>CM060956.1:105568708-105636208 GCA_030765055.1 Mantis religiosa | reverse complement strand
ACGACTTCAGGTGATTATTCACAATCTTCTCGTTGGTGGTAGGCCATTTCCCTCCATTGCTTGTTACACTTTTTGCCAATTCTAGTCTTTTTTCATCAAGTCTTCTGCAATTAAATATTATATGGTTAACGGTCTGTTCTTCTTTTCCGCAGGGACAGAGTGGGTTATTTATTATTCTAAATCGGTATAGGTATGCGTTTAATTTTCCATGGCCAGTTAATATTGTAGTGAGTTCTGGGGATATTGGAATCTTTTGACGCAATCTGTTTTTCACTAACGGGAAGAATGCTTTAGTCACTGCACCTTTCGTTGTGTTCGTCCAGACTTGTTGCCACCTGTTGAGTCCATATTCCTTCGCTCTGGTTACAATTACGTCTTTTGGTATTTTGTCGTACACTATTTCACTATCTTCGATAGCAGCGCGTTTTGCAAGCTTATCTGCTAGTTCATTCCCTTCTATTCCGCAGTGGCCTTTAACCCAGCCAAAGTGGATGATCCAATTTAAATGGTTTAGTGCAAGAAGTTTGTCTTTGATAGATTCTATTAGTCGATTCCTTTTCCAGTTGTTTCTCAGTAGATCTATAGTAATTCTGCTGTCAGTGTATATTGCAACGGTTCCGTTTCTATCTATTGAACTGGCATAATATAGTTCTTCTAATTTCTCTAGTACTTTTAAAATAGCAAGTTGTTCGGCTTGATTGTTGGTGCAGTGGCCATGCAATTTGAATTTTAACTGGTGTGTCATAATTCCGTTTTCAAATATAATTCCTGCTGCGCCAACTTTCTCCCCCATTTTACTTCCATCTGTGTACGCTTCCATTCTATATATGTTATCTTTGTTCACCTCCTGAATCGTTGCCACTTCGGCAGGATGTCGCCAGTGTTTTACTTCTAATGGTTTGTCGAAGTCTGCTATGTGACATTTTGTTGCCAGATATATTTGGAGTTTTTCCTCTATAGTTATTTCTATAGGACATACTCCAGCTAGTACGCACGATGCATCATACGAGAGAGTTCTATATGCTTTCGTCATTTTTATGTTGATTAATCTTTGAATTCTTCTATATTTTGCAATATTTTTATTCTTCCGTATCGCATCTATCCATATAGGAGCTCCGTATGTCAAGACAGGGACTATAGCACCTTCATAGATTGTCTTAAGTGCTTTGTGACCTAGCCCCCATTGTAGCTTTGCTGTTCTTGCTAGCATATGAACCAACGAGATTGTTCTGTCTGCAGTATATTCAATGTGCGCGTTGAAGTTAAATTTGCTATCTAAATATATTCCGAGGTATTTTATTTCTTCGGTTTGGTTAAGTTTATGATGATTCAAAAATATGTTGACATCCCTATCTACATTTCTTCTTCTTGTGATAAATAGAACCTTGGATTTCTTTTGGTTAAATTGAATTTTGTTATCATCAGCCCATTTTTGGATTTTTCTAAGATCGTGATTTGCAACGCTCTCTGCTTCTGATTTGTATGCTCCTCTTGTCATTACTACCAGGTCGTCTGCGAAGGCGATCACTCTTGTCCGGTGATCATATAATAATAATAATAATAATAATAATAATAATAATAATAATAATAATAATAATAATAATAATAATAATAATAATAATAATAATAATAATAATAATAATAATAATAATAATAATAATAATAATAATAATAATAATAATAATAATAATAATAATAATAATAATAATAATAATAATAATAATAATAATAATAATAATAATAATAATAATAATAATAATAATAATAATAATAATAATAATAATAATAATAATAATAATAATAATAATAATAATAATAATAATAATAATAATAATAATAATAATAATAATAATAATAATAATAATAATAATAATAATAATAATAATAATAATAATAATAATAATAATAATAATAATAATAATAATAATAATAATAATAATAATAATAATAATAATAATAATAATAATAATAATAATAATAATAATAATAATAATAATAATAATAATAATAATAATAATAATAATAATACTTTTACAAGCATTGTTGAAAACAGGCAAGTCGTCAATTATATACAATTAAAGTTGCTGGATATTTTGATATATATATTAGAAGAAACTAAAACTTAGGTGATGTTATTCTAAATGTATAATGTCTTGTACACCTAATACAATGTCTAGGTTTTAGTCATAAGTATTGTAAAATAAGAAACTAGCACTCAAACAATAAATTCTGAAGTTGTAGTCTTAGTTTAGAAATTCATGAAGTGAATAAAAAACATTATTGATTAAATATGATTTCAAGAAAAATTTGAATTTTGTTTAGTTACTAGACATTTTTAACTTCTGCTGGGAGTTTGTTATATAGCTTGGCTCCCATGTAACTAGGCAACTTGTCACACAGGTGGAGTCTATACATCATAGTAGCGAAATTATTCTTGTTTCTTGTGTTGTGGTTATGAATATCCGAATTTTTTTGCAATGGGATGTATTTTATCATATATAAAATTGTTTTGTAGATGTACAGGCTTGTCAGCGTCATTATTTTTTGCTGACGAAAGGCCTCCCTACATGATTCTTTAGTTTTTAAATTAGATAGATATCTAATTGCTCTTTTCTGTAAAGTAAAAATTTTGTGTAAATTTAATTTCGAAGTATTGCCCCAGATCTCCAGACCATATGAGATGTGTGACTGAATGAGGGAGAAATAAATCATTCTAATAGTTGCTTCTGGGACATAGTTCTTTAGACACTTTAAAAGAAATAAGTTTTTACTTAGTTTTAATGCTAATTGGTCAACATGGGGTGTAGAGGAAGGGAAGACGTTTATCAAACACGTGGAGCTGGCAGACCGCAATCAGCAAATTATGATGTGTATGTGAATGTTGTTAGAACACTGCTGAAAGAACTCGTTGTTGGGCTTTAGTATTTTCTCTGTGTTTTATTATATATTGCCTTTACTGTGTCTTGGATTGGAGTGGGGCGTCCCCAGGAGGAAGGATGAGGCGAGAGGAGACAGAGGGCAGTCGTCACAAGGAGCCACTAAAGTGAAGAGGGTATGCTCCCTACTCTTCACCAAATGGAAAATCTCCGGCAGGCTAGAATAACCGGCAGGTCACCTTACTGTGGTCCTGAAACGGTCCACCAGGTCGGCCCGGAGACCGACCTACCGGAGAAGTAAGTTTTACCAATAAGGTAACATCCTGCCATGTAACGCCGAGACACCCGCCGAAAAATCCACCCTGAAAGAGATCACCAGATAAGAGATGATGTGAAATGACAATAGAGATGAAATGGAGGAACAGAAAATTCGGCGATGTAGTTATCCTACCCAACATTCGCCTGGCGACCCGAGAAAAACCCATGGATCCGATAGCTCGGCCACGGAAATCGAATCTGGGCCTTCCGAATGCGAGCTACAGATGAAACCGCCTGAGCCATCTCTCTCGGTTGGAGTGTCCTGAGTTGTAGACTAACAATTTATATGCACTTGCATTTTCTATTACTTATGTAAAAACTTGCGGTATCAAATTATAGATTTAATGATAGAAAGTGTGCATTAGTTTACCATTGTTTTAGCACAATTAGTAAGGTAAAATTATTCCTAATGAATCATGTTGCGTATATATACATTCATATATATAGCTATACAACTCTTCTTTCTTTATAACATTACTAGAGAGGGAGACTGAGAGATGTGATGTAAAGACATTACTCTTTAAAATTTATAGCGGAAGAATGACGCAATATCAACCGACTTATCCACAATTCAAGCTATACATCTTCCCGTCTGCAGCTTCCTTCTTTTTCTTATGCTGCTGATTCTGTAACAAATGAAGTATTTCCAGACTTCACGGCCTGAATGAACATGCCCCGTAAAGGAAATCATGTTACCACATGAACACACATTCCTTTTGCATTTATATTTGAGTGCTGTTGTTATTAAATTGAAAATCCTTTCAACATTAGAGACTAATATAAACCAGGCTCTACTTTCATGAGGGGAGAACGACCTTTTTTAAATTTACGTTCTTCAATGTTAAGTCATATCGGACAATGAATGAAATGATGTTCAAATGAGTACAGGGTACATAGAGCTTAGAGTTACCAAACATTCATCTTTCAGGATAAGAGAAAGCCTCCAACGTTAAGTCATATCGGACGATGAATGAAATGATGTTCAAATGAGTACATGGTACATAGAGCTTAGAGTTACCAGACATTCTCTTTCAGAATAAGAGAAAACCTCCAACGTTAAGTCATATCGGACGATGAATAAAATGATGTTCAAATGAGTACAGGGACATAGAGCTTAGAGTTACCAGACATTCTCTTTCAGAATAAGAGAAAACCTCCAACGTTAAGTCATATTGGACAATGAATGAAATGATGTTCAAATGAGTACAGGGTACATAGAGCTTAGCGTTACCAGATATTCATATTTCAGGATAAGGGAAAACCTCCAACGCTAAGTCATATCGGACGATGAATGAAATGATGTTCAAATGAGTACTGGGTACATAGAGCTTAGAGTTACCAGACATTCATCTTTCAGGATAAGAAAACCTCCAATGTTAAGTCATATTGGACGATGAATGAAATGATGTTCAAATGAGTACAGGGACATAGGGCTTAGAGTTACCAGACATTCATCTCTCAGGATAAGAAAACCTCCAACGTTAAGTCATATTGGACGATGAATGAAATGATGTTCAAATGAGTACAGGGACATAGGGCTTAGAGTTACCAGACATTCTCTTTCAGGATAAGAAAACCTCCAACGTTAAGTCATATTGGACGATGAATGAAATGATGTTCAAATGAGTACAGGGTACATAGAGCTTAGAGTTACCAGACATTCTCTTTCAGGATAAGAGAAAACCTCCAACGTTAAGTCATATCGGACGATGAATGAAATGATGTTCAAATGAGTACAGGGTACATAGAGCTTAGAGTTACCAGACATTCTCTTTCAGGATAAGAGAAAGCCTCCAACGTTAAGTCATATCGGACGATGAATGAAATGATGTTCAAATGAGTACAGGGACATAGAGCTTAGACTTACGAGATATTCATCTTTCAAGATAAGGGAAAACCTACAACGTTAAGTCATATTGGACGATGAAGGAAATGATTAAATGAGTACAGGGACATAGAGCTTAGAGTTACCAGACATTCATCTCTCAGGATAAGAAAACCTCCAACGTTAAGTCATATTGGACGATGAATAAAATGATGTTCAAATGAGTACAGGGACATAGGGCTTAGAGTTACCAGACATTCTCTTTCAGGATAAGAAAACCTCCAACGTTAAGTCATATTGGACGATGAATGAAATGATGTTCAAATGAGTACAGGATACATAGAGCTTAGAGTTACCAGACATTCATCTTTCAGGATAAGGGAAAACCTACAACGTTAAGTCATATTGGACGATGAAGGAAATGATTAAATGAGTACAGGGACATAGAGCTTAGAGTTACCAGACATTCATCTTTCAGGATAAGGGAAAACCTCCAACGTTGTCATATCGGACGATGAATGAAATGATATTCAAACGAGTACAGGGTACATAGAGCTTAGAGTTACCAGACATTCATCTTTCAGGATAAGAAACCCTCCAACGTTAAGTCATATTGGACGATGAATGAAATGATATTCAAATGAGTACAGGGTACATAGAGCTTAGAGTTACCAGACATTCATCTTTCGGGATAAGAAACCCTCCAACGTTAAGTCATATTGGACGATGAATGAAATGATATTCAAATGAGTACAGGGTACATAGAGCTTAGAGTTACCAGACATTCATCTTTCAGGATAAGAAACCCTCCAACGTTAAGTCATATTGGACGATGAATGAAATGATATTCAAATGAGTACAGGGTACATAGAGCTTAGAGTTACCAGACATTCATCTTTCAGGATAAGAGAAAACCTCCAACGTTAAGTCATATTGGACGATGAATGAAATGATATTCAAATGAGTACAGGGTACATAGAGCTTAGAGTTACGAGACATTCATCTTTCAGGATAAGCTTAGGCGTATTGTACGCAATACGGGCCCGCCCGCCTGCAAAAATCAAAATCCGGACCCCCTAAAATATAATGTATAACAAATCAATAATTAACGCTACTTCAATTATAACAGGTAGAAAATTTAATGCAATGCATTGTATAATCCTACGTAATACAAACAAAGCTATTATTTGATCACTACTTTGCAAGTATTAAACAAAATTAATACCGCTAACTTTAAGTACATTATAGGGGTTGATTTTCTATATCAATAAGGATAAATCTATACTTCTATCTATTGTTTGATAATTAATGTCCCTGTACTTATTAACCTCACTCTACTCACCTTATTCTCTACTGAAACTGGACCATGCGGCGCGATTTCTCTGATGCGAAGGTATGGATGATTTCACTGACATCAATGGATCTAGCTGTTTCACTTTCGATACTGAGGAGGTTTAGTTCACTTGTTATATCTTGTGTCATAGAATTCCGCAGATAGTTCTTTATAAGTTTGAGCTTCGAAAATTAGCATTCAGCCGAAGAAACAGTAACAGGTAAACTGCTGTGTATAAATCTGGAACCTAGCAGCTACGATTGAATTCTCCATTACTAATATTTTTTTTAAGTCAAGTACATAGGTTAGTAAGGATATTTCTGTTTACAGAGCGGTTTTGAAACCTATTACTTGTCTGGAAATTAACTTGATAAATCCTTCCCATATTCATTTTGATGAAATACTGCTGCATTGTGAATCTCTTCATCGGAGGAGGCATTTAGGAATTTTGGGGAAATAATTTTGAAGAAATGGTGAACATTGTGCATACCCTCAAATCTGTCTCTTAACTGGGCTACAATAATGTCCAAACAGCCATTAAAAACAATGGTTCTGAAATATATACTTTGATCCACTAGCCGCTCATACCGACACAATTCATCAAAATGTTTTTTTTTTTTTACTTTTCGAATTCTTGGTGAAATGCCCCATTTGTTTGCCAAAGGTATGGCTGATGACATTGCTTCTTCAAAGTGCTTTTTGATAGCAAGATAACTTATCATCTGCATTTTGAACAATAGAACACACTTTATCAAGATCTACATTTTTCGATTGCATAATTTGAGATGCTAAATTTGTACATTCTAGAATCTTTGATTGCAGCGATATCTGAAAAATGAATTTAAATTTCTCTAACGGATTTTTTCAAAACTACCGCTTCCCCCCCCCCCTCTCTCTCTTTTGTTAGATATTAATATTACTTTTGAAAGAGCCTTAAGTACATACCGAAGGGCTTTAACAGACTGTCTTCTCGAAGACCAACGAGTTGGGCCAAGGTTTTTTAAGGTACAAGAAGATACCAAACGTTCCCATCTTTTGATACTGTTACTGAAGTAAAGATACTACGTTTCCACTGTGTCATAAAAGGACCTGACTTCTTGAATGCCATATGCAGCATCGTTGAGTAATAGATTTAAAGTATGCGCGGCACAATGCACATATTTTGCTGTTCTTTGTCTTTGTTGAATTCTTGTTCTAACAACTTTGTATAGGCCTGACATATTGGCACACCCGTCGTAATACTGAGCACGGCATTTAATTAACGAGAGTCCTTTTTCGTCTATTGCACTTTTTCTATTCCTAATGCACTTTGATCTTTTATTTCACGAAAACTTAAAAATCTTTCATTTATCTTCACGTCACAAGGCTTTCCAGTGACATCGTGTGAAACTGTAACGTATCTAAATATCTGAGTTAATTGATCTCTGTTTGTAATGTCCTGTGTTGTATCTGTGATAATAGAAAATAATGGGGCAGCTTTAATGTCATTAATAATTTCTTTTTTCAACTGCACGGGATAACACGTTTATTTACTCATGTTGAATTCCAGGGCTAAGACATTTTTGCATTCAATTTGGTTTATTTATTAAATCGCGTAATACCGGATAGTACGTCACGAGAAGTTCAATAATTGCCAAAAGGTTTCCACTGTTTGATTTTCCAATTTCCTCCCTATGTCCCCGAAAAGATATATTATTGGATGCCAGAGTTAGTCACATTCACAATACGCTCAGGACCTGTTTCCATATGTTCTCACTTTTCCTTAGTTCTGAATACATACCCGCGTCCACGGCGTTTTCCTTACGTCACGAATTGAAAACCACGCATGCGTTCAAATGTGCGAAGCTAGTTTCGTGTCGCAATGTACTTTTGGTTAGGCACCTCCAATCTCGAACTCCTTCCCTAAAAACTGACGACGATATCTGTCCTCCAATCAGCCAACACGGTTTACAGTAAACAGAGTCATTTATATGTAGATGAATAACAGAACCATTCTCTCCAAATTCTTTGTCCTGCCAATGTGAACTTTTCGTAATTTTTAGTGGAGAAGGACCTGTTTTCCTGCTTAGCATCTTTGGGGAAAGGACCCGCTGGCTGACAAGGATTTTGTCTAACAAGGAACATTTTAGTTTTTTTATCTACATATGCACGATCATTTGAATAGTCTGTGATAGGTCTAATTATATTTATGGCGAGATTGCTATCTTCGTTTTCACTTTCACAATTATTATTGGTGTTCACTTCAGAAATGCACTCACTTGTGACACTAAACTTCTGTAACAGCTGAGCTAGTACTACTACTAGGAGGAGGAAAAAATCACTTTCATTAATTTGTTTGTCGCTTTTTCTAATTCACGCTTCTTCTTTCTTTTTGTGCACCACTTAGATGTTCGTACTTAACTTTAAAAGGTTTCATTTTACTGAAAAAGTACACAGTTAAATAGAAAAAGTTAAAATTTTAACCAGTAAAGTTTTCAAAATATCACACCACCTTTTACGATGTACCTAGTCCCCGCGAAGAAAGCTCATCTGAAACTGAGTTGGCTGTTGATTGACCTGCCATATATACACATCTTAGTGTATAATTGACATTGTTGAATGAGAAGTGTGACAAAAATTAAATGTTTAGGGAAAAATGTGCATATCAGGAACTATACACATCAATAAAGAATAACTTTCTGCCTAATGGTATAACTTTCTGCCTTTGGTATTCATTTTCATTGTTGTAACTATGCTCCGCTCGTTTGTGACAACAGAGAAACATAATTGCAAACCAGTGTTATCAGAGAATTCTTGGTGAAGAACAAGCACTGTTAACACACACAGCTCTGCTAAACTCAACTAAACGTTGATCAATTCTAGGAAACCGTTTGCAATGATCTGGACATTAGCATTCTATGCAGACTGACATTAAACTTTACTATTTATCTTATACATATTTCAGAATTTATATCTATATATTCAAATTGTTTTATTTATTAACAATAATTGCTTTTTTTTCCTTTTCTGCGGGCTTCCAAAATACCGAGCCCGCCCGCATTGCAGGCCATACAGGCCCTAACGTTACGCCTGTCTTTCAGCATAAGGGAAAACCTACAACGTTGTCATATCGGACGATGAATGAAATGTTATTGACCCTGGGAACACTTACCAACATCCCAGAATTGCACTAGCCACATAACATCTATAATTTCATAGTACACACTGTCACCCAATTATCGGAAGACACGACCAACTGACAGCTGAGTGGGGGACAGAGGCATTTAGGCCACGCCTACCCATTTATCTTGTGGCGCTAACTGAGGGGATGGTTAGGGAAGTATCACATACCGTCTCTTTCCTCTCGCCCTGACGTCTGGAACAATCGGGATGATTGTTCAAGCCCTGAAGCTTCGAGATGCAGCAATTTGTCTATATAAGCGGCGCATTAGACGACTCAGTTCTCAGTCCACAGTCCTGAGTTCTTAGTCGGATCGAGAGAGCGAGTTGTCGCTGAGTAGCGAGTGCAGTGTTGGGTAATAGTGAGTGTGGAGTGGACCTGTGACAGACGAACTGGTGGATTGTAATTGTATGCGCTACGTAATTCTATGTATTCGGCAAGTGTACCAACTGTAATTCGGTGAAAATAAAGAACATTTTGAGTTGTGCAATTGGACTTTTAATTCTACGAACCCACAAAGTCACAATACTTTCAATTCTCAATGCCCGCCTTGGTAGCGTGGTGGTAGATTGTCCGCCTCATGTTCAAGAGGTCCCGAGTTCGAATCTCGGTCAGGGTGAGTTACCTGGATAAGGCTTTTTCTGGGGCTTTCCCTTCTCCTGAAAGACGAATATCGGGTAACTCTAAGCTCTATGGACCCTGGGCTCATTTGACCATCATTTCACCCATTTCATTCATCGTCCGATATGACTTAACGTTGGAGAACGTAAATTACAACAAAAAAAAAAAAAACTCTCAATTCTTCCTTATATCTTCTATCTTAAATATTTCGATCCGCAGACAATTTTATATAAAACAGAAAAAAAACACAAATATAAAATCCACTGTCTAACCACCGTCAGGATTCTTAAAATCCTCTCTATGCCAGTTAGGGACAATGTCCCGGGATGGCTATATGTCAAAGGCCCCTCCTCTTCGAAGGATGTTACACCTTCAACGACATCTCTGTGCTGTGTGAGATGATGTTCAAATGAGTACAGAGTACATAGGGCTTAGAGTTTACCAGACATTGATCGTTGAGGATAAGGGAAAGTTCCGGAACAAAACCTTACCCAGACTGAAATTCGAACTCAGGATCTCTTGAACGTCAGTTTTTGTGTGTGTGTGTAATTTACGACCTCCAACATTTAGTCATATCGGACGATGAATGAAATTGGTGAAATGATGCTCAGTGCGTCCGGGGTCCATGGAGCTCAGAGTTACCTGACATTCGTCCTTGAACGTCAGACGGACATGCTACAACCTTCGCTACTCAACAGCAAATGATATCAAACATCCTATATACTAACAAATTCATATCTGGATTTACAGAAAATTAGAGGTTAAAACTGTTTTTCGATGAATAGTTTTTAGAATATCTCTAAAAATAAAGGGAAATTTGTGAATGCCGTGTGATTAATACACACTCTTTCAAATGTATTTAAAAGAGCACAAATGTGCAAAGTATTTATGCAAGTAAACGTGATAGAATTTTCAGTCCTTTGAAGTGTAATGGTTATGTGGTTTATATATATCTGAGAATGTATGCTATAGTTTGTCAGTATTTTCTTAACATTTTTTTTTGCACTTCGCCATTTTGTTTTATTTCACAGTTTTTTTCTGAACTATTTTATTTGAGTATCCTTACAATTTCTGTAAACATTGTGCTTATTTCCCTCCTGTTTCTCTTCTTTCCTGGTACTAGTTTTCCTATACCTAAAAGCGACAAAGAAAGGACGAACAAGGAAAACCCTAACAACTATAAACTCCTGTTTTCCGTATTAAAATACTAGTTACGGAAGTGAACCATAGCTTATTTCCTCTTGAAGGGAAAAAATTGTAGCAGGAGGCAGATAAAGCTAGCTATGGCGATAGTGAGGCAGGCGGTGTTGCTAATTCAGCTCTGTTTCTACGTTCAACTGTTAGCCCAAAAGGATCCATGTAGCGTCAAACTGACCTGCAGAGATTGTATCCAGACCGAGAACTGTGTTTGGTGTTCTGCCTCTGTAAGTACATTAATCAAAATATCACAAGCAAGATCAAATATTGCAAGGGTATCCTATTAGCTCTTGTTTTGGCATGAACCAGTTTTCTTGCTTAAGTAAACATTTTAAAATCAAAATTTAGTGAAATAAAGCAACTCACTCTTAACACATGATTTTGATGTTATAATTTTCCTTTTTCTGATGTTTTACTTTTGTAAATAAATGTTTTATTATCTTATCAACTCCTAAAATTGCTTTTCTTATACTAATTTCGTATATATTAGTCAACAATCACTTCAAATAACTATTTCTTCAGCAATTACGCTACCCAAGATTAAATATTCCACCTTCGCGAAGATAATACACGTTTTTACTCCATTTTCATACATATATTATGAAAACGATGCTTGAAATGGCACATCTCGTCACAATTTGTAGATATTTTACATATACATAATCGAAAACGACATCGTGTACCAGCCGATAACACGTGTGTCATACGTTGCCATTATTATCCTACACGATTACTTACCAAGGTACCTACAAAATGTAAAGGTGAAAACATGCTGTACAGTTGAACCAGGCCTCTACTTCAAAAAGTTCTGACTTTCAACCAGAAAATTCTGAAAGTGAAAGACATTTTGTAGAACAAGTGGACTTGAATGATTTGGCAGGCGATTTATTTTTTTTTTCCTTGTTCCATTTATACCCCGCCTTTAACTGCTATGGTCATATCGGCGGCCGTTCTCCTTTGGAACATACTGAAGGTGTTAACTCGTTATCTTTGGTTTTTAATCATTACATCACGCACACATTCACACATTCATTCATACTTCCAGACTCTGGGAAAGATATGGAATTATCTTGGTCGGAGAAAAATCCCCACCCCCACCGCCGGGAATCGAACCCGGGACCCCTAGCACGGTAGGCAGGTGATTTAAATTTGTCAAAAGAAGAATCTGAACTTCTAGGTACCAGGCTGCAACAATGGAATTTACTTGCATCTGATACAAAAATTAGAGTTTCTAAATAGATATCATAAATATGGAAATATTTTTCAATAAAAGAGAATATATGTTTCTGTACGGACGTCACTTGCTTAATGACTTATGTATTTAGCATAATCCAAATGTCTGGCGATGGTTTACCCGAGGTGCGTTCACCTCCCTTTTTTTAAGCACTGTGACCAGATAGGAACTTCTGTTTCTTTTTTAAATACATGTGGACTCTGTATTAATGAGCGACAGAGATGGCAGCACTGTACAGTGCATAGAACTGTAGTGGTAGCAACGAGTTAGGACTTTTCGATACTTAAATTGGCGACGTTTTCATTGCAAGAACAGCGTTTAATCATTTGTTTTCTCCGTTTTCGTGGAGTGGCCCTATTGAAATTCATCGCCAGTTGAGTGAGGCATGTGGTGATGGTACCATGGATGTGTCTAATGTAGCTGGGGATCCCGGGTTCAATTCCAGGCTGAGGGTGGGGATTTTTCTCCAACCAAGATGATTCCCCAAATTCCCCAGAGTCGGGTACTATGAATGAGAGTGCGAATGTGTGCGTGATCTAATGATTAAAACCCAACGTATACGAGTTAACACCTTCGATAAGTTCCAAAGGAGAACAGCCACCGATATGACCATAGTAGTTAAAGGCGGAGTATAAATAGAACAAAAAAGTTTTAAATGTATTCAGTTGGGGTTACTTACAAAGTAGATGCTGTGTTACTAGCATCACAGAACATCTTCAAAACCGATAACGCCATGAACAAATGTATATTACTATAAATTGTGTATTCTACTGAGCTGAAAAATATTACTGTAGCAGATTTCTGTCCACCTCTTAAGATTTCCTGGAATACAGAATAATTCAAAAGGCATTCAAATAATTTCTAATTTCAATATAGGTATTCATGTGGCATTTTAATCAATAAAAGTATGGTAAAGTCTTCAATGTAAAGAGCAGTACGTGCAGTCGTTTATTTTATGCGTCCTCCACTGTTACGTTATATCGGACGATGTATGAAAACGAGCCGAAATGAGCCCAGAGTCCATAGAGCTTTGAGCTACCTGACATTCATTTTTCAGGATAAGGGAAACCCTCCAACGTTAAGTCATATCGGGCGATGAATGAATTGATGTTCAAATGAGTACAGGGTACATAGAGCTTAGAGTTACCAGACATTCATTTTCAGGATAAGGGAAAACCTCCAACGTTAAGTCATATCGGACGATGAATAAAATGATGTTCAAATGAGTACAGGGTACATAGAGCTTAGTGTTACCCGACATTCATCTTTGAATGAAATTATGTTCAAATGAGTACAGGGCACATAGAGCTTAGAGTTACCAGACATTCATTTTTCAGGATAAGAGAAAACCTCCAAGGTTAAGTCATATCGGACGATGCATGAAATGATGTTCAAATGAGTAAAGGGTACATAGAGCTTAGAGTTACCAGACATTCATTTTTCAGGATAAGGGAAAACCTCCAACGTTAAGTCATATCGGACGATGAATGAAATGATGTTCAAATGAGTACAGGGCACATAGAGCTTAGAGTTACCAGACATTCATTTTTCAGGATAAGGGAAACCCTCTAACGTTAAGTCATATCGGACGATGAATGAAATGATGTTCATGAGTACAGGCCACATAGAGCTTAGAGTTACCAGACATTCATTTTTCAGGATAAGGGAAAACCTCCAACGTTGTCATATCGGACGATGAATGAAATGATGTTCAAATGAGTACAGGGCACATAGAGCTTAGAGTTACCAGACATTCATTTTTCAGGATAAGGGAAACCCTCCAACGTTAAGTCATATCGGACGATGAATGAAATGATGTTCAAATGAGTACAGAGTACATAGAGCTTAGAGTTACCAGACATTCATTTTTTAGGATAAGAGAAAACCTCCAACGTTAAGTCATATCGGACGATGAATGAAATGCTGTTCAAATGAGTACAGGGTACATAGAGCTTAGTGTTACCCGACATTCATCTTTGAATGAAATTATGTTCAAATGAGTACAAGGTACATAGAGTTTAGAGTTGCAAGACATTCATTTTTCAGGATAAGGGAAACCTCCAACGTTAAGTCATATCGGGCGATGAATGAAATGCTGTTCAAATGAGTGCAGGGTACATAGAGCTTAGAGTTACCAGACATTCATTTTTCAGGATAAGAGAAAACCTCCAAGATTAAGTCATATCGAACGATGAATGAAATGCTGTTCAAATGAGTACAAGGTACATAGAGCTTAGAGTTACCAGACATTCATTTTTCAGGATAAGGGAAACCCTCCAACGTTAAGTCATATCGGACGATAAATGAAATGATGTTCAAATGAGTACAGGGCACATAGAGCTTAGAGTTACCAGACATTCATTTTTCAGGATAAGGGAAACCCTCCAACGTTAAGTCATATCGGACGATGAATGAAATGATGTTCAAATGAGTACAGAGTACATAGAGCTTAGAGTTACCAGACATTCATTTTTTAGGATAAGAGAAAACTTCCAACGTTAAGTCATATCGGACGATGAATGAAATGCTGTTCAAATGAGTACAGGGTACATAGAGCTTAGTGTTACCCGACATTCATCTTTGAATGAAATTATGTTCAAATGAGTACAAGGTACATAGAGCTTAGAGTTGCCAGACATTCATTTTTCAGGATAAGGGAAAACCTCCAACGTTAAGTCATATCGGGCGATGAATGAAATGCTGTTCAAATGAGTGCAGGGTACATAGAGCTTAGAGTTACCAGACATTCATTTTTCAGGGTAAGAGAAAACCTCCAAGATTAAGTCATATCGAACGATGAATGAAATGCTGTTCAAATGAGTACAAGGTACATAGAGCTTAGAGTTACCAGACATTCATTTTTCAGGATAAGAGAAAACCTCCAAGATTAAGTCATATCGAACGATGAATGAAATGCTGTTCAAATGAGTGCAGGGTACATAGAGCTTAGAGTTACCAGACATTCATTTTTCAGGATAAGGGAAACCCTCCAACGTTAAGTCATATCGGACGATGAATGAAGTGATGTTCAAATGAGTACAGGGTACATAGAGCTTACAGTTACCCAACATTCATCTTTAAGGATAAGAGAAAACCTCCAACGTTAAGTCATATCGGACGATGAATGAATTGGGTGAAATGATGCTCAAGTGTGTCCATGGTCACGCTACCGAGACGGGCTGTGTGTGTGTGTGTGTGTGTGTGTGTGTGTGTGTGTGTGTGTGTGTGTGTGTGTGTGTGTGTGTGTGTGTGTGTGTGTGTGTGTGTGTGTGTGTTTGTGTACGTGTAAACTGCGAAACTTAGCAAAGAGTAATCAAACTTAGTAAAACTACCTGGTTAAAATAGCTCAATCGGTAGAACACCTTTCTGCGGAGCTAGGGGTCCCGGGTTCGATTCCCGTAGTCGACCTATCTGACCCATGGCTTTTTTCAGGGGTTTTCCTGATTCGCCACATGAATGCTGAGTAGGTTAATTATATCTTCCAAATATGTTGCCTCTCCATTTCATCCCCAATATCATTTCGCATCATCTGTCATCTGAGTAGAAGTGTCGGTGAGTGTCTCGGCGCTGCATGGCAGGATGATATCCTCTTGGTAAACACCTTCGGCCTCCGGTAGAACTCTTCGAGTTGACCCAGTGGGTCGTTTCAGGACCACGTGGGTGGAATATCGGTTTAATTGGGCTGCCGGGGAGTTTCCAACTAGACAACTGTAGGGTTTCTGCCCTCTGCACTGTCTCCTGAACTCCTTGGGACGGCCGCCCTCTGTCTCCTCCCGCCTCATCCTTCCTCCCGGGGATACCTCACTTGAGGAAAAGATCAAGACTGTTCGATGGACCTAATTCCCTCGATAAAAATCTATACTATCTTATTGAGAATTTAGAGGAATTAAAAGGCCGTTGCCAGAAAATTGAAGATGTACATTTTATTATTAAACTATCATTCTTTTTTCCCATTTAAACCGTGCCTTTAACTGCAATGGTCATATCGGCGGCCGTTCTCCTTGGGAACATAACGCACACATTCGCACTCTCATTCATACTTCCAGACTCTGAGGAATCCCCCACCGCCGGGAATCGAACCCGGGACCCCTAGCAGGGCAGACAGGTGCTCTACCGACTGAGCTACGGGGCTATCTAAACTATCTTAAACAGGTATTTTTAGTAAGTTTGATTACTTTTTTCTAAGTTACACACACGCACACACACATACTTTGGCTAAAACAGCGTTTTTTGGAATCAGGGCAGCACATAACTCGTATTTTCATTTAAATTTTGAATGGAACCTAACCTAGTTGAATGGTAAAGCTCATAAAAGGTAGACACTAAAATATCAACATTTATTTTCCATGTTGATTTTAGTTTGAAAAACAAAATATATGGTACATTTCGACACAGTGTGTAACAAATTCCAGTTTTTTTTGTATTAAGGTACTTGATTTTATATTAAATATTCTGATGGCTTCGTTCGTGAACTTTGGAAACGTCTTAAAATGTCTACGATATGTTATTCAACTACTTCTATTGTATAGATATCTATGTCTAGTTGACAGTAAAAAGCATAAGAAACCAAATACAGATTTTCATAGGAAATATTTTTATAACTGTTGGGAGGAATTTGCAAATAAATGGTATACATAATCAGGCATGACTCTTCTTTAGGAATAACAAATTTGCTTAAGTGTATAATCCAAGCGAAAGATTGGGTTTTATACAGAAACGTGTTAAAACTCATTTAGCGTTAGAGGAAGCAGGGAAATAATAAATGTCTTCCTGTTTGCATTAAATTGAACGAGATGATTTAGTTCGAGCAGTTGCCGCTAGATGCCCATCTCGACTGTCATCTTGACTTCATCGTCGTAACAAATCACTTAGTTTTGTGAATGCACTGCATTATGCAACACAAGTTAGCCTTTGAAATGTGCTAAGTCCAGGACTTTGTTTCTATAACAAATGTTACCACGATATAATTGCTGCTCTTTTTAATATTTCTTTCTTTTTACTCGCCCTTCAGTTACAGAATGATTTGAATTTATTTCACTCTGCGGGATGTTTCAGGACGTAGGGTCCTAGGCTGGGATTCGAGAGGTCATGGGTTCTATATCCGTGGCCGACCTTCCTTAGTTATTTTCGAGAATTCCCTCGTGTTGCTAGGGAATGAATAATAAACGGCGGTCGTTACTACCGTAGATTCGTCTTCCCAATTTTTTAATTAAACCGGGTGCATCACAACAAACAAGTTGGTCTTGCTTCTTAAAGAACTTGGTAAATCTTTTGTCTATTCCTATACTAAGAAAATGTGTCTGAAGGCAGCGTATCTTCGCGCTTACAGCTTGGATCTGAGTAATTGGCTCTTGTCTTTGGTAACAGCTTAGTCTCTTTCTAAGTCGTTCAAATCTTCTTCACTAACATTTTGTGACTTGTCTTCAGCAGTGTACTAAGAAATCCTCATGAATAGAATAGAATAGCATCTTTATTGTCACATAACGTTTACATTGTAAGCCTAGCTGGTAAACTGGTGAGTCGTCAAGTTATACATAAAAGAAATTTAAAAGAAAAACTAATTCTAATGTATATGTACATAAATTATCAATTACAAGTAATGCAGTAGTTATGATATTGTGTCATCCATGAATTCCTGTATGCAGTAATATGTCTTATGTAATAACAGATCTTTACACTTTTATTAAATAGTTTCAGAGTTTTTATTTCTTTGAGTCGTTGAGGTAATTTATTGTATATTTTTATACCCATATAATAGGGTGTTTTTTCATATAATGTTAATCTATGCATGGGGTATTTTATGCTGGACTCTTTCCGAGTGCCGTAATGATAACGATTTTGTTTTTGGATAAGTTTCTCATAATTTTTATATACATAGGTGGATAACTCTAAAATATATACTGAGGACATTGTTAGAATTTTTAATTTTTTGAATAGTGGTTTGCATGAATCTTTAAAGTTAGCATGTAACATTATACGTATTACCTCTTTTTGAATTTTAAAAACAGTTTCCCATCCCGATGCATTTCCCCACAATATTATACCATAGGCCAAGATCGAATGAAAATAGCTGTAATATACAATTTTTTTTTGTTTCTATATTCATCATATTTGTCAGGCATAACATGTTATAGCAGGCCGAATTCAATTTTTTGGTTATATGTTCAATATGGATATTCCATTTTAAGCATTCATCTATGTGCATTCCTAATATCTTACTATAACCCTTTATTGTAGAACTATTATTATTGTCTACATTATCTTGTTTCAGATTAGCATTAGCAGCAGTTTTAAATTGTATAATACTAGTTATTGTTTTATTTAAGCTCATACCATTATCAGTGAACCATTTGTCTAAGTTATTTAATGCATTGCTTATATCAGTTTGCAAACTATTATGACTTATATTTTGTAAAATAACTGATGTGTCATCTGCATACAATATTGGATACCCATTTATACTCTGAGGTAAATCGTTAGTGTAAAGTATATAAAGCAGAGGACCCAGCACAGAGCCTTGCGGTACACCACTGGTATTTTCTCTCCATTTTGATTTATAAATTCCAGTGCTACATTTACTAATTACACTTTGTTTGCGATTGGACAGGTATGAATGAAACCACTTTAAGTTTTGATCTTTTATATTATAATATTCAAGTTTTTTTAAAAGAATTTGATGACTTACGCAGTCAAAAGCCTTCGAAATGTCACACATTATTGCAGCAGTATTTTTTTGTAAATCTAAATTTAGTGCTATTTCATTTACTATTGTGGTTACAGCTGTAATTGTTGATAAAGTTTTTCTAAAACCATGTTGGCAATCATTTAATATTTTTTTTTCCAAAAAAGCTTTTAATCTAACATATACTAACATACTAACATATGTGTATTGGAATGTTATGTTGACTCAGAAAATGAACTCTATCTTCTAAGTAATTAAGCCGGTGGAAAAAATGTAAACATCTATTCCGTGTGGCACAGGCATAGGTAGGTATTCATGTGTGGACAGGGCCCGCCTCGGTAGCGTGGTGGTAGAGTGTCTGCCTCACGTTCAAGAGGTCCCGAGTTCGAATCTCGGTCAGGGTCAGTTACCTAGATAAGGGGTTTTCCGGGATTTTCCCTTATCCTGAAAGATGAATGTCGGGTAACTCTAAGCTCCAGGCAACCCGGACTCATTTGAGCATCATTTCACCCAATTCATTCACCTTCCGATATGACTTAACGTTGGAGAACAAGAAAATAATAATAATAATAATAATAATAATAATAATAATAATAATAATAATAATAATAATAATAATAATAATAATAATAATAATAATAATAATAATAATAATAATAATAATAATAATAATAATAATAATAATAATAATCACAACAAACAAAACAATAGATAATAACCATACTGTACCAGTCTGTTGGTGTCCCGTAACTGTTCCAACATTGTGATTCGTTTATCACCTTCTAATTTGTCATAATCACTAGCATGACAAGTGTCATAGTGGCACTGGAGATTATATTTTTGTATCACATTCAGGACCTTACTGCATATTAAACATCGTGCAGTATTATCAAATGGTGTTAAATAATACGTCTGCTCACATGAAGGGTTAAATAACGTAGGGATGGAAGACCTTCATGAACATGTCAACAGAGAGTAAAAGGCCTGCCTCGGTAGTGTAGATGGTAGCGTGTCTGTCTCCCGTTCAAGAGGTCCCGAGTTCGAATCTCGGTTTTTTGTTGTTACAATTTACGTCCTCCAACGTCAAGTCATATCGGACGATGAATGAAATGAAGCTCAAATGAGTCCGGGGTCCATTGAGCTTAGAGTTACCCGACATTCATCTATCAGGATAAGGGAAAACCCTGGAAAAAAACCTTATCCATATAACTCATCCTGACCGAGATTCGAACTCGGGATCTCTTGACCGTGAGGCAGACACGCTAACATCTACGCTAACGAGGCGGGCGAATTTCGGCCAGACTGAGTAACGTAGATAAGTTTTTTCCGGGGTTTTCCCTCATCTTTTATGACGAATGTCGGGTAACTCTAAGCTCCAGGGAACCCGGACTCATTTGAGCATCATTTCACCCATTTCATTCACCGTCCGATATGACAACGTTGGAGGAAGTTTAAAAAAAAAAAAAAAAAAAAAAAAATAATAATAATAATAATAATAATAATAATAATAATAATAATAATGATAATAATAATGATAATAATAATAATAATAATAATAATAATAATAATAATAATAATAATAATAATAATAATAATAATAATAATAATAATAATAATAATAATAATAATAATAATAATAATAATAATAATAATAATAATAATAATAATAATAATAATAATAATAATAATAATAATAATAATAATAATAATAATAATAATAATAATAATAATAATAATAATAATAATAATAATAATAATAATAATAATAATAATAATAATAATAATAATAATAATAATAATAATAATAATAATAATAATAATAATAATAATAACAATAATAATAATTAATAAACAAACCTTACTACGCACTATTCCCATTATAGTATCGCTAGTTTATAATAAGAAAAAGAAAATGTGTTGGCAACGCTCCGCTGTTTTCGGGTATATCGGAGCTCCGCAGTTGGCAACAACTTGTTTTCGTGACGTCATTCCGTACCAACATAACTCTACGCACCTTATCTGCACTATTATCCGTTGTACCACTATCTAATTAAATTGTTCTATCACACCAGCTATGTGTAGGCCAAATTCTGGACAGGTTGAGTCAGAAATGAAAAATTCAATGTCATAGCTGGGATTTGAACACGGATCTCCCAGTCCCCATCCGGTTGCTCTAACCATTGAGCTACCATGGCCAAAGTGCCAGTATGACATTAATTCTCCAACTGACTCACATTATCTGGGTAAACCACTAGGAAATTCTCATATAAACATGAGACAACACATAAGTACTATAAAATCCAGGCCTTATAGTCCAACCACTATTAGGTGTATCAATGGAGATTAAATTGTTCTTTCACAGCAGCCATGTGTAGGCCAAATTCTGGACAGAATCCAAATGTCAGCTGGGGTTTCGACTTGCATGAAAGGGAATTTTCTCTCTGTAAATCCTTGGGGTAGGTCTTGGACCCTAAGGAATATATAGGCCTGCAGTGGGGAGGGGAAGCAGTTGTACAGCAGTTGCCACAGTAGAATTCAATTTTGTAGTTGTTAGAGACCCTGCTCTCTGTTGCTGTATCTTCTTAGTATCTTCTCACCTCACCAGTCCCTCCCAAGGAGCTCCATCAGGATCTTAAGCACAAAAGTTGAGGTACCTACTAAGTTGCCCTTCACAACGCTATCATGTTCATCTTGCCACACCCATAAAATTGTAGTCAGTGGTGAGTTTTGTCAGAGTTGGCAAGCAGGTCAGTGTAAAAGAGAAACATAGTACACAAATCAGAGAAATTACTAGCAGTGTAAGTTGGTACATGCTACAGAGACATGAGGGAACATTACAGAGACATGTTTATGCTACTTATTTATATAAAAAGAGAGTGTAAATGTAAGTTACCACTGGGCTACCAATTTTAATGACAAATGCAGTTAATGTGAACTTAGAACATTATTGTTAAAATGTTTACCTTAATTAACAAGAAGTAGATAGAAGAATAAGCTTTCTTAAGAATATTTTGTTGCAAACTGGGTAGAAAAACTAATTTAAATGTAACACATACCTTTCCTATTTCCTTTTTTTTTTTTTCAGAATTATTCCTCAGGAAGGTGCTCAGACCAGAACAAACCAATACAATGCCCTCCAGCAGACATATATCCCAAAAATGTACAAAATACTCCACTAATCATTGAAGACAAACCTTTTGATGACAATCGCCAAATAAGACCACAACGTATCAGTTTGAAAATGCGTGTAGGTAAGTTGATTTTCTTTGATAACAGAGTAATGCATTCTTAGAAATGTAATTTTATTGCATATCTCCGTGATAGCACTGTCCATCAATAAAGAAATTTTATTGAGTTAGTGTATGAAACACAAACATGTATACGACACTACAAAGTGTAATATCACATCATATCATTTCATTTACCTCTGAATTTTATATTTCCTTCATCATACTTACAAACTAAAAAAAATTACAAACAAGAAATTGAAATTTAGTGAACTGATGGAAATTAATCATTTCTTCACACTAGCCGTATACAGGCTAAGGTTTTTGATGGATAGAATTAACATGAAAAATTCAATGCCATGGCCAGGATTTGAACCACAGTTCTCCTGGTTTCCGTTCAGTCGCCCCAACCCATTGAGCTACCAAGGCCAACATGCTGGCCCGACATTAAATTCTCCATTTGACTCGTATATTTCCCCGGTAAACCACTAGGGGCTCTCGCATTTGAGATACACCATTTGTGGTGACTTACTATTGTAAGGACTTGAGTCCCAGGCTTCATCATTTAACTCTTATTATTTTAGTTAATTGATGGAAATTAATCATTTCTTCATACTAACCATATACAGGCTAAGGTTTTTGATGGATAGAGTCAATATGAAGGAATTGAGTATAAAGCATTTGGACTGCAAATAAAACACTGTTAAAATTAAGTAGACAATACAAAGAAGGAAAAAAACAAACATTAATATTTATAAAATAAATACAGTAAAACCTCAAACTGGACATCCTGATAATCCAGATCAGTTTTGGAAAAAAAAGTTTATGTTGTTGAGTGTAGTAAATGAAGACTGGTTTTACAAACAATATATAGCTATTTTCATTAGGCACATTACCCAAATTCTCTTGCCATTGGATGAATTCATTACACTCACCCCACCTGCTTGGGACTAGGTTGGAAGAGAAACTTTGATAAAGTCATGGAAAAAGTTGTGGCCTGATGTGTGTGTGACTTGTCAGAAAACAAAATTGAAGAAGAAGAAAAAATAAGTGTGAAAGAGAATTTTTATAGACATTTTAAAAAATATGGATTGCTGTTTGGATGTTGATGAAGAAGACATTAACAATTGGTTGCAAATTGACAATGATGGAAGTTATAAATTGATTACGGAGGAAGGTGCATTGTATGGTGCAGCTTTACTGAAAATAAAAATAAAGAGTATTCAGATTCAGACACTGTTGATGAACCAGGTGAGGGTATGATCCAAGCACAAGCAGTAGCAAACATAGAGAAACTGATGCTTTATTTCGAGAGTCAAACCGAAACATTGCTAAATGAACTTCTAATGTTAAAGCAGATGCAAGATCACACCATTTGTAAGTGATACACTAAACTGAGAAAGCAAAAGCTTATTGCCTTTTTTAATACTAACTAGTTTGTAGCTATATTGAGTACAGACACTATTACAGTATATACAGTGTATGTGGTTTTTAGGTGAAAGTGCAGCATTAGTAATTTTTAAACTCCATTAAAAGTATTTTGGTGATGTAGATGTTTTTTTTATCATTTTTCCATAATTCTCTGGATATCCTGTACATTTAAAATGTATTGCTGTGGAAACTATGGTTTACATATTCCTCTATTGAATAATAACAGCCTTCCATTAAAAGTAATTTTAGAGCTAATTTGTATTTATTTATTTATTTAGCATTTAATTTCTATACAGAAATATTTGCTTATTCAAGATACAGTACAAACGATACAAATCGGAAATACAGAAAATACAGAATTAATGAATTCTGCATGCAATAGTCAGATTAAATAGTATCAAAGTCAGCAAATACAGAAAACTTACATGAATTGACAACCATTAGTATCATAAAATTATTCTCATGTAATCATTTACTCTACTTAATCTGGTATCTAAAATATTCAAAGAACTTTTGAGTACTATAGAAGCACTGTATAATTATCTGACTTAACCCTTTTTATATTTCTGGTAGTTTATAATGATATTACAGTGTGTTCAAAACTAATAGTAAATAATATTATATTGTTCTTTAAGATATGTAGATCTGTTTAACTTCTTGTATTGTATATATTTGTGAATGTGTTTTGAATTAAGAATGTGTAGATCTTCTGAGGACTAAGACTTTGCAAATATTGTTGCAAAATGGTACAGGTAGAGAGGTATAGGGTTTGAAACCATATCTCTGACAGTAAAAACTTCAGAGACTGGCGCTCCACCATATTTTGCATAATAAAATTGTTTGTACTTACAGTGCGTCCACCAAAAGAGTTTACAATATACTCTGTAACTAGGAGTGTAGCTGGAAGGATATGGGTGTAGACAGTAGAGCTAAGTGGTAGAGCAAGGTAGGAGTGAGATTAGAGCTAAGTAGCTAGGAGGAAGTGGGTAGAGAAAAAGCAGAGACAACACTGAGTTCTATAATATGCTAATTTACTGTATCCTAATATTAAGTACAAAGCACTCCATAAATCTTGAGGAGACTTAGTGGTGAATTGGTGTTAACAGCTTTTTTATTATGTTAAAGACACATAAAGGCTTACCTTGAGACTGTACAGATGTGTATTGTTAGAGGATTTGATGTGTAGAACGACCATCACTCGAGGATGGCATGACGAGCCTGAACCTTAGATCAGCATGACCTCCGGAATAACCAAACTAGACTGACCGTCTTGACTGTCAAAATATGCAGCCTTTAAACACTGTTACTTTCAATATGGCTGCATATTGCTGAATTAGCAGTCCCACATTAAAGAAGCTACGTAGACGTTTCCCAAGCTATGCGTAGCATGATCATATTCCTCTAAAACATCCTAACTACAATTTAGCATCTACGTGACTTGGATTACACTATTGAGCAAAAGCTGTGTCTGGCCACCTATACGTGGTCGACATGAGTAAACAGGAAAATGGAAATGAATTGACCTAACAGTGGTCTGAACTATGAAGCTTAGGACTTAAAGTACAGCTCAGTAAGTTGCCATTAAGGTAGTTGTCTCATGTTTTTATGAGAACTCCTAGTGGTTTACTGAAGGGAAAATACTAGTCAGTTGGAGAATTTAATGTCATGCTGGCATGTTGCCATAGTAGCTCAGTGGTTAGAGCAACTGGATAGAAACCAGCAGATCCGTGGTTCAAATTCTGGCTATGGTATTGCATTTTTCAGTCTGACTATACCATTCCAAACCTTGCCCTGTAAAAGGCTAGTGAGAAAGAACAATTAATTAACATTTCATGCACAATGTTTGTAGCAACCACTTCAAGAAATAATGATAAATTACTAAAATTCAAGAAATGAGAACGAAGGAAAGATTTTTGTGGACAGCATTAATACTTTGTACTTAGCAGGCTACAGTCAACAAAATATGACATATTTCATAGACAGTAACTTCTAGTTTACCAGAAGTATTTTCCTTCTCTTTATTTTTTACTTACTTTCACTTTTGAAACTGTCTGTAGGTCACTTGAGCTTTATATATAGATACTTAGTAGCCTTATCTATTTCCATACCAATGTCTTCAGATTTTTATTAGTGTCTTGAAACTTTTGTTTATCAAATCTACACTTACCAAAACTTTTCTTTATGAAAGCAAAAATGTTCACTATATTAATTGAGAATTCACTTTATATATAAATATACAGTTGAACCTGATTTATACTTATATCAAGGAGAAAAGGAAAGCTTACTTAAAATTCAGAATTACTTACAAATCAGATTTTGGTAATGCATCATTTTTTTAAAGTACTACTTGAGCCTGCATGTATAAAAGTTTACAAACAATAGAGAAATGCATGAAACAAACATTATATAGAAATTTTTCCTGCTTTAAACTATTCAGCTAATTTGGTTTATTTCCCTTTTCTTGCACATTAATGAACTTAGAACTTTTTCACTACAACTTTCTGCATTGATGTAATGCCTACAAAGCCCGTGTTCAAGACATACCGAGTACAAATCTGAGTCAGGGGAGCTATCTGAATAAGTGTTTTCTGGGGTTTTCCATTACTGATGGCTATACATAGTATGTACGAGGGCCGTTTTTTTTTCAACCTCCGATAGGCTATAAATAAAACACAAGTTCATATAAAACAATAATTTTATTACCAAAAGAATAGTACACTTATGGTTACTTTTCGACATAATCACCGAAGAGATTGAGACATTTGTCATATCTGTGGACAAGCTTTTCAATTCCCTCTTCAAAGAAAGTTGCCGCCAGTGAATTCAAGTAGTCCTTGACGTTCGTTTGAAGGTCCTCATTGGTTTGAAATCGCTTCCCACCAAGCCACGTCTTCAGTTGAGGAAAAAGGTGAAAGTCACTGGGTGCTAAGCCAGGACTGTATGGCGGATGATCGAAAATGTCCTTGACCCCCTTCATCATGCACATCATTACGACCATCTTTAAACTTTTGACACCATTCACGAACAACACCATCACTCATGAAGTTTTCGCCATACACACGACTCATCCTCTGATGGATTTCTGCAGCACCATGGCCTTCAGCCTGTAGAAAACGAATTACACTTCGCAATTCGCACTTGGCGGGAGCATCAATAATGGCGGCCATGCTTACGTGGCTGTAGCACAACGCCGACTGACGACTGAATGTCAACAATGGCGGAGTGTGTAGTGCGAGAGCTGCGCAGTCGCAGACAGCGCATACCCGCTTTCTGCTGCCCGCGTAGCGTTGGCATGGAGCGATCGGAGGTTGAAAAAAAAAACAGCCCTCGTATAAGTAATTCATAAGTCAGAAGCAAATAAGGTTTTGGTTTTGTGTCTGTTAAGTTCCACCTCTCGTATAATTTTACTTTCCGATCTAGCATATAACATTTCCTTTTCTTTTCTCCATGGCTGATTAAAAGCAAGAGAACTTAAAGACAAAACCACTGTTCAACAGTAAACATCGGATACCAAAAATTATCCTTACTTCTCATTTGTTTGTTTTACTAACTTTAACTGCAGTTGTCATATCAGCGGCTGTTTTCCTTTGGAACATATCGAAGGTGTTAACTCGTATTCGTTAGGTTTTTTTTATCATTAGATCACATACACATTCACACTCTCATTCATACTACCAGACTCTGGGGAAGATGAGGAATTATCTTGGTCAGAGAAAAATTCCCACCCTCACTGCCGGGAATGCAACCAGGGACCCCTAGTACGGCAGGCAGGTGCTCTACCAACTGAGCTATGGGGCCAGCCTTCTCATTTGTTGATATGACACTGCTGCATCGAAAGGTGTATGAGCTAATGTTGGTCTTCTGTTTCAGTGGCTGAAAGCAGTTTGCTTAGCTTGCATCTTTGTCTACAGCAATAAGGAAACTGTGTTTTGAGTTTCTTTTAAGAGAGCATATGTCATACGCTTATTTAATTATATGAATATTGGTTGTATTTTAATTAAATTTAATACGTATAACTTCAAATTACATATGAATGCATTAAATATAAATAAGGTTCTATTAATATGTTTTTAAATTAATTTTTTTCTGGTGCCTGCAAATATTTATGCATAAATAATAATTACATATAACTAGGTTATGTATAAAGCAGGTTCAACTGTATATCACACTTGAGATTTATTAATAGAGCATTTTATAGAAATGCCTAAAGCTGTTCTCTAAAATCTTATCCAACATACTCAGTTCTTGGCTTATCAAACACTCTCCAAAGTTGCAAGTATCTGTGTTTCCCACATCAAACTGTGCAAATGGTTCCAATTATTACAGAGCACACTAGCACTCGAGCTGAATTAGTTGTAGTCAGTACTGCTACAAGATTTGTGACCACAACCTATTTGTATGCTTTTAATCATACTATGAGAGACAAGTTTATGTTGACCTACAGATTCGTAGCACATCCTATCTAAATGTTTACAAGCAGTTTACACCAAAAGCTTTCGTTTTCATTCCAGGAGACACCCATAAACTGCAAGTGAGATACAAACAATCTCAAAATTATCCTGTGGATTTGTACTATGTGATGGATCTTTCTTCTTCAATGAAAAAGTATAAAGAAAATCTTTCTAATTTAGGAAAAGAATTAGCTAATACAATGAAAAAGCTCACAAGGGACTTCCGGCTTGGTTTTGGCAGTTTTGTGGACAAACCCACAGAGCCCTACGTAAGTGACAGGTAGGTAGATAATTTCAATTTACGAAGACCAACTGAGATACTCTGTAGTAATGGTAAGGCTCACATTTGGGAAGCCTTGGATTTTTCATGGTTTTCTGGCATCAGTAAGCAAAAGTTGGAGTGGTTTTTCATCTATCACAATCTCCCTTCCATCAGTTCCTGTTGTAGTTCTTTGTTTCATGGTGCTACACAGATAGCACAGGTCCTTGCTCAAAGGACAGATATTCCCCAAGAACACTAGAAGGCTGCTGGGTTAATGGGTTGTTCACTACCCTCTCAAGGAATCTCCAGCAATGGGATCGATCTTGTAGCCTAGAACTGTTAAGGACTTCCATGTGTCTATTTGGCTAAAAAAATAATCAAAAAAATGTTGTCTTTTACTATCTGCAGGTCCATTCTGTAATTTCCTTGGTTATCTTTATTTCACCTCATTACTAACAATCAACCCTTGTAAATACAATCTATATGTTGCACACTTCTATCATCCAAATTACAAAAATCTCACAGAATTTTCAGGCATTGTATATTAGTAATATTCTAAAATCATTTCACCACTATTTAGATGGTGGAGGGAAGGATTACAAAATGTCTGTCACAGCACTCACTTTAAAATATAAGAGTAATGCATTATAAATTTACTACTGCTATGGTTATATGGTTGCTTTCTTTCCCCACTTATTAGCAATATAACTCCATGCTTTTCCCCGCACAGGATGGCCCTGTAAGTTCAAGTGTGGTAAGCTATGTACTCTTGCATGTTTTATGTTTTTCCTGCTCTTGGTTACTCAATCTTGTAGGTGATATGAGTACTTAACTGCAACCAGCTTCAAACTAAACAGTAGCATTTTGAACAATTTTTGAGTTCAAGTTCAAGTTCAAATTTATTCACCATAAGATTTCCAATTACAGAAATATCGGCTTCGTCAATACAATTTTACATTACAGATTAACAGTAAACACATGATCGGATAAACAATACTTAAGTATGTTTCCTTATAGAACATTTTTTACTTTCTATTTTATTTTAGAAACTTAAACTAATTTGTTCAATATTTAAAGAAACAATATCAACATTTTGAAGTTACTAAAAAGATTAAAGATTGCAATATATATAATACATATGTCTAACAAAATTGATTCACTGTTCATCAAGGTATTCATTTACTGAATAAAAACATCTTTGTATTAGATACTTCTTTAATTTCCTTTTAAATATTGTTAAATTTGGTAATTCTTTGAAATATTGAGGAAGTTTGTTGTACAATTTAATACAGTTATAGTGTATACTTTTTTCATATAGGGTTCTCTTATGCCCTGTAACATGAAGATGTGATTTACCTCTAGTGTTGTGACTATGTATTTCAGCGTTTGTGACAAAAATATTTAACTGTTTATGAGCGATCACCAGCACCTCATAGAGATATATAGATGGAACTGACAGAATATTCAATGATCTGAAATAAGGTCTACAACTTGTGGTACTGGAAAGATTCATCATTAAACGTATGGCCCTTTTTTGTATTATAAACATTCTTTTCGTATAGCTCGTCTTTCCCCAGAATATTATGCCATAGGATAACTGCGAGTGAAAGTAGGCAAAATAGGCTATTTTAAGCACATCAAGATTGACTGATGATCTTAAAGTATATAGTGCAAAACAAGTTTGACATAGTTTTTTGGATAAAGCATCAATATGAGTTCCCCAATCTAGATTACTATCTACCCAAACTCCAAGAAATTTAATTTTATCTGTAGTAGTTACTGATTCATTCTCTAAGCATATATTAGGGAAACTTACATTTTTGTTGACTTTATGATGGAAACCTACAGCGATGCTTTTGCTCTTATTAATAATAAGTTTATTGTCTTTAAACCAATTTGAAACATAGTCTGTTACCCCATCAACGTTTGCTTTGAGTTCTTGTTTTTTTTCCCCAGAAATGAGAACACTGATATCATCAGCAAACAGAGTAAATTTAGTATTAATGCATTGGTTGTTTTTGGCCAGGTCATTAATATACAATTGGAACAATAAGGGACCCAATACCGAGCCCTGCGGAACTCCATATTTAATGTTTTTTACACTAGAGCGAGCAGCTTTAATCTCCTTCGAACCATTTACTACATATTCAATTTCGGTTAACTGCTTTCTATTTATTAGGTACAATTTAAACCATTCAAATGGAACTCCTCTGATACCATAATTATACAACTTGTGTAATAATATATCACGGTCGACTAGATCAAAGGCCTTTGACTGATAAAGAAATAGTCCCATGCATTGATTCCCGCTGTCTAGATTTTTTAGTATATCTTCAATAACGTTCCGTAGTGCTGAGCTTGTTGATTTCCCTTGCTGGAACCCGTACTGCACTTTCGATATAATATCATATTTATTTAGAAATGCTAAGACTCTATTGTACACCACCTTTTCAATTACTTTAGAAAAAACTGATAAAATAGATATTGGCCTATAATTTTCACAATCAGATTTAGAACCCTTTTTAAACAGTGGTTTAATTTTTGAGACCTTTAGATTCTCAGGGAAGTGACCTTCACAGAGTGATATATTTATAATATGACATAATGGTTTAACCAGATGCACAGCGCAATTTTTTAGAAGCATATTAGAAAACTCATCTAGGCCAACAGATTTTTTGGGTTTCATACTTTTAATAATGGAGAGTAGCTCTGCTTCTGTTGTTGGTAAAAAATATAAAGATTCCCGAATTTGATTATTTTGGGTAATTAAGCACGAATTGATAGCTACGTTTTTCCTCTTTCTAATGAGTTCTGCAATGGTCGAAAAATATTGGTTAAATTCATGAGCTACCATTAATGGATTAGATACTTGCCTACCATTTATATTCACACTAAAATATATATTTTTCCTTTTTTTCCCCTCAATCTCATGTTTTATAACATTCCATATAGTTTTTGATTTGTTTAAAGAGCTATTTATCAGAGTACCATTGTACCATTGAGTAACAACAATGACACAGGTGTAATATGTAGTTTATTATAAATATTAAAAGCAGATATTAAAAACAGTGAAGTATTCTTCATTTTTGAGTTTGATTTATCAGTCAGTATGTTTACACTCAAACTTCACTTACTTGTTGTTGTATAATTGAAATGTTTTCAAGATCATTCGATCTCATCCTCAGCTGTTTGGTGACTAAATGAACATTCTTCTTCCTCCACTACTACGGTGCTCCAATTCCTCTGCCATCTGGTGTTAGGAGCACTAAGTTTTAATACTTCATTTAATGCCGGGATTTCAAAATTTATAACTTTATCACGGTTTTTGGTTATGAATACTTTTTTCCCAAATATCCAATTCTATGGGTGTACTTAAAGATTTTAACAGTTTTATGTTATGGCCAATGTTGTGGTTTTCTGTCCAAAAGTGGTGTAACACTGCAGATTTTTCTGTTTGTTTAAACTTTATGTTCCTCTGGTGTTCTTTTTGCCTGGTTAAACAAGTTTCTGTTATATCGAGATTTATTATCTTGAGTTTTTCCTTTCTTTTCATCATGTTCCTTATGATGGCTGGGTTGAATCCATTTAATACTGCTATCTCTTTTATGTGTTATTGTTCCTTCAAAAACTCCTCCTTACTCAGTGGGATGTTGTATAGCCGGTGAATTAGACTTCTAAAGGCAGCTAGTTGATGTGAAACTGGGTTGTATTCATTTTTCTTTATGTAATTATCTATGTGTGTGGGCTTCTTGTATATTCCAAAATATACACCATGACGATTTCTAGTTATCTTGAGGTAAATGTGTCATGTTTAACGCCCACTTTTACTACATACGGCACCGCAGGCGGTGACGCTGATGATACATGAGATGAAAATGGAGCACCGGTGGAATGAGATAATGTCATTGATAATGTCATCTATTTCTGTGGGGTCCGTAGTAGTCTGAGTAAGCCATTTTTTGAGGAGTGTAGGTATTTTTTCTACTGGAATGCTAGTAAAAAGTGCCTTAATGTCAAAAGAAACTAGTATGTGATTTTCTGGCATGTTGTTCTTCTGTAGGTGATTAATCAATTCTAAGGAGTTCTTTATTCCCAAACTTTGAAATTTGTCATAAGATTTTAATTTTCTTACTAACCACTTTGCAATGTGGTACGTAAGTGAATTGATGCCATTGATGATGGGTCTCATGCTGTTGTCTTGTTTGTGGATTTTTGGTAAGCAGTGCAACCTTGGTGGTGTGGGGGTTGGCAGATTTTAAGTTGTATTTTTCAGATGTACTTAATGTTTTTGTAACTGATAAAGCTTTATTTACAGAAGTGGTACTTGGTGTTAATGGATTTTTTGGAACTTTTTCATATTCTGGATTGTCTAACATAAGGTTTACTCTCTGAATATAGTCTTCTGTCTCCACAATTACTAGAGAATTACCTTTGTCGGCTTTTAGGTATACCACTGGCTTCCTATTTAAATTTCTAATTATCCTGTTGTAAGTTTTATTGTATTTTGGGGATAACTGTTAAATTATATCCAGACATTCCATTTTGGCTTTGGTTAAGTTTTCATTTTTTAGGATAAACTTAAAGAAGATTCTCTAAAATGACTAAACCTGCAAGATAATGATATCCAGGTTACAATGGAAGTAGAAAGAGACAACACCCTACCCTTTTTGGACCTTAAGATAACTAGAAATCGTCATGGTGTATATTTTGGAATATACAGGAAGCCCACACACATAGATAATTACATAAAGAAAAATGAATACAACCCAGTTTCACATCAACTAGCTGCCTTTAGAAGTCTAATTCACTGGCTATACAACATCCCACTGAGTAAGGAGAAGTTTTTGAAAGAACAAGAACACATAAAAGAGATAGCAGTATTAAATGGATTCAACCCAGCCATCATAAGGAACATGATGAAGAGAAAAGAAAAGCTGAAGATAATATAAAAAAATACCACTCTCGCACCACTTAAAAACACAAATTGGCAATATAGAAAATTCACCCTCCATCCATGGGTTTTTAGAAAATTTGAACGAATCTTCAAAAGACTAAACTTATAATTAGCACCCCAAAACAAATTCAGTCTGAAGAACCTGCTAAATAAACCACTAATTCAATCCCCAACACTTTGAAATCGGAAATTTATCAGATAAACTGTGAAACCTCTGATAAAAGCTACATAGGAAAAACTAAGAGAAACTTGTTAACCAGGCAAAAAGAACACCAGAGGAACATAAAGTTGAAACAAATGGAAAAATCTGCAGTGTCACACCATTTTTGGACAGAAAACCACAACATTGGCCACAACATTAAACTGTTAAAATCTTTAAGTACACCCATAGAATTGGATATTTGGGAAAAAAATATTCATAACCAAAAACCGTGATAAAGTTATAAATTTTGAAATCCCAGCACAAAATGAAGTATTAAAACATAGCGCCCCTAACACCAGATGGCAAAGGGATTGGAGCACCGTAGTAGTGGAGGAAGAAGAATGTTCATTTAGTCACCAAACAGCTGAGGATGAGATCGAATGATCTTGAAAATGTTTCAATTATACAACAACAAGTAAGTGAAGTTTGAGTGTAAACATAGTGACTCATAAATCAAACTCAAAAATGTAGTTTATTGTTGAAGTACATTTTTGATACCACAGGGGCACTTTGTATATGGTTCTTACTAACTTTATGGAGCAGAAAGAAATTAAATTACTGACATCATTTCTTTCTCCTCCAGATGAAGGTACAAAAAATGAATTTTCTCCACTATGGAGTCATTATATTTAATTTGCTTCAACTGTCATTACTGCCACTAGCTGAAGGATTGACAATAAAACAAAAAACAATCTGTCACTTAGGTAACAATAATAAAAGATTTTCCTTTTTTTTTCACCTTGCTTTCTCTTTTTTTTTCTTTGCAGACATTCATGGGTTGATATTCATTGTATGAGATACTCTGGTTTCTAAAATGTGGGAGCTGTTCCCTCCTTAACGTTGTGCTACTCCATCATCTGCAGGCAGGGCTTGTGGACAGCCCTTTACTAGGTGTCCTATCTGGCCACATCCTAACACATACTACTTAAAGATTTTTGTTGACTTTCCTGGGCTGGACATTGGTTCCTGACGTACTGAATACACCAAGGCCTTCAAGGTGGCTGCCTTCATTCTCAATTCTCAACACAGATGTTAGGGTCTCATGATCAGTTTTGTCGTACCTCGGCATCATTCACCCCATCAACAAAGGATTAGGCAACTTCTTGGGATACAACTAGGCGGGAGGTTCACCAAAGCCATTTTCACCAACTGTTCAACTGTCAGCATCTCTTCTCTTACAGCCTTGACTTGAGCTGGCTATGCTGGATACCACAGCCACATTTAGAGCTTCTGCTGCACATCTCTGCAGGCTGACTATCCGCTTCCTCTACTGTTAATCATCGGTTGTGAGTGGAGGTGGCTGTGAATTGTCGACGAAAGGTTACAAAAGTTGACGTTTGGATGGCTTGACCTGTGAGGATGTTGCATATGTCGTAGTGTCTCAACTTTCAAGCTCTTAAGTTTTCATGCCGAAGTACTCCAGGGCATAAATGTGTTGGTGGAGATAGTTTTCTTTCCGCTGAGCTCTTTCACTTTTTGTTAATGCCAGTCAGTTGTTCGTCAATTTTGGTCAATAACTGTGTTCATCACAGATATTTGTGTCTGCATCTTCTCCATTCCAATATTCATTTTCTATTTGATCTTCTTCATTGATTTCACTGGCTTTTGCTGTCGTTATTTCAGTTTCCATCTTATTCATTCCCATTATTTTTGTCTCCATGTTCACTATTACAGATATCATTTCTATCTCCATCTTCTCCATTCTGGATTTTAGTGCTGTCTCCATCTTCTTTATCCTGGAGTCCATTTTCATTTCCAAGTTTGCCATCATAGCTAATAATTGATTAAACATTTCCTCAATCTCAGCTTTTCTATCCCACTCGTAACAAATGAGAACACCACTTGCTGCTGAGGCACATCCTTTATACCCGAGATGCTGTTGCATGTATTCAGAACACAGTTGATCTGTTTGAATCAAAATCACAACTGAATTGTTGAGTTACAACTCATAATTGAATTAGACTTTGCACTATACACTGCACTCAATTGAATTCTACTCAACTCAGTTGTCACTCAAAAATGTTTATTCTTAACCACACTGTCCGTTGACGCTAGTCAGCTCCATTCTGGAAAATGAATCTGCTTGAAACTGCCAAAATGAATCCTCTGGAGCAGAGAAACTGCACATAATGGCTGTTGTTTTGTAGGAGAAGGGGCATTAGCTTTACCTAGATGTTGGTAGTCTTGCACTGCAGTGACAATGTTCAGATGGTTGGGTCTGCCGATTAACATGTATACTAAACCAGGTACATATTAATATTTATGTCACAGCATAAAAAGAAACTTTTGTTCATTTATAATATACAGACATTAAATGATATGATTATAATCAGAGAAATTTTAGCAAATAACATGTAAAAATGAAAATTTTTTCATTACCAAATAATGCTATTAACAAAACTGTGTTTTCTTTTCATTTCTTTCCTTTTTAGGTGGAGAAATCAGTGTCCAAAAGGCATAAATTGTGAAGAACCATATAGTTTCAAGCACATCATGAAGTTAGAATCAGATGCTGCAAAATTTAAGGTAACATATATTTCAGATTTAGTATTTTAAGTATTTAGTATTTGGAGGTCACGCTGTGGCTGAGTGGTTAGACCACTTGACTCTTACTAAGGCTTCAATCCCAGGCGACTGCATGTGAGATTTGTGGTGGACAACATGAAGCAGGGGCGGGATTTCTCCAGGATCTCTGATTTCCCCCGCCATCATTCCACCAATTGCTCCAGTGTTATCTTTCCTTTTATTCATTTCGCCCTCATTCTGTCATCTACTTCTGTCACTTTCCATTTGTAAGGACAATCAATGTTATTGGTTAAAGAGAATTTTGCATAACTATATTTTTTCTTGATCAAAGACAACAGATATTATCTATTATCTTCTTGCACTCAGAATAAAACAATTACACCTTAAATGATGCTACAGGGGGTTGGTCATTGTCTGTTTGCTGCAGTGGATCTTCAGTTAATTTTTACAGCTATATCTAATTATTTAGTTGTTGAACTGGATACTGTTAAAAACTGAGAATCTTTCTTTACCCCTCAGGAAAAAGTAGAGAAGGCACCTCTGTCGGTCAACATTGATTGGCCAGAAGGAGGTTTTGATGCCATTATGCAAGCTGTAGTCTGCAAAGATCAGATTGGATGGCGCGATAACGCTAGACACCTTCTCATATTTTCTACAGACTCTGCATATCATATTGCTGGCGATGGAAAGGTTTGTTATACAACATTAGTACGAAAACTAATTGTTCTTTCACAATAGCTGTGTGTAGGTTTAAGTAAGGAAAGGCAGAATCAGAATGAAACATTGTTTTTCAAATATGTGTTTCAAATGGGATGATGTTTGTCCTTCAGCGCTACTAGACGAGCAACCAATCAGAGTCCTGCAATGTTGTCGTATGGCATTCCCCTTAAGTAGTGTGTGACGAACACCATCCTAATCAATCTCTACTATTCGCGCTAAGACAAAAATTTGATTTTGCAAAAACTGATCCATGAGGAAGGTAGAGATGTATCTAACATAACCACAAAAACCCGATAATTTTAGCTCAAATAGTTTTCCTAATATAAATAAATAAAGCACTATTACCTATATTATAACAATGTATCGCGACATAAGCACTGTAATGGATATCATTATTGGTTGCATATATGCGTGTGCATATATATTTGTAATTACTCAGAACTGAAACGTTAACGTTTGACATGACATGATAAAATAGTTACTTTGAATAAGCCAAGGTGATAATAAGGGCCAAAAATAGATAATTTGTAAACTATAATTATTTTTAAGCTATATATTTAAAACGGGTGTAATATACGAATATCCATGTTGCAATTGTGATTTGAACAATTGCATAATTATAAAGCTTTGGAAAATTGTTTGTGTTTCCTTATGTCTAGCGCCTAGAAGACTCACAAGTGTGCAAGAGAGAGAGAGGGAAATATCAAAAGAGTGGGGGTAATGAGGTGGCAATGCTGAAGGCTCTAATGCATCTGATTCGCTATAAGAACTCTTCTCATTTGAAACAAATAGTAATAGTGGTCCTGAACCCTAAAGCCTGGACCTTAAAGTACTTACAGCACAGTAAGTCACTATTAAGATAGTTGTCTCATATGTTTATGGTATACCGGGAAAAATGTGAGTCAGTTGGAGAGTTTAATGTTATACTGGTATGTTGGGCATGGTAGCTCAATGGTTAAGAGCAGCCAGATGGAGACCAGAAGATCCATGGTTCAGATCCTGGCTGTGGCATTGAATTTTTTAGTCTTACTTTACCTTTTCAATATTAGTATGCTTTATGCATTTAAGCGACTGTGTTCTTTGTGCTAAAGAAATTTTGAGAACAAAGGAAATGCCATATTTATCTTAATGCAGTGGTTTTTTCATAAACCTGAACCATGTAAAACAGCAGTATAGCAGTGTTACAATTTTTGCAATACTATCTGGGTATGAATAATTATAGCGTTTGATATAGTCTGAAATAAGTAAATATAAAATAAATGAAAAGCATACAATGCAACATTTATATTTAATTTTCTGTCATAATCATATTCAAGTTCTATTATAATTTTGATGTTTTGGATCATCTAGCTTTCTACTATAACCTGCAATGGCAGATATGTGGTAGCAATGAATGAAGACTTATTATCTTTTTAAAATTTACATAGAATTTTCAAATTGCCTTACCTCCTCTTTTAGCTGCATGCCATTTATCATCTCCCCTTTTATTTAACATTGTGTTGGAGATATGTGGAAATATAATATATCTATTATTTGATTTTAGTCCCATTGATCATTTTTGTGTTTTCTCTAATTTGCTTCACATTTCTTTTTATCATTTTAACCCTATTTTACCGTATTGTTTTTATGCTTTTTTAATATATTTATTTTAACTTGAGTTAAACTTTTGCACACTAAGACAGTACTGTAAGATCTCAACATGGTTTTTGATTACTCCTAGCTGTTTGAAATAGTTTATAATGGTCAGATTATCTGACATTGCTAAATTGCCACCACTAAATGCTGCCATTATTGAATTTTATAAGTAAATTAATCTATATAGTAAATAATAATTGAAATAAATATAATTTTGAGTCGAACTAGTACCTAATGCTCCATTTATTGCTAGTGTTTACCTATAACGTGTTTCGTTAGGACCTTCCTAACATCATCAGCTGTTGTCGACTTGATGTTAGGAAGGTCCTAATGAAACATTGTATTGTGTATAGGTTTATTGTATAATTTTTAGTTATAAGTACTTGACGTGTCCTAAAGGATGACTACTACTACTACATGTTAGGTAAACACTAGTAATAAATGGAGCATGAGTACTAGTTTGACTCAAAATTATATTAATTTGTGCTTCATTGTATCATAGTCCTTACTCACTGGAAAATAATTGAAATGTTTATTGGGGTCCTTTGGTTCTCCTCTTGTGATTCCATATGACAAGAAATCACACATGTATAAATGCACATTGGGTGCAACACAACACCATTGCCAACCTTTGGAGTCCATTATAGAGCGGCATGGAAACAGTACCAGATAAGGCAAAAAAAAAAAAAAAAAAAAAAAAAAAAGAAAAAAAAAGACACACATGTAAAAATGCACATTGTAGAAAGTTATGTTGATACAAGTGTGAGATGGATGTGCATAGTCGTGTGATGTTCATTTGCCTCCAGTTCTATTGCTATAGCACATTCTGTGCAAAACAAACAATCCAAAAAGCTGAAGTTACAGAAGAAATATGATTTATGCAATGAATGAGATATGGAAAAAAAATGTAAATAATAGAATCATAATCACAGATGGGAGATAGTGATGTGGAGTGTGCATGTTCAGAAATAGAAGGTAATGTGGAAGAAATGGACGTTATTGAAGGAAGGGACTATGAAGAGGTGATTGATGAGATTCACATGCTGGAGGGACATACATATGCCAGCAAAAATGGCAATCAATGTACAAACAACTAAACAAAATCAGAAACAGGATATTTTGTCTAAATGAAATGGTCTTACAGTGACTTCCATGAGTGTGTCCTTGATTATGGAGTAAAATATACAACTTAAACAGCAGAGACAGTTTATAATTTATGGAATGCAACACATCCTTCTAACAAACATAAATGGATCTCAACAAATACAACAAAAATGTTTGGTTTTATAGAGCTCCTTATAACTATGGGAGCACTGAAAGATAAAAGAGACCCACTTTCTATACTTTCTTTTGTGTGTAGTGAACATTCAGTTATGAAAATGCAAAAAGTGTGCAAAAATTATATTGATTCAAACTGCAGCATATTAACATTGGGCACTAAATTTTAAAAAATATTATTTATATAATTTGTTAGCAATTCACTAAGATATTTTTACATTACATTGTTATTGTAAAGGATTATTCTATTTCTATTTCTGTGTTACTGTATGTGATGACTTTTGTTTCAGTGGATGTACCATGTCTTAACACTACATTTTGCTTTGGTGTACCCTGACATCCCTCTTTGTATACTGTATTAGTTTTTTAGCTTGATATGCAGAAGGTTAAAAGTCTTCCTAGCTTTTAACTCTATTGGCAAATTTTCCCATTTCTCGAGTATTAAATTCTCTGTGTCTCTTTTTTGTCTTTTCAGAGTAAATGCAAATCACAGAAAAGTTACTTTATATAGAGATATCCCAATTGAGATATAAACATGGACAGACAGACATATCGAGTTATATGTATTCACAATTTTCTATTAGTCATTTGAATCTACATCATTGCAGCTTTGTGAATTGCCCCATTTAGTTTTGAAGAAAAGGAATGAATGGTGATAAGGCATCTTGTAGAATAGAAGAAATGTCAAAAAGAGAGCACCACCATTTGAAGCCATATTGCATGCAAAAGGTGATGCAGATACAAGTCAATCCTTGGCACTGCAAAGTCGCTTTGTTTTATATATATACAATGTTATTACTTTCTTTATATCTATACAACAACCCAGCATCTCTGTTGATCCGTCATAACAATATTCTTAGATTCTTTGTCTGTTTTTATCTTTGTTAAGACTTTGAAGTTTGTAGCTACTGTTCTTCAGCAAAATGCTTACACCCAACATAAGCGTTTAATCAATCTTTGCAGATCATTGACAGCAGATATTGATGAATTTCAGTTCCTAAATCATGATGTTTCAGTGGGTTTTTGTTAATGTTTTCAAATTTCTCTTTTAAGTTCATTTATTCAGATGGTTATAAGTAAATCAATAAGGTGCACTTAAAAAGAAATGAGCTGGAGACATAATTACAGAAATCAGTACCTGTATGTTAGAAGTATTGGTCCTGGCTGTTGAGACACTTGTCTCACTGAAATACAAGGCGGTGAATGGCTGTCTCGTAAAAGTCCCAGGGCTGCAATGTGAACCAATTCCGCACGTACAGGTGCATGTCGTCCAAGGTGAATCGTTTGAACCTCAGAGCCTTTTTAAGGGGACCAAAAATGGTGTAGGGAGAGAGATCTGGATAGTATGAAGGGTAGCCAACAACCTCCCATTTGAATTTCTGAAGGAGTGCCGTGACTGTGTTGGCTGTATGAGGTTTTGCATTGTCGTGGACTAGAATGACCCCACGGGTGAGATTGCTTGGTTATTTTGATTTGATCACTTGGAAGGTTGGTCAAGGATTGCAAGTAATGCTGGGCATTCACTGATGTCCCGTGCTGCAGGAAGTGTATCAGAAGGGGACCATCTTGGTCAAAAAAGATGGATGGCCTTGGCTTTCTTTGGTGGTGGTGACCCTGGATTATTCCACTGGAGACTTTATCGTTTTGATTCTGGTTCGAAGTGATGACACCATGACTCATCTCCAGCCACCACTCGTACCAGGAAGTCATTCCTTTCCCTAGCATAGTGCTGCAGATGACCGAGACAGTGGGCCATTTGACATGCTTCCAGTGTGGTTGAAGACTGCAGGGCACCCATTAGGCACACACTTTGTGCAAGAGCAGTTGTTCCTTCATGAGTGTGAATACTTCTGACGCTCAATCCAACCTCGGCGGCTAAGGCTTTCACTGTCACTCGGCAATCCTGAGTAATAAGTGCATCAACCAGCTGGACGATATCATTGGTAATGCAGTGTGGTGCTCCAGACAGTGCATCATCGGCTAACGACATCTGTCCTCCCCTGAAGCGCTTGTGCCATGCCTTGACCCTTGCAAGGGACATGCAGTGTTCGCCGTATACATGTGACAATCAACAATGAATGTCCATTCCCCTTACTCTTCCGCTGTCAGAAAACGAACAACACCTCTTTGCTCTTCTTTTGACGCCTCCATTTCACTGTTTGCAGTGCGACTGGCAGTGTTAGACGATTGATGCATGCCGCTGTTAGCTTTGTATATCGTGACATGCATGCATGCCCTCTAGGACGGGCTATGAACTTCCACACTCTGGTTAGAACAACACTTTGTTACACATGGCACAATATTACCAGCCTGTCACTGGTTTGCACATACCAGACTCCAGCTCATTTCTTTTTAAATGCCCCTTATATGATAAAGGTAACAAGAATGTATTTTTAAGACTAGTGAGTGATTTAATTGCATTGGTACATTGTTTATTTGTAGCTTGGTGGAATTGTGGAACCAAATGATATGAAGTGTCACCTCAACAAGACAGGAGATTACACCCATTCTTTGGAATTTGATTATCCATCCATAGGGCAGGTAAGCAATAATAAATTATGCATGTGGTACAGTTCCAGTAACACTTCTGTTCTTTTGTAAGCTTTAAGTATTTAGTGTTAGGTATACAAAGAAATTCACCCAAGTTATTATTTTATTTTTACATATGTAGTGATGTAGGTACATTAAAACCTTTATGTTAGTAGCCATTATTTTTTATATGCCTCTATCTTTTATTGATGAGTTATCTGTTTAAGGAGATTTTGCTAAGTAAATTAAAAGCATCTTATGTTATCTCTTAATTATTGGTCTCTTGTAGTAATAGAGCAAAGAATTATTTATTCTTGGGATCAACATTTTATGAAAATTTGACACTGTTAAATAACAACATAAAAATAAAAAGGAGAAAAAGAAACATAGGATACAACTCAGAATTGATAAAACTCAAATTTTAAATTTTAAAGAATTCACGATGGATAGGTAAAATTTTGTGGAGAACAACGAAAACATATTACACTATTAGTTTAGTGCTGCAGTTTCATTGAGTTAAATATACTATAATGTTGAATAAAACTGTTATTAAAAGTGAAGCTAATTTCATATTAAAAGGATTATTGAGTCATACTTTATTAAAACTTCGCTCATATCAGTATAGTTTTCATATGATGTACTATGCAGTGAATGGCAAATAATAATGTTTCAGTAATTTTTAATAAAATGCACAATTCTGCAGCTACCTAGTTTTGCCATAAATACTGTTACAAATTTTTGACACATACTGTACATCAAGTTTGATGCTTAAACAGCTGTGTGTGTGTGTGTGTGTGTGTGTGTGTGTGTGTGTGTGTGTGTGTGTGTGTGTGTGTGTGTGTGTGTGTGTGTGTGTGTGTGTGTGTGTGTGTGTGTGTGTGTGTGTGTGTGTGTGTGTGTGTGCACACCTTAACCTTGAACCATTGTTAGCTTGTTGTAGAAAGAGGAAGTATTTAGCTCCAGGTTTCACCATGGAATGGGGTGATTATGAAAATCGTGTAGCCATCATTGCGTTGCATACAGTAGGAAAATCTGCAAGTGACATTTTCAAGATACTACAAAAGCTGAAAATCAGCCGTATTTTTGTGTACTGCACCTTTGAGTGATTCACTGCAGCTGGGACTGTAAAGGATCGGCAGAGGGAGGGTCGACTATGCAGTGTCAGGACTCCAGCAGCATAAAAAGCGATGGTGGCTCGTGTTCAGAGAAATCCTGTGTGGAAGCAAGCTATCTTGTCCTGTGAAATGAACATTTCATAAAGGACAATGTCCAGGCTTCTGTCAGAGGATCTTGGACTAAGGGCTTATTGCCGACATAAAGGACATTACCTTGAAACACGTCTAAAGAAGCTGAGAGTGCTTAAATGTCGACCTCTCCTACAGCGTTACCCTTAAAATGCTCATTAGAACATCCTCTTCCCCGATTAAAAGGTTTTCACTATTAAGGAGTCTTTCAATGTGCAAAACGACAGGGTATATTTGTTATCATCTCAGGAAACCAGTAATAAGGTTCCTAAAGTTCAGAGGGCCCATCATCCCTCCTCAGTGATGGTGTGGTGGGGGATGAATTATTCTGGTACTATCCAGCTACAGTTTTGTGAAAAGAGCATTAAAACCAGCCCTAGAGAGCATGAAAGCACTGTTTTGGAGCCTGTTGTCAAGAATTTGAGTGGCACATTGTTTCAAAACCAACCATGGACTTTCCAGTAGGATTCTGCCCCTGCCCACAAGGCCAGGTCAATGCGAGCATGGCTTCAGCGTCATGACCCTGACTTCATTTCGCCTGAAGATTGGCCCAGTAGCAGTCCGGACCTGAATCCATTGTACTACCAACTGTGGTCACTGCATGAGGGCATCACCTGCAAGAGACAGCCCACCATTGGAAGTTTAAAGTGGTCCTTGTAGTCTGTGGTGGCAGATTACCTCCTGGAGTTGTTCATTCCGCCATAGAGGAGTGTCCACAAAGACTCAGAGCCTGTATCCATGAAGAAGGTGGACATTTCGAAAAGTGATTGGTGCTGTGTGTAATGAATGCCTGTAGGTACAACATACTAAAAGCCAATTAAAATGTTTTGTACGGTATTTGCGTTTTTCATTTAAAGTTGTAACAGAATTTTTGGCTAGACTAGGTATTTTAGGCATGATCATTTTAAAGCCATGGGAAATAATGAAATAGCCCAAGGGAAAAACATTTTGGATCAAGTTCATTCCCTGAAAGAATTTCATTGTCATTTAGAAGAACATGTTGATTATAAATATATAAACGATATCACCCATGATAATGTAAAATTCACAATCTTTGCAAATGACACAAATATACTCATTACCTACCTGAAATGATGGATTGGACTGTACACATTGAAGATCTAATCAAGAGATTAAGTAAGCAATGATATGCTATAAAAGCAATGACAATAGACACAAATACAGTTGGAGTAGCATATTTCGCATACTTTCACACCCTTTAAATTATGACATCATCTTCTAGGGAAACTCAAAGATATCTGATAAAGTTACACGAGAGTTACACGAATAATTGTTAACCAACCCACATATGTGAGCTGTGGAGCATATTTTAAGGATCTTAAAACTACAACACTTCTATGTTATAATGTTCTTTTACATGTTAAAGCTAATATAAGTAATTTCAAGACTTACCAAATGACACATAAACATGACACAAGAGGTAGGTTAAATCTCTAAACAGTTAGCCACAATACCACCCTGTTCTAACATTCCTTCATCTATAATGGTATGCAATTGTATAACAAGTTGCCACTTCATATAAAACAGATAGACAAAATAAAGGCTTTCAAAATTAAATTACACAAATTCTTAGTCAACATTTTTATTCTGCACAAGAGCTTTTAGTCAATTACTTCTTTCTTCTACAATATGGTATATTTTTGTATGTTCTTTTATACAGCTTTGTTTTCTTAAATTATTATATCTGTTTCTTGTAATTACTATTATATACAGAGTGTCTCAAATTGACGTATATTGTTATTTCTCCGCAACCAAATGAGACAGAAATACAGTTTTTGTTACGTGTGATCCACAAGGTACTGGAAAAGCATAGCAACTCATTCATAGATCTTCACGTGTTTATAAACAACAATGGCTGCAAGATTATCATTCAAGGAACATAAGTGGATACTGAAGTGTTATTGGAAAGTGGAGAATGTTGTGGAAATCCAATGATGTTGGATGCTTGAATTTGGGACACCACCACCAACAAGGGTAATAGTAACAAGAATTCGAGATAAGTTTGAAGACGATGGAACAGTGAAGGGTGTGTTGAAAGGTCATTGCAGAAGAAAGAGAAGTTCCATTGATAACGAGAGTACTGCTGCAGTCATGCAGGTTTTTGCATGATCCCCAAAGAAGTCAGTGAGGCAACGTTCTCGTGAGGTTGGTATCAAGAAAAGCAGTGTTTATCGAATTTTGCAGGTCCAAAAATGGAAGCCTTACATTCCGAGAACTTCTCCACGTACTAAATGAGCACGATCCAGATAGACAACTGCAATTTTGTGAGTGGTTCCTGCAGAAGTGTGACGAAAGGGAAGATTTTCCAGACTAAATTGTTTGGTCAGATGAAGCCACATTCAAACTTAATGGTATAATTAATCAACATAATTGTGTGTACTGTGATAACCAAAACCCACATATAATTCAAGAAAAGACTGTCAATCTTGTAGGAGTAGCTGTATAATGTGGTTTGTCCTCCAAGGGACTGTCACAGGTCAAACTTACCTGAAAAGGTTGGAAACCGTAGTTCCACGTATTGAAAATCTCTTTGAGAATGAAAATGAGGTTCACTTCCAACAAGATGGGGCTCCACCTCATTTTCATGTCAATGTGAGAAATTTTCTCAATTGCACATTAAATCAAATATGGCTAGGACGAGGAGGTGGTGCTGTGGAGTTTCCACCAGGATGTCCTAATTTAACCTCTCTAGACTTCTTTCTTTAGGAAACTGTAAAGGACATGGTGTATGCCACAAAACCACAAACACTGAAGGAACTGAGAGATGAAACTGAACATGCCATCAATGACATTCCAATAGCAATAATCCAAAACATGTGCTTTCTACTCAATGTCATTGTTGGGAGTGTGCTGCGGCAGGAGTTGGGCATTTTGAACATGTACAGGCTTAAGAAATAAAACACAACAAAAAGTGTACTGCAGCATTTTGAACATATACAGGCTTAAGAAATAAAACACAAGAAAACTTGTATTTCTGTCTCATTTCATTGCAGAGAAGTAACAGTTCAAAGAGTGTATACATCAATTTGGAACATTCTGTATATTTCTTTTGTATATTTTATATCTGTTATTATGTTAATGTTATTTTAAAAATATTGTGCTTGATGTGTCCATTATCTTGTAAAACATACAAAACATGAATAAAGATGAACATGAATGAACATATGGCTTTACATATATCTATTTTGTAAAATTCAAGATATATGTTATCCTGATAGTAGTAGTTTTGATTTACAGATACAGCAAGTACTGCGAGAGAACAACATATATCTCATCTTTGTTGTAACAGTCAATGAAGCATACATATACCGCCCTCTCAGCAAACACATAGCTGATGCCTCCTTAGGCTTTCTGAATGATGAATCTGGCAATAATGTAGCAGAGGTTATCAAACAGATATATCAGGTAAGTGAATGTCTTCCTAGAATTTGCAATTAGAAACAAAAGAAAATTGTATATGTAACATTCACTGATTTTACCTACTTTTATTATGAGCTCAAGAGAAAAGAAAGAATGCAGCTATTTCACTTTTGCTTAAAATGTTAAATATTCAAATGAACAGGGACAAATATTTTGGAAATTTTAATACTACAAGCCCTTTTGTTTGATATAAATCATACACCTTAAGCAGATAAACAAACATATTGCTGCAATTACTGAAAGTTTCATTTCTAATTCATAAATTTTATTTTTTACGCATTGACTATTTAAATGTAATAACAGTACTGGAAAATCATTGTACTCACATGACTTTCTCTACTCTTGTAAAAACTATTCTTACAATCAATACATAAAAAACTGAAGCTAATGACGGCAAAGCAGTACAAATATATCAATAAAATGTAAAAATTTGTGATAAACTTCACTTATCTTTTTCATAAAATTGATAAATTCTTCACAGAACTTAAGATACTAGTTTTGCAAATGACTGACGATGTGAATCAATATTTGCAAAACTAGTCTCTTGAGTTCTGTGAAGAATTTACCAATTTTCTTAAAAAAATGTTGAAGTCTGTGACAAGTTTTGATATTTTATTGTAATATTCTTACAGTGGCTTACTTGTCTATTTGCTTTGTTATTCAAGATACACATTTTCAGAAGTTATCTTACTGCTAATGTTCTCAAGGATGCAGAGGGAATACGGGAATACAGTAAGCTTTAAGTAATAGTCAAACCTTAAAGAGCTGGACTATGTGACAGCTTTGAACTACTGTTCTCTTTGTATAGCCAAACAGTAAAAAAGAAAATGTATAACAACTTTCCACTTGATAAAAATAAGAATATTAGAAAACTTTATGTAACACATAGTTAAGTATAGTGCCTGTTTGACACACATTCACTCTATGTTCTATTTATTCTGAATGACTTAGGCATAATTGTTAAACCATGAAAATTAATATCTTGCTCAAAAGAAAATCATTATACAGTTATTATTCTGTACTTTCTCTTGATTGTTGAATGATGTTCAGGAATTATGAGACAGTATTTATAATGGAGATATATGTTGTCTTCCGGGCTTGTGGGCCGTGGTCTAGAAGTTCTCGGTTCACTCAAGAACTTCTAGACAATGGCCCACAAGCCTGGAAGACAACATTTATCTTCAAGACGCCGGCTGTGAAAGCCTCAAAATTTATTTATCTTCTATTTCATAAGAATTAATCTCTGAGACCTTATGATATATCAAAATAGAATACTCAGAATCTGCATTCATTTTTTGCCTGCTTTTCTTCTTTTCTGCATCAGAAATGCTCACACTGGAATTTAATGATATCACAGGACCACTTTCCCTTAGTTAAATAAACAATATTACAATTAATTTTGATTAGATATGCTTTACTTCTTCTATGAAATAGTTTAGTCTACCGTGTAACATTTAATCCACTCCACAATGCCTATATGATAGAGTGTTTTAAAACCAGTGTGAACATTTAAGGGCTAAGCAAAACATGTTAATTACATTTGTGTTTATTAAAAGTGAAAAACTAATATATCTACTTCTGTATGTCTGCTAGAGTATAACTGATAAGGTTGTGCTAAATTTGGAGTCAGCTAAGGACGTGGTGCAGGTACAGTTTTATTCCAACTGTAATTCATGGAGCTCTCCCAAGGAAACTAAAAGCTGCACCAATGTCAGCTTAGGTCACGAGGTCAACTTCACAGCCATCATTAAGGTAAATATTAAAAAAAGTATTGTTACAAAACCTTTAAAACCTGGTCATCAATTAAGGACTACTTAGGCATCAATCTCAATCTTTTCTCATGAATGTTTAGCGTACATATTAGTTTTAGGAATATTAAGCACTGGACACGTCACATTAGTTTGCTCACCTGTTATGAGTTTAAAGTTACAATATTATATTTGATGAAAAATTGTCAATATATTTCTTATTTGAAAAACAACACTGAAGTGTTATATTCATATGGCATTTCCTGTATGTCTTTTACAATCTGTTATTACCAGCCATAGGAATTTCTAAGGATTAAACCAGAATCATAGGAAATAAAGTTGAATTGTTACTGGGCTTTACACAAAGACATTAGTGATAACAAACCATGCCAATTCCCTCATACATGCTGTGCAGACATTACTCACATGGCCATGTTTATCTGCCCTAAGTGATTCTTGGTCACTGTTGTTTACATTCTTTGTGTGATAAATGTTTGAATGTAAATAGCTCGAAAGCAATTGTTAAATAATTCCTACACCTGTTTATCACTAAAGCTTATTCTGTATCTATGCTACATTGCAAAGTGTGGAAGAGTATCGGAAGGAATCTGTAACTATAGAGATGTTTCTGTGGACCTATCGCAATACACAGTGAGTCAGTGTACGTACACTCTGTTCAGATGTAATTATGTACTCTGGACATCGGAAGGCACGAGAAATCATATGTAACATGACTGAATTTTGTAACAAGGAGAAAGAAGAGGGAATCAAATTCCCTTTATGTCAAGCGACAAATGGGCAGCTGCAATGCTAATTTACATTTGTGTATAATAATTAATTGGCTAACTTTTCATATCAGACACACAGCTCTGTTTCATCACTTACTCTATGCTAAATTATAAATATTTCGCGCCTCTATAAACAAAATAACAGACAAATGCAGCATTTTGTCACTGAAGGCCAATATACCTCAATGCTCTGTTGTGTACTACCTTGTTAATTGGGATAAATGTTTCCAAAAATGCTTTTATTACATTGTTGTTAGTACTATAGAAATGCAGAAGCTTGATAGTCAAATCTTTGAAAAATGAGTCACTGTGTAATGGCTTTGAAATTCTACTCTTTTCATCAGAATAACAAAAGAATAAATATTGTATTCTGCAATTGAAAAAATAACTAATTAAATTTTCAGGCAGATAACAATGAATATCTTAGAAAGGTAATGAGATCTACTTTTTTAGTTGCTAGATTTTTGTCTGTTTCATATGGTTTGAACGTAAGACAAAATTCATTCAGAATGGAAAGGCCATTCAGTAACAATATGCAATATTCCAAAGCCTCATCTAGAGATCTGTAAACTTATTACTCCAAGAAACACAATAGGAAGTATCAAAACATTCAGAAAGCATAGAAAGATTCAACATGAAACACTCAATGCCATGGCCAGGATTTGAACCACGGATCTCCTGGTTTCCGTCCAGTCACTCTTAACCTTTGAGCTACCATGGCCAACGTGCCATCCTGATATTAAATTATCCATTGACTCACATATTTTCCCGGTAGACCAGTAGGGGCTCTCGCATTCGAGATACACCGTTTGTGGCGACTTATTATCGTAAGTACTTTAGTCCCAGGCTTCATCATTTAACTCTCATTATTTTTAGTTAATTGATGGAAATTAACCATTTCTCCACACTAGCCGTATATAGGCTAAGGTTTTTGATAGACAGATTCAACATGAATCTACCGGGGAAATATATGAGTCAATGGAGAATTTAATGTCAGGACGGCACGTTGGCCATGTTAGCTCAAAGGGTAAGAGTGACTGGACGGAAACCAGGAGATTTGTGGTTCAAATCCCGGCCATGGCATTGAATTTTTCATGTTGAATCTTTCTATCAAAAACCTTAGCCTATATACGACTAGTGTGGAGAAATGGTTAATTTCCATCAATTAACTAAAAATTCAGAAAGCAGTTGCATAGATGGATTCAGCACGTATATTGTGCCAAGATTTACTTTATTCAAATTATCCAAGATTCACTTGTATTTAACAATGTATAAGTTTAATCTACATGTGCAATATGATTTTTTTTAATTGTTGTTTAATTCTTATAATATTATAATTAAATCTTTAAAATACTGGACAAATGCACATGTACCTATATGTTAAATTGGATGAATAAAATTGAATTGAATTGAATTGAATTGAATTGAATTGTGGCCCAATGCATGGAAGAAGTTAAAGGATATCATCACTCTACATTAGGAATATCTTATAAAAATATAGTAGGTTCATGTTCTCCTCAAAAATTTATAATAAATTGAATAAGCTGTTTCTAACATATGTGTTAAAGTTGGCTCCATAGAGTAGACACAGCATCAAAAACTTACTCTATTATCATTTAAAGATTTTTTACTATGTTCCTAAATGTTTTTGAGTTACTTAAGTTAATTGATGGAAATTAAATTGTGTTGTATTTTATCAGTTATAGTAGTATTATTATTATTACTATTGTATTTTACCAATGTTATTGTGTTCCATTTTCTTTATTTTGTATGTTTTACCCGTAAGTTTTTAAGTCTATTTTGTCAGTGTGTACTGAGCATTTATTTATGCTCAGATTAGTAGTAGTAGTGGGGTGGTTATATTTTGTGTGGCAATAGGAATTTTAATTATCCTAGATTCTTTTGCCTTATCGCTGTTGTATATTGTATTGTATATAGTTTTCTACATGGTCTATTGTTTTTTCTTTTTTTTCTTTAAGTCATATCGGATGATGAATGAAATGGGTGAAGGGGGAAATGATGCTCAAATGAGTCCGGGTCCACGGAGCTTAGAATTACCTGATATTCGTCTTTCAGGATAAGGGAAAACCCCGGAAAAATCTTATCCAGGTAACTCACCCTAACCGAGATTCAAACTCGGGACCTCTCGAACGTGAGGCATACATGCTACCGTTTACGCTACCGAGGCGGGCATTGTGTATTGCTGTAATAGCTTAACGACACTAAAATCTATCATCATTACCATCACCATCATCATCATCGTCATTAATCCTCAAGTAGTTGGTGTATCATATTGAGGTTAATGTTTATAAGTTTGGTAAAATGTTTAACATATATTTACAATCTATACATGTTTAAATTATTATAGAAGATATTAGTTTCACTGCATCTCATACATTTTTTTTGTTAGGTTGTGAGTTGTCCAAAGGAGGAATCCAAATGGAGACAAACAGTGAAGATTTATCCAAGTGGGCTTAATCAGGCTGTTATTCTTGATCTGGAAATCATTGGCAAGTGTGAATGTGAAGGAAATACACGTCTGGTGAGAAAAAAACATTTAGTTTACATCATTTCATCAACATAATTTTGATTATATAGCAAATATTTCAAATACTACTAATTTCTGGGCTCAAAAAATTACAAAACTCGAGTCAAATGACCTATTTGAACAATCTGTACAACTTACTTTAGATATGTTGCTCACATATTTTATTCAGCATAAATGTCAAAAATTAAGCACCAATACTTTTGTATTGAAGAGCTCATTTACTATCTGGAGGCTGATAAAGTATTTTATTTAACCTTGAAAGGAACCTTAAGAAAATAAATTAAGAAGAAACAAATAATGAAATGTTAACTCTCCTTGATGAAAAAATCGTTGTGTTAAATCTAGTTTATAACAAAGATCCATTATTTTATCAGTTGAGACTCAGAACAGCACTTGAAACTGTCCTGTGAAAAACAGTGTGAGTGAAGCAATGTGTCAATATCTTCTCAATTCACTTTTATTTTTAACTTGTGCTGCACTGTCTGTAGGCTTCTTTCAATTTTTTTACTTTGGAAGTATAATATAAGTTACCAAACAGCTGAGGATGGGACTGGGATGGTCCTGAAATTTCCTGGTTTTAATATTTCACATGAATGAAGTTTCAAGTTTTAATAAAATATGACTAAATGTTGTCTTGTGTTAAATACATGTAGAGTTGGAGTCAATTATTGAATGTGAACCGGCTCAATTGTCACAGTCACTTTCTACCACTACTTCACTTTTACTTCTGTGGCATAGCAGTGAAATGTGTCCAATGTAGTCTCTCATCCACAAGGTGCACTTTCTGTAAGTTGAAACTAAGATGTCTCCAAATTCTAAGAAGTAACATAACTCACTGCTTGTCACTAGAGTTGTCACAAATTTAAGAACAGTATTTTTCATTGTACTTACTAATGCACTTGTGACTTGTTCACAAACACTGCACGACTCACTTCATCAGACAGCAAGACTGATTGAGCTACCCCACTCACTAGTGGAACTTCTTCATTGCAGGACTGACTCCCTTGCTTTGTTTCAAGACTCACTTCGACTTTCTCACTTGCAAAACACCCTTATATCAGTAGAGCACTGGTTTTCATGGCTGTAGAAGCTTTCCCGAACATGTTCCATGTCCCAAGATCAAGAAAGTCCTAGTTGTCTGTCAGTAGCACTGTATACTGATTAGGTAGTTGAGCGAGTGCCTTATTTATGATAATAGGTAAGCATGTCCTATATCTTGTTTATGGTTCTAACCAACTATTGCCAATCTGTTGTCAATGTTGAATATAGTCGCTGCATCACAATAAATATGATACCATTTTAGGAAAAAGGAAAATCTGTTCATTGCACACAAAAAGGGTTACTTATTTATCACATGTGATTACCATGACATACTTAACATAAAAATTGAATTAAATTTAAAGGGAGTCGATTAGTGACACTAAATAACACTTACTTTTAAATTTTTCCGGAACATGTTTCAGAGACTGTTCCGGAAAAATTTGAAAGTAAGTGTTGTTTAGTGTCATTAATCGACTCCCTTTAAATTTAATTTATCATAACAACACTGTTTTCAACACTTCCAAGAAAGGAATTGAGAAAAATTGAAGCTTACATCATGGTAGGACAGCTAGTTTTGCTGTCTTGTGTAATATTAGTGAAACCTCTCACTTTTCAGAATAACTAATTTTAACATGTCATTGGTCATAGTCTATTTCTTAACACTGTTGATCGCTGTGCTCACTCTTTCTTTTTCAACCTTGAATTCAGTTTAATGCATGTTTAATTGCTGTTTTATGTGCACTATTATTCTTGTATCAAGTTACAATCTTTTTTATTACCTATAATATTGTAATTGATTACCATTTTTACGAAACAAATACAAGCCAATTAAATCTTATTCATCGACGACATCCACCTTTTGTTAATTATAGGTTATAATTACTTAGGTACAGCAATTGTTTATATTCTGTGCTGCTTTTGTCACACTCTTCACTCCAGGAGGATGCAGAACAATATTTCTTGATATTCGTCGACTTCTTGGAAGAGCATACACTTTCCATTTGGTATTGTAAATGCCCTATATACTCATGTCCTCCAGTTGTTGATATACCTTCTTCATTAGCTGATTGCTCACTCTCTGTATCATGGTCACTATTCCCTGCCATTTGCACATCTTAATCTTCCTGGTCATCAGTGAAAGGTTCATCATTTCAGTAAGTTCAGAAGGAGGTTTATCTTCATTCAAAACTTCGTCTACCCACTGATGTATTTGTGTCTCATTCGTAATATTGGTGTACTTGGTACTCATTTTTTTGCAATATTACTTTACAGGACACCTCAAATGTACTTTCTGGGATTATCCTGCAACAATTACTTAATAACAACCAACCAGATGTCGGATATTTATTGAAGTTCTTTACCGTGCAATCTAGACAGTGCAATAGAACCTAACATGAATCATTCTTACCAACTGTGGTTCTTTTTTGTGTTATCATATTTTAAAATTAGGAGTGCTGCATATACCCCGCAACTAATGACAGGTTAATTATAGAATTTTTTGCCATCAAACATGTCAGATTTAAAATAAGACCTCAAACGTTAGAAACGTCAGTTTCTGATCATCTTTTCACCTAGCTTGTATCCCGAGAATATCTTGAATATGTCAGATTTGATCATTCTATACTGCTTTCTAATTCCTTTAATGTTGGAGCACAAAGTTTAGGTACATGGTATTCAACTACTTAAAAGGTGTGATTTTAGAAAGAAATAATTATTCCCGAATAATATTTCAAAATGAGAACTTTTCTTTGAGTATCACTTCCAGTTTTAATGAATAGCTTATGATCTTCATATGTCTGTTGATAAATGTAGTATTACATATTATTTCCTGTTGAACACAATAAATTGGGCTAAAAATGTTGTTATCCAAGCAAAACCTATACTTCAACTGACTGATAAAGATCATAACAGAAGAAAGGAGGGAAAATAGAATAAGTGTTACTCTTCCAGCCAATTGCTTATCATAGGAGTCTTTCCAGAAAGAATGAAATATACAGTAATCCACTCTATTTACAAGGGAGGTGAAGTTGAACCAAATAACTACCACTAATATCTTGTTACTTCCCAATTTCTCTATCATTTTTGAAAAATTATTGCATTATCGATTAATAACTTATCTGAAAACAGCAAATATTCTTAATGATTCCCAACATGGATTTAGGAAAGAATTATAAACCACTACAGTGCTTATGGATTTTCTAAACAAGACAGATAAAAATCTGGATAAAAAAAGACAAACTGCTGCCCAAATCTGTGACATATCCAAAACGTTTGACTGTGTGAGCCACAAATTTCTAGTAAGTAAACTACACCAATATGGTATAAAACACACTAACTTGGAATGGTTCAAATCATATTTAGAAGGCTGCAAACAGAAAGTTATATTAGAGGGCAATGCAAGTCCTATGCATACAAAATGGGAACTTACAAAAACAGGTTTCCAAAGGTTCTTTACTTTATGTAGTGTACACTAATGATCTTCCACTTACCATTATTGGATAACCAGTATTTTACTCCGATGACACCTCCAATATTCTAAGTGGGTTAGATACTAAAAGTTTAGAAATAAACATTGACAGGTCATAAAACAGTTGGAAGCATGGTTTATATGCAGTGGATTGAAATTAAGTACATCTTAAACAGAAATCTTACAATTCAAAATCACAGTAGAAAATACACAAACTTGCAAACTTCAGCTACTACGAAAGAAGAAAAACTCTTGTTTGTAGTTGCCACAAACAGTGTATCTCGAATATGAGAGCCCTAATGGTTTACTGGGAAAATATATGAGTCAATTGGAGAATTTAATGTCACGACGGCAAGTTGGCCATAGTAGCTCAATGGGCAAGAGCAACTAGACATAACTCAGAAGATCCATGGTTTAAATCCTGGCTGTAGCATTGAATTTTTCAGTTTGACTCTAAAACTCTCAGGTCTACTTGTAGATGAACACCTCAAATGGACTAGCCAACTAAATTATATAGAAAAGAAACTAAATATTATCTGGTGGATGCATTGGCATTTACTTATTTATTTACCGATTAAATATTATCTGTTTCTATATGACCTGCCTGGAGGAAAATCATATATTACAGTTACTTTTATTCAGTACCTTCATATGGAATAATCATATGAGGAAATGCAACAGGTTGTGATAGAATCTTCTGAATTCAAAAGAAAATCATATATATAATGACCCATTCAAATTATAGAGCTTCTTACAGACCACTGTTTAAAACATTAAAAATCTTGATATATTTAGAACCTATTAAATTATAGATGAGTCGTATTTTTTTCACATCTGCTTCACTTTCACTTTAAAAACCTACTTCACAGTAATAATACTGATAAGTATTATTAATATTATATAATTTATTATACGAAAGTGAAGCAGATGTGTAAAAAATACGACTCATCTATAATTTAATAATTTTTCTCTTCACTGTGGTGTTCCAATACAGTTAAATCTCGATATATTTAGAACCTAGTTTTATATGAAAGGCTGAATGCAACAGTGATCTATCCCACATTCTAAGGAAGTTGAAATGTTGTACTGCAAAGTTGACAGCAGCCAGTTACTATAGTTTGAGAGTAAGATATCAAGTTTCTACCAATTTGCAAAAACTAGCATAAAAACTTATATAAATGACTTAAGCTATAATTTACCTTGCACTACTATGTTATATGCAGACGACACTACCTTACTGAGCAAAAGCAATAATAACAATACAGTAAAGCAACAAGTGCAACTATCCCTAGAAAGTGCAAAAGTCTGGTTCACCTTAAACAATCTAAGTCTAAGTATGTCTAAAACTGAAAATATATTTTTTATATTTTTATACAACAACACTGTTTTCAACACTTCCATGAAAGGATTTATTGAAAATATATTCTTTACATTGCAACATAATGACACCCACAGTAATTCAGTAAATCTCTTAGGATTATATTTGGACACCAGACTAACATGGGAGACACACATACTTTACCTTTGTAAAAAGCTTGCTAGAATCTGATATCTTCTAGGGAAACTAAAGAAATGTGTTGGTCGAGATATGCTAATAACATCTTACTATGCCTTCTTTCATCCACATATACTGTATGGGGTTAGGCTTTGGTGTAATTGTGCTACACCTCGAAAAATGCATTCATATGGCAATGGAAATCTCTCAGACTAATTCTAGGATTAGGACAACAGGATACATGTAAGCCTAGCTTTATAGACCATAAGATAATGACTTTACCGTCAATGTATATATACACCAATATCATACACGTTAAAGAAAATCAAAACTTATTTATAAATCGTTCCTCAGAACACAGTTATGACACTCGATGCAAACATAATTTAGATACACCTCACAACCGATTGAGCAAGACCATAAATAGTCACTGTTATCAACAGTTAAAATTATTCAATAAGCTTCCTCTGGAAATAAAAGAACTGCCAAAAACAGATTTGTTATAGTATTAAAAAACTGGTTTAAACAAAAAGCATTTTATACTGTACAAGAATAACTATAGTAAAGTTAACTTACGATAATTACCAGCTTAAGCCATGCAAATAATCTGATTTTACCTAGAATTTTATATGCATTAATTTGTAAACCTTCTGTACTTGTAAATATATTGTAAATACTTTTTATAACTGACAAAACCTATTGCTTCTTGTAAGCTTAATGGTGAATAAAGGATTATGATCATGATTATTAAAAATAAATTTCTTTCAGTATATATGACAACAAATGGCAGGGTTAACTCAATCTCGACATTTGAAAGGGTTAGACCACCATTGCACTCAGCCTTTCAAGTTTAGAAATTAAATTAAATATTATCTGTTTTAACATGATCTGCTTAGCTCAAATAACAAATTTATAAACAAGGAAAATCATAAATTACAGTTGCTTTCATTTAGTACTTTCATAGATAATTTATTCATCTTGTAAAGATGAAATAATCATATGGGGAAATGCAACAGGTTGTGATAGAACCTTCCAAAATCAAAAGAAAATCATACACATAATGACCCACTCAAGTTATAGAGCTTCTTGCAGACTACTGTTTAAAACATAAAAAACCTTGACATAACCCTGCCTGTATATATTTTTTATTTATTTCATCCTTTGGAATGTAATACATATGTTATAGGACATGTCAGTTCAAGATACAAAGATAAATATAAAAAGTTACATAAAACTAAAAGCTGTAACAGATACAGGATCCAACAAAAGTCTAAAGTATAAAAAGCAAATAAATATTAACTATATAAAGACCATAGAGAAATGCTATATAAAAGTAATTGTTCACAAATGTGGAGTTTACTCTACTTCATGATTTAACTCAATTCAATTCAATTTATTTTGTCCTTTTGATTGATATCAGACATGTCATAGTATAAAAATTACATTAATGGCTATTGTCATTTTTTACAATCACTTAAAACTAATTAACATTTAAAAACTCATTTACAGAATAAAATGAATGTTGCAGTAAAAGGAGTTCTACTCCCTTTTTAAAATGTATAAGGCTCTTCATTTGTTTAATATCTTCTGGTAGTCTGTTGTATAATCTTATACCTTTATTGATAGCACTAGACCTGAAGATTTCCGTTATACAACTTTGAATGTGAAAGTCATCTTTCTGACACGTATTGTATTTGTGTGTTTTATATGTACATAATAATTATAACCGTTATCTACAAAAATCAGCATCAACATGAACACCACACAAGAAGAAAAACAGACATAAAATATCCTGCCTCATAGGTTAGCACTGCTCGAAAAAGCCACATTATATGGGAATTAAAATATATAATAAATTGGCACAAACACTTAGGGAAATCAAAAACCAAAATCTCTTCAAAAAGTCTATTAAAAGTTTATTTGCCAATGTATTCAATCGAGGAATTACATGGATGATGAACTGTTATCTTTGTGTATCTTAATGTATAACTTTAGGAAATGTATATATTGTACATACTTGATATTTCTTCGCTTTACTTATACTTAGTAAATATTGTAATCTTAATATCTAGTTTGTAATATTAAACCTAAATCTTGACGAGTCACTTACTTATGAGCATTGCTCAACTATAGAAGTGTAATGTGATGAATAAAGTATTTTATTCTATTTAAACTCTTAAAGTGGGGAATATATATATATTATTTCTCTAGTTCTTATTACAATGAAAGAAGCACTCTAGAGAGTTATCAATATTTTGTATAAAAATTTTGTAAATTGTTTGGTATGTTAGAAATGCAGGTTTAGAATTTTAAGAAAACTTTGCGTAAATTTTTCATTTCATACTTTAAGAATTCCAAACATTCCTAGTGTAAAATAAACTAATTTGTTGTTTATTGTATGGTTAACTTCAGGACCATCGCTGGATGGCCTCCTGAGTACGTTTCAAATTATTATTATTATTATTATTATTATTATTATTATTATTATTATTATTATTATTATTATTATTATTATTATTATTATTATTATTATTATTATTATTATTATTATTATTATTATTATTATTATTATTATTATTATTATTATTATTATTATTATTATTATTATTATTATTATTATTATTATTATTATTATTATTATTATTATTATTATTATTATTATTATTATTATTATTATTATTATTATTATTATTATTATTATTATTATTATTATTATTATTATTATTATTATTATTATTATTATTATTATTATTATTATTATTATTATTATTATTATTATTATTATTATTATTATTATTATTATTATTATTATTATTATTATTATTATTATTATTATTATTATTATTATTATTATTATTATTATTATTATTATTATTATTATTATTATTATTATTATTATTATTATTATTATTATTATTATTATTATTATTATTATTATTATTATTATTATTATTATTATTATTATTATTATTATTATTATTATTATTATTATTATTATTATTATTATTATTATTATTATTATTATTATTATTATTATTATTATTGTTGTTGTTGTTGTGCTTTGTATTTTCAAAACTACAATGTATATATTATACAATAAAGTTTGCTTAAATTAAAAAAAGAATTATGATTGTTTTTATTATAGGGTTTTGAAAGGAATTCTAAGTATTGCAATCGTGGAGGCAACAGAGAATGTGGCATTTGTGTATGTGATGATAGCCATTATGGTGAAAACTGCAGATGTGAGAGAACAGACCTTTTGTTGGACACATTTAATGATGAGCAGCAGTGTAGAGAGAATAACGGCAGCCTCATATGTTCAGGACATGGAGATTGTCTCTGTGGTAGATGTGAATGTGACAAAGGACCAAATGGTGAACAGGTAAGTTATTTTACTTATAATAAATTACTATTTACTAGTGAGAATTATTAGTCTTGCTAAACACAGTATGTAAAACTTCAAAATAGAGGTTCTAGGAGAAATTTCAAATATATATGATCCAAATTCAACTTCTTTCAATAAATATTAATATTAAAAAATCATTTGTTTTTCATTCTTTGTTACAAATATACTGGATGCTTCAAAGCATCTTGCTTCTAAGAGGTAAATGAACAGTCTAAATGTTTTGTCTTTTTTCCTTTTATATCCTTCAGATTATTGTTTTCATAAGTTGTATTTAGTTAAGTCAGTTTGGTGCCTAATGTTGAGCGTTGATTTCAAAATAGAATGGTGAGTCCACAGGTCCATTTATATTTTGAGACAATTCTTCAAAACACACTAGGAAAACATTTTCTGAGAGTGAATTTATACGTTTTGGTATTTTCCAGTCTATGAAATAGAATATAGAAATAGAATTTCTCGTACATCTTTCTTGAAATTTGTGGCAACAAGTTATTGGTAACATGAGTGCTTTTTCCGTAATTTTTGGGGGTGTACGTTCCATATCACTGTTACTAGTATCAGACATTTTGTCTTTTTTCTAAACTGGAGCTAGTACCATTGTTGTTCCAAATGAGAATAATAATCGATACTTGCACTTTCATAATGTTACGTGGCCACTTCTGATTGTTCGAATACCAATACTTTAATGAACAGGTGTACTTTAATGAGGCCCATAAAAGTACGCTGCCAGTCATACAAATACTAAAGTTTGGTACAGTCGAGCATAAATTTACATTAATTTATACAGAACTCTCTATTATTGTTTACTTGTTACCTACGCTTAAGGCTATTAAATAAAATTTTTACTTGTACATTCCAAATATATATTCATCTGCACAGTATCAGGTAAAATAGTATGGTGTATATAAGAACATTGGCCTAATTACTGGATTTTATTCAGTCAGCTGTATGCTAAAATGTTAGGATAATTTTAAACCGAAAAATAAATTACATGTTTTTGGAGGAATTTAGTAATAGTGACATCCAAATAAATTAACAAGACCAACTACAAATAGTTTTATTAATTAAGAATAAATATTTTTTTAATTTTGTTGTTTATGTCTGGTATATTCCTTTGTTTAACTCTGTCAAGGCTATTCATAATTAACTCATAAAGCTGTCACCTAATCAAATCTTTCTTAAAAGCTAGTTCATTTATTTCATTATTGTCTATGTTAGTTGGGAGAGCCATTCCCATATTTTATATTCAGCATGAAAATGTTTGTCACTCTAACATCTAAATAATGTAATGAGCAAATGATCATATCTTTAGATTACAAATAGTAAATATATCTAATATTACATAATATGCATTTTTCTGTTCTTGAGTACTTTTGTAAATTGGTAATTAACATAGACCAATTTCAAAACAGTTACTTCTTTGAAAATAATGATTTTATCAAGCTACTTCTGAACCATTTAATGTTCTTATTTCAATGTAAACTGCACTCATTAACTTTAGTGTTTACTGATGTTTGCAAGCATATCCGATGCTGACAGGTTCATGAAAGTTGATCGAGAACTAAGGCAAAAATTTCTTTGCAGCAATATTCTGGCAAATACTGTGAATGTGATGATTTTTCCTGCTCGCGGCATAATGGTTTACTCTGCGCTGGACATGGACGGTGTGACTGTGGCTTTTGCAACTGTGATAGTGGCTGGGATGGGTATCTGTGTAACTGCCCAAAATCAACTGCAAGCTGTACTGCACCTGATAGTGATATTGTGTGTTCTGGCCGAGGTGATTGTGACTGTGGTGTGTGTTCATGTAAAGTCAATGAGAAAGGCCTTAAGTACACTGGAAAATATTGTGAGGAATGTCCAGTAAGTTAATCGTGATAACATTTGTATAAGAATTCATTCTAACTTAATATAAGCATAATTTAAAATCAATGTTTATTCTGAGCTTTATAAATTATTTGTCAATAAGACTAGCTTTAAAATTTGCTTTTAAGGGTTACTCTTAGCTTTAGAAAATATTCTGAATAGTTTTGGTTATCTGTGCTCTTAGCAGCTAATTTAAAAGGACTATTCTTGTGAGAAGAACTTGAAATCTTTACAAGTTTTCATTGCTGTGTGTTTATTGTCAAGATTTAAAAAATATTAGTGAATCATTTCTATGCATATAAAGGGTACACATATAAAACTGGTACATCTCACTGCACACATTACATTACATCTTTTGTTTTTTGTTTGTTGTTGTAATTTATGTCCATCATTAAGTCATATCGGACAATAAATGGAATGGGTGAAATGATGCTCAAATGAACCCTGGATCCATGGAGCTTAGAGTTACCCAACATTCATTTACATCATATTATATTAATTCCTCAACTAAGTAACTTCCTATGTACATATGGGATAAACATGGCATAGGCCAGATATACCAGCTATAGCAAGTGCTGAAAGTGCCTAGGCATCACTGTGCCCTTAGAAGAATGTCACAATTGAACATAAGAGCCAGTAGCAGCAAGTAACTTGGATTTGTAAATATTGACACGAAATGGTCAGAATTTGATATCTTCTGTTAGCACATGATGTCATGTTGTATAAGATACATAAACTTGCTGAGACAATCTCCTTATCAATTTATTGAGGCTTCTTCTTATGTTTGCTCAAATTCTATCAACTACCGGCAGCATTCTATCAGACGTTTGTTCTTTTTCATATTCACGATGGGACCTTAGTAGTAGTAATAGTCTAATGCCCTGTTGCTTGGATATATTCCATTTTCTTTCTTGCTTACCAGTATACTTACGTTATTGATTCAGAGGTTAACATCTTGAGAACCATACAGTGGGGGATATAATCTTTGTTCATTATGAAGATCTCATTCCAGCACAATACATAATTTCAGTCTACCAAAAATCGATAAGGAAGGCATGCCTCTAAGGCCAATAGTGAGTGCAATTGGCTCGCCAACACACTCCCTAGCCAGTTTCCTAGCCTAGAAGCTGCAGACCTCGGTGGGAAAAACGAAGACCTTCATACGAGACTCAGCTCACTTGTGCAGATAGTTCGGGAGTTCCTCTTGGAGCACAACTACATACTAATCAGCTTCGATGTTCAATTGCTATTCACAAAGGTCCCTGTTGATGATGCTCTAAAGATTAGCACTGAAAAAATGTAAAACAACGGATTTCCATAAGACTGGCTGCATCTTGTGGAGCACTGCCTGACATCCACCTGTTTCAACTAGAAGAGACTTCTATGAACAGAAGGAAGGAGCAGCCATAGGGTGTTCTCTTTCACCTGTGTTCGCTAACTTGTTCATGTAAGACTTTGAAAACACTGCTATAGATACTTACAATCTGAAACCAGCACTCTGGTTAAAATATATAGACAACACCTTTGTGGTTTGGCAACTGGCAGAGACACCATAGGTAACTTCTCTGAACATCAGCCTCCACCAAAACAAATTTACAATGGAAATAGAAGACAATGAAAAGCTTCCCTTTCTGGATGTTTTGGTACAATGGAACATAGACACTCGCATCATATATTGCTCTGTATGCAGAAAACCTACACATACCAACCAATATTTGGATGCATGCTCTCATCATCCACCTGCTGTGAAACAAGGAATGATACGGTCACTGTTCCTGCAAGCCAGCCACATATGCGAACCAGATCTAATCAGAGAAGAAAGCAACAACTAAATAGCATCCTGAGGTCAAATGGTTACTCCTACAGAGAAATACGATGTGAGCAAGAAAAAACAAACAATAAATCCTCAGGACAACAGAGATGACCTGGGTACAAAGGACAAAAAATGGATCACCTTGCCCTACATCAGAGGCATAACCAACCAAATCTCAAATATCCTCAAAAGTCACATCATTATATGCTACAGATCAAACAAAGATATCAGATCACTTCTCCGACCAGCTAAGGACAGCAGCAGTTCACTCCTAAACCTAGGAGTATACAGAATTAGATTTGACTGTGGAAATGCCTACATTGGTCAAACTGGCAGATCAATCATAACATGCAGGAAAGAGCATAACAGCAGGAATGAGCATATATGCAGCCTAAAACTAAACCAAGCTGATAAGTCAGCATTAGCAGAACATGTGATCTCAACCGGCCACCACATCGATTTTGACAATACAATACTTCTAGCCACCTGCAGTAACTTCTCCCAGAGGATGACACGGGAAAGTATAGAAATTTTCAAGGAAAAAGACAACATCAACAGAGACAATGGAAAGCAACTACTTGGAAGACCTTACTCATAAGTGCAGCTATTGGCCGGAGGTGAGCCAGTGAGAGACAAGGGGTGCAGCCACGAGACCATCTTGAGTCTGACAGCTCCCAGAAACAGTCTCTACCATTTAATGGAACCAAATTGAATCCAGAAGACTTAAACAAACATAAGGAAACCAATAATGAGGAAAAAGGCAACAGAACTCACTTACAAAGCCACCAGGAAACAGTGACACTGACACCAACTTGACAGGCAGCCAACCAAGAATTAAGGTGTGGAGCCACCAGAGAACCGTGGAGATATAAGCCTGAACAACAACGCAAAGATCGGACAAGAGCCCAGAAGAGGCTCACAACATGATGAGCAAAACGTCAACAAATGATGCGGATACTTAAGGATACTTAAGTTGCATATAGTTAATTTATATGCAGTTTGCACATAACAGATCAAATTTTGTCTATTATAATTTGTCCACAAAAAACAAAAGTATTCCTGATACAAACATTTTGAAAATATTTATTACTACAAATAAGTTTATAAAAACACCATTTATAATTATGTTTTTATGTTTTAGTTTCCTCTAGTAAACTTATAAGTATGTATCTATAATAACAATTACAATCAAAAGCACTTCAAAAATTTAATGTATGTCTTTAACCTTGCATTTACCTCTCAAAGTTGTGCATTTTAAGAAAAATCATTATGCCATTTTTTGGTGAAAACATAATGAACACTTTTCATATAAGACATTGTTTTGGTTGGAGGATATCACTGGAGGCCCAAAAAGTGTCCAATAATTTTGGTATGAAATTTATTTAATATTCATTTTGTTTTTGAATTATTTTGTTTTTTTCTGTCCATTCCCCTTTGAAAAAGGTTGGGGCATAGACACACACTCATACACTACAATCAATGAACCATTAATGTACCACCATCCTTCATAACATTTAAACTTATGTAATTTAGAATGAAGGAACAGTGAAACATGTAAAGATAATTAGAAATTAGTTAAAAAATATCATCATAAATATAATTAATAAAGACTTGCAATCAGGGATAACAAAGTAGATTAGTTGACTGAAATGATAAGATTGAATTTTGGAGTGAACTTGACATTTCTTCTGTCATAGGTAAGCCATATTTAAAATAAAAGAAGTACGAAAGTTTGCCCTTATATTGCATTGCTATCATCAGTAGAACAGGAAATCTACAAAAGCTGCAGTTCTGAAAACATTGGTTTTAACTTCCCTCCATGAAGATGAATTTCTTTTCATATAATATGAACTTTTTTATAAAGCAGCAGAAAAACTGTTTACCAGCACACCCAATAATTCTCCTTTTCTTATTGCTAGACTTGCCCAGCCAAAAGATGTGATGAATTCAGACCTTGTGTAGAGTGTAAAGTGTTCAAGTCGGGTACACTGGATGCTGAGGAGTGTCTCAACTGTACCATTCAGATACAGCAGGTGGATTATATTAAAGGTAATTATGGGATACATTCCTTAAACTTAATTAAAATGTTCACTATGAAATGAAGAACCAACTGTGGACTACCAAGTAAGGACTAGGAAGCATAAAATTAATGTAATTTTGAGTCAAACTGGTACTGCATACTCCATATATTGTTACCGTTTACCTATATTGTACATCATACATTATACATATATTTTTAAGTAGGAATTGTTTCAAATTAACTAAAGGAGTTTCTACATGCAATCAAATATACAGAATAAAAAGAAGTATTTCAGAAAGTGGAGTGCCATTGTTACTAAAATTCGGCAAATGAGTCAATCTTGTTATATACTTTCCTCCACCTACAAGTTTTTTTAATGAAGACTAGTTTCTAGGAACTGAGGATAGGGAAGCAGTTCCTAGAAACTAGTCTTCATTAAAAAACTTGTAAGTGGAGAAAAGTATATACAAGATTGACTCATTTGCCTAATTTTAGTAAGCAATCAAATGTTTATTCATAGACAAAGTCTTGTTGATAAAAATAAAAGAAAGCAGATGGAAGAAGGTCATAAGCTTTAAGCCAAACCTGTGGGTGATGTTTAAAACAGATCTAAACTATCAATATGAAATACTTTGTAAATAACTAATGGTACCAGCAAATTTATATAACGTACATTGTGTATTTTAAAGAGATCTACATCTTTCTTGTAATATATCTTTGTCTATTAAGATTTCTTGTTTTACAAAATGATATAAAATTCACTCAAGTGCAGTGAAGTTCTCGTAACATTAACAGAAAATTCAAGATATACTACATTTTATTTCTCAGTCAATGAATTAAACATATGATCTGTTTAACAAAATCATTAGATCTGTTCTAGAGTAAAATAAAAAAGTAATAAATAACTATTGATTGAGAAATAGGGCAAGGGATTTCCTTGAAATTCTTTGTAGCACATCCTTTGAAACTGCTGAATTTGAATAGCAAACTTTTGAGTTAAATCAACTTTATATTTTTTAGTTCACTCATGTGCATGTTGTTTTAATGAGTTTTAGCAATAATAATCATACTTTTTAACAATGTTTAAGTTAAATCTACATGTACAATATAATATTTTAAAGTAATTATTGTTTAACTCTTATAATATTAAAATTAAATGTTTAAA
>CM060956.1:105531208-105566208 GCA_030765055.1 Mantis religiosa | reverse complement strand
TAAACTGGATGGGACAAGCCAAACTTAGGATATGGTAGAATAGCAGTAAAATAGGACATATAAAAGAAAAGAATAGAGAGGCCAGAGGAGTTTCTGGTTGACTGGAATTTTTCCTTGTTGGGTGTAATTTACCGCAGTATTCATCCACTTTGCGAAATGAGGTAGGTAATTTGTTCTGCAGAAAATTAGGTACATGTTTCACAGCAGAGGCTGTTTATTGAGGATTAATAAATACAAAGCAATGCTTAGCAAAGCAGTACTTCTCTGGTAACTAGTATATCATGTGTTCAAACATATGTAACACATGAAAAAAAATGATTACATATATCTTATTTCACTTACCATCTTATTTGATAACAATATGAAGAGAATAAAACATTATAGGAATGCAAAGCAAAAAGAAAAATCAACATAGAAAACAAAACTGATGAAAAAGTGAGGCTTCGCAAGACTACAACATAAACAAAGCTATAGATTACAAATATAAGTTAATTTTGTTCTTTTTCTATAAGCACTTTGGAGCTCTTCTTTTGATTGAAATAGTTCTGAAATATTCTTTCAGAGAAATTAAAATAAAGCAATGTAATAACTCTTCTGTCTCCATTTACAGAGGAACACGAGGATATAAAAATCTGCAAGGTGCCTGATGAAAACTGTTTCCTTGTATTTGCCTATCATATAAGCAACAGCAGCATATGGGTTCAACGTACTAAAGAATGCGCAGTTGCAGTAAATGCTCTAGGTAAGTCTCCATTTGTAATTCTGGATTAGAAATGATCAAACTGTGATTAATGCAACTTCCTTAGGTTTAACTAATGGATATGTAAAATTAAACTGTTATACGTAAGTATAACTTTTTAAAGTACTTATAAATAGCTTAATTTATTAATATAATTTTGAGTCAAACTAGTACTCGATGCTCCATATATTGTTTACCTAGAACACGTTTTGTTAGGACCTTTCTAACACCCTCAGGTAATTTCGACTGTTGAATTTTAATTTGGTGAACTCCTTGGATGTGATAGGGGCGTGTTTAATGCAGCTGGACCCTGAACACTTTTTAATAAATCGATTTTTTTATTCTATATCACAATTATCATTTCAAAAATGGTACGCTACCACCAATTTGTCTATTTCTTTGTTCTTGATGTTCCTAAAATGTGCTTTAAGCCTAATATTCAAATTCCTTTTAGTTTTGCCAATGTATAAGTTGTCACACCTTTGCAATTTATCTGGTACACACTTGAGTTTTTGTCTGTGGGTTCTTCTTTTGTATTATATAGTTTCAAAAGGTGTTGTACAGTGAATTTGTTCTGTGGGACCAAAGTAATGTTGTGTTAATATAAAAATTATTTGTGGTTGGTTTATTGACACTCGTCACTTACTTTTTCATATATTTATGAGAGACTAGTTTCAAAGGCCCTGGCCTCCATTTTCAATCTCTTCCCAACTGGCATCTGTTGTTATCTGCTCTCTCTGGTGGTGGAACTATGAACTTTTTTGTCAAATTATCTACTGGCGGGATTTCAAAGTTCATTACGCGATCCTTATTTTTCCAGATGAATATGTTCTCCCATGTTGTCAATCTATTTTGGTTTATCACTCCTTTTAATAATTTTGGATTTGGATCAATGTCATGGTTTTCATTCCAAAAATGAAATGCTACTGCTGACTTGTCTTCTTGTTTCAATCTGATGTTTCTAAAGTGTTCTTTGACTCTGGTTTTGAAATTTCTTTTTGTTTGACCTATGTAGCATTTTTCACAATTCTTACAATTTATTTGGTATATTCCAGATTTGTTACCTGAAGGAATTTCATCTTTTGTTTTTGAATTTAGTAATTTTAAAATTGAGTATCTATTAGTAGGTGCCAAGATGATATTTTGTTCCTTGAATATCTTTTTAAATTTATTAAATGTTTTTGGATGATATGTGAATGAACTGAATATGCTGTTGCTTTCTTTTTCTTTAATAAATGTGGTTGCTTCCTTAATGGTTTTCTTTAGTTTAGATTTTCTAATTTTCTTCAACACCAAACTTTTGTTGTATCCGTTTTCTTCTGCTATGTGTATTATTGCTTTTTGTTCCTTAAAAAGTCCTTCCCATTGATCTTCAAGGTTTGGTATAGATATGTTGACGACATCTTTGCAATTGTACCAAGTAAACATTTAGATGATGCATTAAAATTACTCAATCTGCAAGAAAGGACTATCAAATTCACAATAGAAAAGGAAATCAATGGACAACTACCTTTCTTGGATCTAAATATCATCAGGAATGATACAAAAATAAAATTTGGAATTTACAGGAAGCCAACACATTCAGAAAATTATATAAAAAATAATAGCCACAACCCAATTACACATAAACATGCAATAATAAACAGCCTTACACACAGACTAGTCAACATACCCATGGAAAAAGAAGAATATTTCAAGGAACAAAAAGCAATAATACACATAGCAGAAGAAAACGGATACAACAAAAGTTTGGTGTTGAAGAAAATTAGAAAATCTAAACTAAAGAAAACCATTAAGGAAGCAACCACATTTATTAAAGAAAAAGAAAGCAACAGCATATTCAGTTCATTCACATATCATCCAAAAACATTTAATAAATTTATTAAGATATTCAAGGAACAAAATATCATCTTGGCACCTACTAATAGATACTCAATTTTAAAATTACTAAATTCAAAAACAAAAGATGAAATTCCTTCAGGTAATAAATCTGGAATATACCAAATAAATTGTAAGAATTGTGAAAAATGCTACATAGGTCAAACAAAAAGAAATTTAAAAACCAGAGTCAAAGAACACTTTAGAAACATCAGATTGAAACAAGAAGACAAGTCAGCAGTAGCATTTCATTTTTGGAATGAAAACCATGACATTGATCCAAATCCAAAATTATTAAAAGGAGTGATAAACCAAAATAGATTGACAACATGGGAGAACATATTCATCTGGAAAAATAAGGATCGCGTAATGAACTTTGAAATCCCGCCAGTAGATAATTTGACAAAAAAGTTCATAGTTCCACCACCAGAGAGAGCAGATAACAACAGATGCCAGTTGGGAAGAGATTGAAAATGGAGGCCAGGGCCTTTGAAACTAGTCTCTCATAAATATATGAAAAAGTAAGTGACGAGTGTCAATAAACCAACCACAAATAATTTTTATATTAATTTTGACGTCACTGTTACTAAATTCCTCCAAACACACATAATGTTGTGTTCTTTGAAGACGTTTCAGAAAAGGAATGTAGGTCTGGAATGGTATGTAAATTTTCTGTATGAAGTTTTATTACTAATCAGAATATGATGCCACAACATCTGAATATAATGACGAAAAAGAGCATAATTAATATTCATTTATATATAGAAACTTACTAAATAGAACATAGTTTAGTGAATAAGATGATACATTGCAGCTTTTTGTAAAGTATATATCATGTTATGTTATGTGTGTAGTGTAGTGTTTAACGCCCGCTTTTACTACATACGGCACCGCAGGCGGTGACACTGATGATGCATGAGATGAAGATGGAGCACCGGTGGAATGAAATGGCGGGGGAAACCGGAGGTCCCGGAGAAAACCCGCCCCGACGCCGTGTTGTCCACCACAAATCTCACTTTGCGGTCGCCTGGGATCGAACCCGGGCCGCCTTGGTGAGAGCCAAGCGGTCTGACCACTGAGCCACGGCGTGGCCTCCATGTTATGTTAGAGTCAACAGTTAAGTGCAGAGGTTCTACTCCCATTAGTCCTGGACCCGTAGGACCAAGGACCCGGGCCTCCTTTTACCCGGGAGCGATGGAAACTTCGGGGCTCTTTCCATAGGGCAATACCTGATTTCTTAAAAAGCCCCCCCGCTGAGCACAACATCAAGACGGGATGGAAGTGGATACGCCACTTACGCGCGTCAACCCCGCAGGGATGAAAAACTCAATGCCATGGCTGGGATTTGAACCACGGATCTCCTGGTTTCCTTCCAGTCACTCCAACCCATTGAGCTACCATGGCCAACTTGCCGTTATGACATTAAATTCTCCATTTGACTTGTGTATTTCTCCGGTAAACCACTAGGGGCTCTCGTATTCGAGATACACCGTTTGTGGTCACTTACTGTTGTAAGTACTTGAGTCCCAGGCTTCATCATTCAACTCTTATTATTTTAGTCAATTGATGGAAATTAATCATTTCTTCACACTAGCTGTATATAGGCTAAGGTTTATGATAGATAGAGTCAACATGAAAAATTTAATGTCATGGCTGGGATTTGAACCATGGATTTCCTGGTTTCCGTCCAGTCACTCTTACCCATTGAGCTACCATGTCCAACTTGCCGTCATGACATTAAATTCGCCATTTGACTTGTGTATTTCCCCAGTAAACCACAAGGAGCTGTTATATTCGAGATACACCGTTTGTGGCCACTTACTATCCTAAGTACTTGAGTTCCAGCCTTCATTATTTAACTCTTATTAACCAGGAGATCCATGGTTCAAATCCCAGCCATGGCATTGAATTTTTCATGTTGACTCTATCTATCAAACACCTTAGCCTATATACGGCTATTATGAAGAAATTATTAATTTGCATCAATTAACTAAAATCATGTTATGTATTGAAAAAGTATTAAAGTTTTATCTTAAGATGTGTCTTATACTTCAACACTCTCAAGTATACACTTGCAGACAATGCTCTCTATAACATACTCGTACGTTCCAGATGTACATCATTTCATCATTTATCTGCTGTGTAAAATGGCTTTGAGTTGGTTCATAACTGGCAAAAATAAAAATTCTGTAATCTTATAGAGTCAACATGAAAAATTCAATGTAACAGTGGTTCAAATCCCGGCCGTGGCATTGAATTTGTCATGTTGACTCTATAAAAAACCTTAGCCTGTATACGGCTAGTGTGAAGAAATTATCAATTTCCATCAATTAACTAATAACATATAAAATAAATGTTTTGTTTGTTAACAATTTTGTCAATTGCTAGGATTATGTCAGCACTTCCTATTTGCTGTAATTTCATCCCGCAGGAGTTCTTTAACATGCCAATAAATCTATTGAAATGGAGCTGTCACTTTTAAGGACATTTAAAAGTCATTGATCTGGGTCAGGTTTGATCCTGTGCCTAAACCACTGAACCACCCATACATACTTATGATATAATGTTATAAGGCTACTTGCATTCATTTTTCAGACTTTTCACTTAAATAACATTTGAAGTCACACTGTTTCTGCTAGCTCTCTTAGCTGCTGTGCATTTTAAGGTAGACTTTAGCTGCTGTAATCATAATAATCATAATCCTGTATAGCATATATTGTGGTATAAGTGCAATATACACTCTATAGTTGAGCATGTACATGAAAATAAATATGAAATTTTCAGCAATGTCGCTTGGAATGATTGGAGGCATTGTTCTGCTTGGACTACTACTGCTTATTGTGTGGAAAATCATCACATGCATCCATGATGAGAAAGAATATGCCAAGTTTGAGAGTGAGCGTGCCAAATCTAAGTTTGATGGGGTAATTATAAACTTATGATTAAATCTTATTATTAATAATAATAATAGTGTGAGCATATTGTACAATGTGCATTGATGCAAGTTACATTAGTAATACTTTAGTATTATGTGTATTCCATATAGTCCTGGTCCTGGACATCTGATATTTATAGTGTATCACCTCTCTTATTTCACTTCACTTCCACTTGTCTACTAGAGGTATAGCTCAGGCAGTTTCGTCTATGGCCTGCATTTGTGAGGTCCAATTTCAATTCCTGTGGATGACCTACTAGACCCATGGGTTTGCTCGGGGTTTTCCTGGGTCACCAGGTGAACTACGTAGGTTAATTACATCCCCCAATTTCATGTCTCTCCATTATCATTTCATGTCATCTCTCATCTAATGGTCTCTTTTAGGGTAGAAGTGTAGACAGGTGTCTTGCCGTTGCATGGCAGAATGATATGCTCTTGGTAAAATGTGCTCCTCTGGTAGGATGGTCTTCAGGCTAGTCTGGTGGGGCCGTTTCAGGACCATGGTGGGTGGGAAAGTGTTGTTCTGGCCTGCAGGGGAGTTTCCAGCTTCAAAAGTGAATGGACCCTGTCCTCTACATTGTCATAACTCCTTTGGACGGCCTCCCTCTATCTCTTCTTGCCTCACCCTTCTTCCCAGGGAAGTCCCACTTGGAGCTATTGGTACAATATATCAAGTTTAGACCTCCGTGCCAAATCCCCTCCAGTGCAGTCCACTTGTCTATTTGTCATCACAACAGAATCCTTTTTTAAGTCTTATTAAGAACAATCATTAAACTGCACTCTAAGAGTATGTATTAAATTATGAATGTCTATAAACTTGATGTAAGTACCAGCTCCAACTAGATGTAAAAACATTCTAGTTCAATTGCATTCATCACAAATTGGTTGCATTTTATTTGCTTTTAGTTTTGGTTATGATCAGAAATATCCATGGGGAGGAGTCAGGGAAGAGTAAATGTCCCTCCTGGTGTTTAAATATTACTTATAACAAAATCTATAGAAAAATAAAATATTTAAATTAAGCCATTCATTTGTGAATAGTTTCATACTTAACAAGCAAATTCCAAAGTTTTTACACATAGGTAGGACAGATGCAGGTGATGAAAACTGCTAAAATTAAGTTTGAAAAAATCTAAATAGCAATGTGCCTTTGTGTCTTCAGGGGACATTTTTAGTGATTAGAACTGTAAGTGGATGATGTGAATGGGCAATTGAGGCAGCTGTCCATCTATTGTACAAGTGCCCAGCATGTGCCCTTCAAACAGCCCTCATTTGTGGGACTTCATCTCTTAAATTTGAAGAGCTCACAAGCATGATATACAGAGTTTGATTCAGTTCATTATGAATATTGGACTTAATGAAAATAAGTCCTGGGGATGCACAGTAGACCTGCAAAGGTCCCAGTGCAGGGAACCTTACATGCCTTATCAAACTAAAATAATCGTTTCATGTCAGTATATTTTCTTTTATCTTTTATTTTCTCAAAGGCTTGTAAAATTATTATAAATGGTGAATAAATACAAATTTGAAACAATAATTCTAGTAGGATCTGGTTTTTCAACTTTGTAGTTGATGATGCAGTCAATTGGCCAAGGAAATCTCTCCTAAGTCATCAGTAAGTGAAGTCCTCAATAATTCTGTTATAAATTATATTTTTTTCGTTGTGTTTGATTCCAAATTTTTTGGAGGATTTCACATTTGCTTAATGTTTTTAATTAACTTATTATTTATACAGGCTGTAACAAAAAGGTATGTCAAAACTTTGGGAAAACATTTCTTGTATATAAAGGATAAAAAATTGTTATATGAACATAGCCCCGGAAATTGTTTATTTCCATGGTAGAACTCCTCCACAACTCTACTTACATGGTGAGATGTGTAATATGTAACTGTCCTGTAGCCATAACCCAACTACAGAACAGTGGTTTAAGCATTTGCTTTAGAATCTGGTTAAATTGGATGGAAGTGATGCATTTCACTAATGTCATTGTGCTTTAGCATGCTTATTAGCAGGGCTAGTAAGTTAGTACTGATTTTCTTGACCAGTATAAGAGCGGTCAGGCATGGCTATAGCAGCGCTATTAGCAAGGGGAAGGTGCATCTTAGAATGCAACTCTTTTCTGCCAAACTTCTAAACAGAACAACTTCGTAGAAATATATTATTGATTGCACACTTGTTCAGAGTTATCCACAACTATCACACTATTCCATTCCAGAGGTATCGAGCTCACTGAATTTGTGTGGCATGTAGAACTGTCAAAACGGATTTACCAATCCATGAGCTTTCTAACTGAAATAAAGATAAAAATGAAAAGTGTAACTGAAAATAATGCAGGGTGCTGTGCAATGTACCACTTACAAGATGCACTTTTACATCCCAACAAAAGCTATGATACTAATACAGAACTGATAAAATATTTTAAATATGCCCTGATCACATCATGTGAGGTCGAACAAACTTTTTCGCATTATAAATCTTGTTTGATGGGACATAGAATGAACTTTTCATTTGAAAGGCTTCACAGGTACATATTGTTTTTAGTAATATGGCCGTAAATGAGTAAATATGTAGTAAAATTCATGGTTTGGTATTGTTACCCTGGCAGCAGACTCGCGATGCCGATCAGTAAATGATGGCCGGTGGAGATTCGGGAAACTTCGGGGCCGATCGTTACCGGAAGCGACAGTCAGTTGAGCGAAGTGTTTTTAAAATAAACAGCTTTAGGTTATCTAGCAAATTCTAATTGTGAACAGTGTATTGCTACGAAAATAAAGTGCAGTTTTTTTGTGTTTGTAACCTCGACTTGTTATTTCACGAACCCACAAAGTCACAACTGGCGTCAGAAGTGGGATAACGGCCATGGAATCGGCACTGGAAAAGATTTTACACAAAATAGAAGAAATGAAGACTGCCAACGACAACATCGCCGAGAAGATGGAAGAACTGAAGGCCGAAATAACAGTGAAGACGGAAGCGGCAAATAACAACTTGGCCACGACAATGACCGCAAAGATGGCCGAACTGACCACAGAAATGAGGGCAGCGAACGACAGCCTGGCCACGGAGATGAAAGCGGCAAACGAGGCCCTTGCCGTGAAGTTTGAAGAACAGTTGACCGGCGTGAGGGATAACGTGACGGAGCTGGGCAAGCGGATGGGCCAAGTGGACGAGCGCGTCGAGGACCTGGCGAGCCGCGTTGACGACCTGGAGGGAAAGGCCGACAGCAGCATCAAGTCCCTGAACGCCATAGTAGAGGACGTCGTCGACAGGAAACTGAAGGATTTGAAGGCCGATGCGCCGGGACGCGACACAATATCTGCGCGCGTCAAACCGCCGAAATATGACGGCGCGTCAACATTTGAGGTCTTCCGCCGCCAGTTCGACGCAGTGGCCAAGCACAACAGATGGTCACCGGAGGAGGAGGCCACACAGCTAATAGCCAGCCTCCAGGGACGGGCCGCGGAAGTCCTAAACGCGGTGCAGACAACGGCGGCGCCCAAGGACATTTGGGAGGCCCTGGAGAATCGTTTCGGGAACCACCGCTTAGCCGCAGCGTACCGCAGCCAACTAAAGGCAAGGTCACAGCAGCCGGGGGAGACGCTGCAGGAGTTAGCCATAGCGATTGAGAAGCTGGCTTGCAAGGCCTTGGTTGACCTGCCACTGGAGTTCGTATCCCGGGAAGCCGCCTACAACTTTGTCGACGGGGTACGGGACACGGAGATTCGTCAGCGCCTAATGCTCGGCGATTATAAAACCATCCACGAGGAGCTGACAGCGGCATTAAGGATGGAGGCGGCCAAGGTAGCAGCTATCCCGACGTCGAGAACGAGGAGTGTCCGCTATGCCGGAGACAGAAGACCAGCTGAGGGACGCCGGCGAACACCTAGTGGCCTGTGTTGGGGGTGTGGACAGCCCGGACACCTGCAGAGAGACTGCCCACACCAGGAAGGGCAGCTGGAAGAACGAGTAAGGCCCGGCGTGGAGAGGGACACGTCGGCGCCATCACCATCCCCTCGAGTGACGCTGCGCGCCGTCAGCCGGCGTATGGATGACAGCCTCATCGCGGACGGCTGGGTAGGAGGAAAGCCATGCCGCGTGCTAGTGGACACTGGGGCATCCGTGACCATCATCAGACCTGATGTGGCGAATGGTTTGCCGACGAGGAAGCCGAGCCGACCATACCAGCTTGTGTTGGCATCGGGAGACACCTTGCCTGTGGAGAAGGAGGCCCTGCTGGAGTTGACCTTGGGACGGAGTGCCGTGCGTCTGTGGGTGTTCGTCGCGAAGGTGGCTGAGGAGGTGATTCTGGGACTGGATGCCCTCAGGAGCCACGAGGCGACGGTCGACGTCGGCAGGAAGGTCCTGCGGCTCAACGGAGAAGAGGTTATACTCCGTCAACCCGAAGAGCGCCTTGGAATCAGTAGGGTCATCTTGAACGAAGACGTGGTTGTCCCCGCGAGGAGTGAGGTGATGGTGACGGCGCGACCGGAAGGCCAGACGGCACGCTGGGTTCAGAGTCTGCAGGAGTACGACTTCAACTCGGAACATCGCAGAGGGAAGAGCCACGGTAACGCGGACGCTATGTCCCGAAGACCCTGTCCAGAAGAGTGCGGCCAGTGCACAAGAGTGGAAGAGAAGGAGCGTGCCGCAGCAGTTCGAGTAGTCACGGCAGTGCCTGCGGGTGGCTGGGATAGCGCAGGCCTGAGGAGGGAGCAGCGGGCGGACGCAGACTTGGGGCCACTCTTGAGGGAAGTGGAGGCAGGGACGAGACCAACCTGGGCGGACGTCACACCGAGGAGCGCCACCTGCAAGTCTTACTGGGCCCAGTGGGACTCGTTGAAAACCAGAGAGGGTGTGCTGTTCCAGGTATGGGAATCACCCGATGGGAAGACGCAGAGAGAACAGTTGGTACTTCCCCGGAGTAAGGTTCCGGAAGTCTTGGAAGAAGTGCACGCCGGTACTTCAGGTGGTACACCTGGATCGCCTGGCGCGCTACGAAGGCACTGTTCGGGACGACCAGCCTTGAGGAGGGAGCAGTGTTACCCTGGCGGCAGACTAGCGATGCCGATCAATAAATGATGGCCGGTGGAGATTCGGGAAACTTCGGGGCCGATCGTTACCGGAAGCGACAGTCAGTTGAGCGAAGTGTTTTTAAAATAAACATTTTTAGGTTATCTAGCAAATTGTAATTGTGATCAGTGTATTGCTACGAAAATAAAGTGCAGTTTTTTTGTATTTGTAACCTCGAATTGTTATTTCACGAACCCACAAAGTCACAACTGGCGTCAAAAGTGGGATAACGGCCATGGAATCGGCACTGGAAAAGATTTTACACAAAATAGAAGAAATGAAGACTGCCAACGACAACATCGCCGAGAAGATGGAAGAACTGAAGCCCGAAATAACAGTGAAGACGGAAGCGGCAAATAACAACTTGGCCACGACAATGACCGCAAAGATGGCCGAACTGACCACAGAAATGAGGGCAGCGAACACAGCCTGGCCACGGAGATGAAAGCGGCAAACGAGGCCCTTGCCGTGAAGTTTGAAGAACAGTTGACCGGCGTGAGGGATAACGTGACGGAGCTGGGCAAGCGGATGGGCCAAGTGGACGAGCGCGTCGAGGACCTGGCGAGCCGCGTTGACGACCTGGAGGGAAAGGCCGACAGCAGCATCAAGTCCCTGAACGCCATAGTAGAGGACGTCGTCGACAGGAAACTGAAGGATTTGAAGGCCGACGCGCCGGGACGCGACACAATATCTGCGCGCGTCAAACCGCCGAAATATGACGGCGCGTCAACATTTGAGGTCTTCCGCCGCCAGTTCGACGCAGTGGCCAAGCACAACAGATGGTCACCGGAGGAGGAGGCCACACAGCTAATAGCCAGCCTCCAGGGACGGGCCGCGGAAGTCCTAAACGCGGTGCAGACAACGGCGGCGCCCAAGGACATTTGGGAGGCCCTGGAGAATCGTTTCGGGAACCACCGCTTAGCCGCAGCGTACCGCAGCCAACTAAAGGCAAGGTCACAGCAGCCGGGGGAGACGCTGCAGGAGTTAGCCATAGCGATTGAGAAGCTGGCTAGCAAGGCCTTGGTTGACCTGCCACTGGAGTTCGTATCCCGGGAAGCCGCCTACAACTTTGTCGACGGGGTACGGGACACGGAGATTCGTCAGCGCCTAATGCTCGGCGATTATAAAACCATCCACGAGGAGCTGACAGCGGCATTAAGGATGGAGGCGGCCAAGGTAGCAGCTATCCCGACGTCGAGAACGAGGAGTGTCCGCTATGCCGGAGACAGAAGACCAGCTGAGGGACGCCGGCGAACACCTAGTGGCCTGTGTTGGGGGTGTGGACAGCCCGGACACCTGCAGAGAGACTGCCCACACCAGGAAGGGCAGCTGGAAGAACGAGTAAGGCCCGGCGTGGAGAGGGACACGTCGGCGCCATCACCATCCCCTCGAGTGACGCTGCGCGCCGTCAGCCGGCGTATGGATGACAGCCTCATCGCGGACGGCTGGGTAGGAGGAAAGCCATGCCGCGTGCTAGTGGACACTGGGGCATCCGTGACCATCATCAGACCTGATGTGGCGAATGGTTTGCCGACGAGGAAGCCGAGCCGACCATACCAGCTTGTGTTGGCATCGGGAGACACCTTGCCTGTGGAGAAGGAGGCCCTGCTGGAGTTGACCTTGGGACGGAGTGCCGTGCGTCTGTGGGTGTTCGTCGCGAAGGTGGCTGAGGAGGTGATTCTGGGACTGGATGCCCTCAGGAGCCACGAGGCGACGGTCGACGTCGGCAGGAAGGTCCTGCGGCTCAACGGAGAAGAGGTTATACTCCGTCAACCCGAAGAGCGCCTTGGAATCAGTAGGGTCATCTTGAACGAAGACGTGGTTGTCCCCGCGAGGAGTGAGGTGATGGTGACGGCGCGACCGGAAGGCCAGACGGCACGCTGGGTTCAGAGTCTGCAGGAGTACGACTTCAACTCGGAACATCGCAGAGGGAAGAGCCACGGTAACGCGGACGCTATGTCCCGAAGACCCTGTCCAGAAGAGTGCGGCCAGTGCACAAGAGTGGAAGAGAAGGAGCGTGCCGCAGCAGTTCGAGTAGTCACGGCAGTGCCTGCGGGTGGCTGGGATAGCGCAGGCCTGAGGAGGGAGCAGCGGGCGGACGCAGACTTGGGGCCACTCTTGAGGGAAGTGGAGGCAGGGACGAGACCAACCTGGGCGGACGTCACACCGAGGAGCGCCACCTGCAAGTCTTACTGGGCCCAGTGGGACTCGTTGAAAACCAGAGAGGGTGTGCTGTTCCAGGTATGGGAATCACCCGATGGGAAGACGCAGAGAGAACAGTTGGTACTTCCCCGGAGTAAGGTTCCGGAAGTCTTGGAAGAAGTGCACGCCGGTACTTCAGGTGGTACACCTGGATCGCCTGGCGCGCTACGAAGGCACTGTTCGGGACGACCAGCCTTGAGGAGGGAGCAGTGTTACCCTGGCGGCAGACTAGCGATGCCGATCAATAAATGATGGCCGGTGGAGATTCGGGAAACTTCGGGGCCGATCGTTACCGGAAGCGACAGTCAGTTGAGCGAAGTGTTTTTAAAATAAACATTTTTAGGTTATCTAGCAAATTGTAATTGTGATCAGTGTATTGCTACGAAAATAAAGTGCAGTTTTTTTGTATTTGTAACCTCGAATTGTTATTTCACGAACCCACAAAGTCACAGTATTTTGTCTAGTGAGTCTTCAGATATTTAAGAAATTAATTTTATTGTTTGGAATTTATTTTGCATTCAATTAGGAAAGGTTAAAATCTGCATTATAATTGCTTGGGTGTTGCCACAATGTGTCTATTTAAATAATGAAATCAGCCAGAAACAAACCCATATGTACTATATAAGAATTTCTATGTTGTACATAATGACATAAATAGATGTGCATTTACGAATGTATCATAAGTCATTTTTGTTCTCTGGGCAACCGATTTCAATGCCCCTCTGCTGTGCGTTCTTATCTAAGACTTGCTTGGATTCCAGGAGAGGGTTGGTCGCAACCTATATGGGGAACGGCGAACGGTACGAACATCCTAGCTCTGCTTATTAGGCATCTGTATTCAGTTCATGCACAACGGAGTTGCTCCTCATTTCAAGCTTTCTGTCTGTCGATTTCCGAATATCAGATTTCCTGGCAGATGTATAAGAAGAGATGGACTGATTCCATGGCTGCCACGCCTACCTGACTTATGCCCACTAGATCTTTATTTGTGGGGACATTTGAAATCTCTAGTTCCAGATGTGCTCATATTGTGGAAGGCTGCTAGACAATACAAAATTCTCCAGGCCTAACTCAGCGCATTAGAGAGTCCATGTGACGGCATGTTGTTAGATGCATTGGAGCTAATGGAAGACATTTTGAACATGTGCTGTGATTTTCTGTTTTTCCACACTTCTGTCGTTGAGTATTGTTGTATGGAGTACAGCTGTAGAAAATATGCTCTAAAAGGAAATAAACAATTGGATCAATATTCATGTAACATTTTTGTAACCTCTATTCGCAAGAAATGTTTTCTCAAATTTTTGATATATGTTTTCATTACAACTGTATACAGCAGTACGAGATTATCACAGTATCTGGCATTTTTGTGATTTCTAGTCTTGCTTGACAAATTATTATTTCTCTTGTCTGATGAGAGACTTTGCTTTTCTGTTTCAGGGTGATAATCCACTGTACAAAGGTCCTACAACAACAATAAAAAATCCTATATTTCCTAGCGAAGACAATCCTACTGACTGAAATCTTTTAGTTGTATATGGAGTGGAGATTTCCAGATACAAAAATAAAACTCTCCTTTTGATGTACAAAATTAGTTCTAGTTTAATGAAAAGCATTCATGTATGAAACTGTTAGTATTTACACTACTTACTATCCCAGGTCCAGAGCTCATTTATACAACACATTTTGAAAGAGAAAATATTTTTCATTGAATATTATAAACCTTTACACTAATTCAAGTATACATACAAAATACTTGTCTACTTTCAATGAACGTCTAAAATGAATAGGAAATAATGTGCCTATAGTTTAGTCATCTTCATCAAATCCTGAAAATTCATTTCTAGAGCTAAATGAAGTCACTGAAAGCTTCTTCTAAATTAGTATTTTAGTCCTTTTATAATATGTTGTTCCCTGTATTAATAATGTCATATTTCTTAAATAATTAAATTGCTCTCTCAGGTTTCTGAGTATCCCATGAAGCTTTAACCCAATAACTTGCAGATACCAAATGCCTTTCTCCAGTTTTGTTTTTTAATTATGACAAAACTGGAGTTTAAACTGCTAATACTCCTGTGTGAGATATCCTCTGAACTCAATATGATGAAATAGTGTGATGTACTGTAAAGAAGCAAGAAAGGAGAGCTGAACAGATATTTGAAAATTAAAACTAATTATCTTTTTAAAACTTTCTAATAATGAATGCAAGTTCTAATGCATAAATTTGTCTACATAATATTTATATATATGGGGGTGCCAGTGTAGTGCAGTGGTTTCGATCGTGGCTCCCGTGCAAAGATTCTATTCCCGGCTTTGGGGTTGGCAATTTTAAGTTGGCCCTACCCATACCTTCATCTCTGTCTAGCAGTGAAGTATCCCCTATGTCCAAAGTGGTTTGGAGTCCACAGTATAAGCTGCAGGTCCACTCGCCTCACCGTCATCTTTACTATCACCCTACTATTGGAGGTAATGGACACCGCCCTCTGGGTGCCTCCACCTGAGAAACTGGTCCAGCTTTCACTTGGTGGGGTGAGGTTACCTCGAAGGCCAAGGGGGAGTGTTGGTAACCCACCAATATCTATGTATATAATTAAAACTGTTTATCAATAAATATGATTCAAAACTATTAAAAAGAGAAGTATCTTTGCAACAACAAATTTGGTAAAATTTAGTATTTGTATGTTAAAATGTCTAAGTACCTACTTAGGTATCTCTTATTAATGAGGAGCAAGAATTTTGTAAGAAATTGTCACTTATTTGCAGTGAGTAGTAAGAAAAATGGGAAAAAATAAAAAATAATTTATATTGCAAATATCATCATTATCATCCTCATCATTATTATTGATAGTTTAGTTACTATCATTTTAAAGAAAATGCAAAAGTTAAAGTCATGAATGCTCACCATTAGTCCTGTAGGGTATTATTTCCAAGCATAGTAGTGTGTACCAGATCTGTACTTTACAAGACATTACAAGTCCCTAAAATATTAATAATTTATTTTAATGACATGATAAATGTTGGATGAGAGAGCTTTTTAGGAAGGTATAATAAATTTATAATAGTAAATTTAACCCATAGACATTCTACAAGGGCAAAGGCCACAGTCTGCCACAGTCTGCTTTGCTCCTCCATAAACTCCCTGCATAAAGCATGTATAACACTCTTACCTTAGAGAAGATGCTGGAAATATTGTCCAACTTTGGCTAAACAAGTATTATATCAGGAGAGCACATTCTGATTAACTTGGGCCACTGTAATGTTCCAATTTCATTTCTAATATTTTATTTTGGTTCTTCCAATATTAGTCTCCAATCTCATTCATTCTCCAGTGTGTCTGCTACCAGTTACTGCAGTGATGAACTAGGATTGGATTGGGCCACAAAGAGGATTTGGCAAGGCGACCAGACTAGAGCTATTATGCCTATGCCCCATAAGGTTATTCCTAGAAGGAAGGATGAGGTGAGAGGAGACAGAAGGCAGCCAACTTAAGAGTTATGACAGTGCAGTCATGACAGTGCAGTACAATTGATCAGTTGGAAACTCCCCAGCAGGCCAGTACAACTGGTTACCCACCCACTGTGATCCTGAAACAGGCCACTAGGCCGTCTCAGAGTCTAGAGACCTTCCTACTGGTGGAGCAAATGTTTACCAGGATCATATCATCCTACCATGAAACACTAAGACTCCTGCCGAAACTTCTACCTTGAAAGAGACCACCAGGTGAGAGATGATATGAAATAATAATGGAGATGAAATGGAGGGACAGGAAATTTGGGGGATGTAATTAGCCTGCCCAGCATTTGCCCAGCGACCCAGGAAAACCCATGGGCCAGGTAGGTTGGTCGCAGGAATTGAGTGATAACTAAGAGATCATTATCTCAGGATAAGTATGGACAGGTTTGAGGACAAACATCACCAGTTAACTTTGATGATAAGTTTAATGTAGGTTAGTGGAATGCTGCAACTAGAAAGTTATTTACTGACACGGAAGCACTCTTTATTTCTCTTTTTTCATGTTAGTTCATATATGTATATATTACACTTTCAAACATTAAATATTCCAAAAATAACCATATAGCTATATTTTTCATAAAGTAGAATTTTCTGTACATTTTTTTTCTTTTTAAACTGACCTGTTTATTTACAGCATTTTAACTGCTCTTTGTAACTTAAACTAGTTATGAGAATGTATTGTGTCAACTTAGTGTCATTTCAAGAAAAGCAGTTAAACTGCAATTGTTTTAAAAGATAACATTAAAGTGCACCTGTTATTTTCAGTAGGATAATAGCATTCTGTAACTGGAAATGACATGTTTCTGCTCTGTTTTTCTATTCAGTTTTCAGAAATATTTGCATGTTATTAATTAATTTTGCTTATTACTCCCAAAATATATGATTAGAAACTAACAGAATTAGAAATTAAAAAAAGAAAGCTATTTTTATTCTGTTTTTAACACTCCATCACTTATTTTTTTATTTTGTAAAAATAAAATCAGAGCCATTCCATGACACAGTTAGACCACTTGATGACAACATTTGGAATTTGTGGTAGACAACATGGCATCGGGGTGTGTTTTCTCTGGGATCTCGGTTCGCTCGCCATCATTCCACCAACTGCTCCATTATCATCTTTCCTTAAATCCATTTTGCCTTCATTCTGTTGTCTACTTGTTATTCTTAAAGCAGGCATCAGACTGATCATCTGACCCAAGGTCTCTGCTTCTCTACAGGCATCTTCCCTTGTGGTTCCTAAAAAACTGACTGCAAATAGTTTTTTCAATTAATCTGATCATCACTGCAGAATTAAAAATGTTATTTTAGAAAGATATCTTTGTGCCACTCTGTTGTTATTAACAAATAAGCTGAATGTTCATTAAGAATATGATACATAAGTGCTATACATGTAAATCATATTTTGTTACAAAGAGCAGTTTTAAAACAATTAATAAGCTTAAATAATTGGTAACTTCTACTATACTTATTAATATTGTACAACATCTATGATATGGAAAATAGAGTGGAATGTAGAATGGCATTACATAAAACAAATGTATTTCACGAAATTGGTTGTGTTCTTTATTCTTAGATACCAGATATTAGGTAAATTGTTTAATAGGTTATCTACAAATAAATGTTACTCTAGCTTATTTTGACAATTACATACTGACACATTTTCTGAATGTTTTATCTATGTCAAAATCCATATTATAAATACTAAATTTAAAATTCTGGTTATATTTTGAGTGAACAATTTAGTTTCTTTATCATGTCTCTAGTATATTTTGAAACAAACATATATTAAACTGCATTTCTGTGTCAGTTCTCAAAGGTAGGTGTTTGTTTTAAAAGGTCCAAAAATTAATGTTGACAAACACATGTATCTATTTAGATTTAAGTATAGGACTTTTACGTATAAGTATTTTTTGGTCCATTTTAAAGTATTAATTACCTAACATCTGGTTTCTATGATGTACACAATTAAACCAATCACATTAAAAAAAACTGTAATACAATATTTACATAGATGAAAGAATGATAAATGCAATGTTTTCTCTGTTTAAAATAAATAAATAGATCACAAATCTGCATAAATCACCATAATGGAAGAGCATTTCATTCTAGTAACTACATATTGAAATGAAATTAGCTGTTCTGCTACGTGCTTAATATCCATCTTGAAACTAAAAATAAAGCCTATTACTGACATGTAATTTGTGAAATAATTGAAAGGGTTGGCAGTAAGGGACATTCAGAGAGTACTCCGTACAACAACACTGAATAATAGAACTGTAGAAAAACAGGAAATCACAGTACATATTATTCAAAAAGGCCTTTTGTCCCGCCTAATACTTATTGATTCTTGCTTGGTGCCATCTGACTCCATACTTCTTTGTTTCTTGCCCATTGCATTCCTACTTTGGTATTGAAGTAGTCAGTTCATCTGGTTCTGTGGTGCTCTACATTTCTTTATCCTTCTCTTGGATTCCACTTTGTGGTCCGGTGTGTCCATTTCTGATGAGCTATGCATTATACATGTCGATTCCATTACCATTTTAGGCTTCCTGTTCTTTCTACCACATCACACATTTTGTTCTACTTCTTAATTCTTCATTCCTAATTCTGTCCCTTAGCGAAGTGTTTAGGGCTTTACGCTCCATTCTCCTTTGACACACCTGTAGCTGCTTTTTCAATCTTAATGTCAAGGACCATGTGTGATATAGCGCTGGCGTTACACATTTATCTAGTATTTCTGCTTTTGTTCTTACTTTTTGACTCTTGTCTGTAGTAGGAACTTGACTGACCAAAATTTGTTCCATGCTAGTTCTATTTCACTTTCTGTGTTCTTGTTTAGGGAGATGCTTTGTTCTAGGTACACATACTGCTCTACATACTTCAGTGGGGATCGGTGGATTTGAACAGGGTCTTCTGTTCTTTGGTTGAATACTTTCAAGTTTGTTAGATTCATTGTGAGGGCTACTTTGCTGCTAACTTTGTCCACTTACCTGATTATTTGTCCTAGCATTTTAACTCACCTTGCTATTATGTTAGCACATCATAATACAGAATTTTAAAATGCAGACAGAAAAGTTGGAACTTGAAGTATTCCAGGTAATAAGATTGTAAAACTGTTGCCATGGCTTGAATAATATATGAAGTTGAAGGTGAGGGTGTCATTAGTAAGAAGGTAGCACAATATATCTCCAATATATCTCAATAATGGAGAAGAAAATATAAGAGATTACAATGTCCTAGAAGATCAAAGTTATGGAATATTTAGAATATGAGTTGTGAATAAAAAAGTGGGAAATTATCTTTTTTCTTAAAGAAACTTTATTTATTTACCAATTCAAAGTAATCCCACTCAGATATAACACACTTGTACCTGCACTTTCTCCAATCTTGGAAGAACTTCCAGATCTTACTTTTCGTTATGGTGTCCAGTGACTGTTTTATCTCATAATTGTTGACAAAACAACATCCTTTCACAATTGACCAAGTAAACATTTAGATGATGCATTAAAATTACTCAATCTGCAAGAAAGGACTATCAAATTCACAATAGAAAAGGAAATCAATGGACAACTACCTTTCTTGGATCTAAATATCATCAGGAATGATACAAAAATAAAATTTGGAATTTACAGGAAGCCAACACATTCAGAAAATTATATAAAAAATAATAGCCACAACCCAATTACACATAAACATGCAATAATAAACAGCCTTACACACAGACTAGTCAACATACCCATGGAAAAAGAAGAATATTTCAAGGAACAAAAAGCAATAATACACATAGCAGAAGAAAACGGATACAACAAAAGTTTGGTGTTGAAGAAAATTAGAAAATCTAAACTAAAGAAAACCATTAAGGAAACAACCACATTTATTAAAGAAAAAGAAAGCAACAGCATATTCAGTTCATTCACATATCATCCAAAAACATTTAATAAATTTAAAAAGATATTCAAGGAACAAAATATCATCTTGGCACCTACTAATAGATACTCAATTTTAAAATTACTAAATTAAAAAACAAAAGATGAAATTCCTTCAGGTAACAAATCTGGAATATACCAAATAAATTGCAAGAATTGTGAAAAATGCTACATAGGTCAAACAAAAAGAAATTTAAAAACCAGAGTCAAAGAACACTTTAGAAACATCAGATTGAAACAAGAAGACAAGTCAGCAGTAGCATTTCATTTTTGGAATGAAAACCATGACATTGATCCAAATCCAAAATTATTAAAAGGAGTGATAAACCAAAATAGATTGACAACATGGGAGAACATATTCATCTGGAAAAATAAGGACCGCGTAATGAACTTTGAAATCCCGCCAGCAGATAATTTGACAAAAAAGTTCATAGTTCCACCACCAGAGAGAGCAGATAACAACAGTTGCCAGTTGGGAAGAGATTGAAAATGGAGGCCAGGGCCTTTGAAACTAGTCTCTCATAAATATATGAAAAAGTAAGTGACGAGTGTCAATAAACCAACCACAAATAATTTTTATATCCTTTCACAGTTCTCTTCAGCCTCAGGAATAGAAAGAAGTTGCAGGTGGCCATGATACAGGGGTGAATACTGTAGTACCAATGTTTTCATATGCTGAGAGAAAATATACCTTACTGCCAAACCCTTCAATTACCAACTCTGGCAAACCAATATTTTTTTAAACTTTCTCAGAGAACACAGCCACAGTGGCTACCATTACACATTTTAATCTAATCTTTGAGAAATGCTTACTAAAGCAAAGCAATGGACATATCATTATGCAATAAGAAAAAATTTGCAAATCAAACAGAAGTGTATCTTCCTTGTGGAAACTTAAACTTTGCTGACCAGGATTCATATTATGTATGGCACTACTTGCACATGAGTAAAAATTAAGACATTTCTACAACAGATGGCTTCTGTGTACAAATGTACAAGACGTTTTGTCCATTAGCCAGCCAAGGAGCACATAACAGTTCTTTTAATGATATCAAGCTTGAAAATTTGATATAGAGAAATCATACTGTTCTCTGCTCTCTTATACCAGTTTTATGATATTTAGTTTTTAAAAGATTTATTTCATTTTTAATATTGTCAAAATGAAATTCTGAATTTGAAACAACCACTTCATAAATATATTTTGCAATAAACCTTCAGTAATATAGGGAATTTTCTTTATTAAAAATGTCCTTAACTTCTAAATGCATGTTAAATATGAGCTTGAAAATGCAGTACACTTAAAAAAAGGTAAGAAACTTTATGAAACTTATTATTATGTGTTTCAAATGGGATGATATTTGTCCTTGAATGCTTAGCAGGTTTCTTAGGTGAGCAACCAATCAGAGTCCTGCAGTGTTGTCACATTGCATTCTTCGTAAGTGCTGTGGCAAATAATTAAAGTACCAGTATACTATAACAATGTAAACACTGTAATGAACATCATTATCAGTTGGTATGTATGCATGTATGTATATTTATAATTACTCAGAACTGAAATGTAAATATTTGACATATTGTGATAAAAGAATTACTTTGAGTAAGTCAAACTTGAGAAAGTAAACAGTATGCTTCCTGCTGTTATGATGGAACGTGAGCTGTCACATTATATGTTTGTTTATGAATGGTTTGTAATTTCTGTTTACTTTAGAGAGCTCAAAGCAGTATTATTCAGTTGTTCTTCGATTTAAAAACAAGGGTAAAGTGTATCAGCTGGATCAAGTTGCAACTAAAATGAGACATGAGGTAATCCGCCTTCACTCTTAACACTGCCTGTACAATCCAATTGAGTCAATGTGGACTCAGATTCTGATGCAAAGGGAAATAATACTTTTAAACTTACTGATGTTGAATGACTTATTCATGAGGAAATTGACAAGGTAACACAAGACTGGGAAAAGTACGTGAGACATGCAAATAAACTACAAGAAGATGACTTTTGGAAAGAAATAGCACCTGAAGAGATTTTGGAACTTATCATCATGAATTTGGAATACTCAGTCAATGAAGACAGTGACAAATTTTCTCCTGACGTGACATTCACAGCTATATGAATGATCACTGGCAGTTTCATTGGGTTAGAAAAATAGGTAATTCATAAACTATAATTACAATTATAGCATTTAAACATGTGCATAATGTGCAAATATCCATGTTGCAATTGTGATTTCAACAACTGCATTATATAAAAGTTTGGAAAATTCAGTTTGCATTCCCTTATATCTAGCATCAAGAAGAGTTGTACATGTGAGAGAGAGAGGAAAATACAAAAAGAGTGGAGGTAACAAGGTGGCAACACTGAGTGCACTAATGCATCTGATTCGCTACAGGACAAAATTCTTCCCATTTGAAACACATAGTAGACTTTTGTTAAAGGTTTTTAAGCTCTTAAGATTTACTGGCTAGGTTGTATTGTGCAGTCAATAAAAGGGCTGAAAGAGACTGGGTTCATGAAGCTTAGAGTTACCTGACATTCATATTTAAGTATAAGGGAAAACCACAGAGTAAACCTAATCTGGGTAACTCATCATAATTGAGATTCAAACTCGGAGCTAAGTCTCATGAGACTTATATTAACTTGTTGATAAATAAGTATTTAATTTCTGTGAACCCTTTCTTATGGTCACAATGATAGCCGATTGTTCTAATATATAAACTGTGTGTAGGCCAACTATGAAAGGTAGAATTGGAACAGATAGATTCAATTTATGGCATTCCATTTTTGAATTGATTCTATCTTTCATTTATGAACCCTGTCTTTGAGCCTTCAATGAGAAATTAGACCATAAAGAACCAAGAAAATTTAAGAATAAAACAGTGAATTTCATATCAGCAATGGCACACATGTATTTCAAACATAATTCTTTGTATTCAATGGCTGCAAAACACAAAAATATGACTTATTTTGCTTAGTTAAAAGCACAAAGCTCTCGTTATGTAAGCGTAATCTTAAACTTATAACACTAAATATTTTAAAATATATTTGTATGTTGCACTTCCGTTATACTGAATTATATAATATAAAATCAACAAATTATATTTCTTTCATTTCTATTAATGATAATACAGTCTTGGATTTGTACACTGTTTAGGTAACTTCCTTATATCTAACAGTTAAACATGCTGTACATGGAGCATTGAAGATGATGATATACATTTAGCAGACAGTTTTACATTTACAGCAATGGTACTTATCCCTGATCATTTTGGTAAACAATAATTTATTTTAAATATACATCTTTTGATCTTACATGTTTGAGAAAGAAGTGTATGATGTGTACATAAGAAATTTATTTTGTAGGTAGGTTTCTCAGGTTTTATAGGTTCTACATCTTTTAACGACATAGATGGTATGGGAATACAAATGAATTTACAAATGAACTTGATGGCCATCTGACATTCTCTCCTAAGGCTGAGGGAAATCCCAAGAAGCACATAATCAGGTAGCTTTGTCCCTCTGAGGTTCAGGAATCAGGAATTAGTTGACCATGTCAAGATAATTTTTTTGCTTAATTGAATGTTTCCAGTCAATGGAATAATTTGGAATCCAAATCTGCATTATAGTCATATAAATTGAATATATTATCTTTCAAAGAAGCTCCAGACACTTTTGAGGATAGGAAAATATTGGCTCTTTTAAAATAAATAAAATAAAATAGTGAAAATGACGAAAATTAAACATTCTTCCACACTAGCCAAGTGTAGGCTAAGATTCGGAAGATAGAGTCAGAATGAAAAATTCAGTGCGATAGCCGAGATTTGAACCATGGATTTCCTGGTCTCTGTCTGGTTGTTTTTAATGATTGAGCTATCATGGCCAACGTACTGTCATGACATCAAATTTTCCAACTGATTTGCATTTTTCTTGGTAAATCCCTTGGAGTTCTCATAAGACAAAAATAAGTTTTGGAATGGTTAAGTTAGGGGTTATTTACATGTTATTAAATAAATTTATTCTATATTTCTTGTTTCAAATTTACAAACTTTTCAGGATATGCCACTGGTTAAAATAATTCCATGTCAAAAATCCAAATCCAAATTATTTTAGTTATTCCCAGATTACTGACTAGGAAATACAGTAAAATCTTGTTAACCTGGATGTCCATATAACCCAGACCAGTGCCTCCCCCCCCCCAAAAAAAAGTTGTTTATCGTTGTAAATGAAGACTTGTTTTACAGATAATAAATTGCTATTCTCAGTGGGTACATTACTTGAATTCTCTTGCCAGCGGGTGAATTCATTGCACTCACCCCACCTGCTTGGGACCAGGTTGGAAGAGAAACTTTGATAAAGTCATGGAAAAAATTGTGGCCTGGTGTGTGCAACTTAACAGAAAACAAGATTGAAGAAGAAAAAATAAGTGTGAAAAAATATAATTTTTAGACATTTTTACAAATATTGATGGCTGTTCCGATGTTAATGAAGAAAACATTGACAACAGGTTACAAATCAATAACGATGGAGGTTATAAACTGATTACAGAAGAAGGCATTATTGCATCATAAAGTGTTACTGAAAATGAAGAGTATTCAAATTCAGACAGTGTTGATGAACCAGCTGTGGTTATGACTCACACAGAAGCAGTAACAAACATAGAGAAACTGATGTCTTATTTCAAGAGTCAAGTCGAAACATTGCCAAATGAACTTCTAATGTTAAAGTGGGTGCAAGATCGCCCTGTTTCTAAGCAATATAATAAACTGAGATAGCAGAAGCTGACTGTCATTTTTACTACCGACTAATTTGTAGCTATATTGTGTACGGTGCAAATACATAGAATATTACAGTACATACAGTGTATGTTTTTAGGTGAAAGTATGCCAATAGTAATTTATTAACTGCTTAACAAATATTTTGGTTATGTTTTACATGTTTTTATCTTTTTTTCCGTCATTCTCTGCATAATCCGGATTTTTGTTAACTTGGATTGGCCCTGGTTGCAGTTGATCTGAGTAAACAATGTTCCACTGTATACATATGTGGAACGCCTAACATCAGCCCCTTTGCCGTTAGAGGGCAGTTGTGATACATTCACACTTGAGGAGGGAAAATACTCCACATTCTTGTTCCTCCAAGTTACATCTGTGTTTCAAATAATGAAAAGCAAGAAGAAGAAGAAGAAATGACTCATGCAGTAGTTCAGATTTCATGTATCAGCCAATTCCAATGGCAATTACTCATAGCATTAATCAGATGGGTTCCATTCACTTAACATATTACTGAAACATAATTCAACTTTGCATTGTTTTGGACATTTCAGCTATCCCAAAGTTCTGAAATGAATGGTACAGGAAGATGATCATGTAATAATGGCCATCTATTCATAATAATTTAATCAGGTAGACAATCTGGCCCATAGATTAGTTTTGGTATGATTTAGCAGTAGAAAATTAAATAAACATAATTTGAAAATAAGAAGACAAAAAGATGCACATATATCTATAAAACCATTATGTACACACCACACATTTCTAGTTTTTAACCTGCAGCTAAAAGAAATCCAAACTATTGCTACATGAAAAATAGTTTCCATAGAAAGCATTAATTATCAGGAACCTTTATAATTTCCTGGACACATTTATGCTTATGTTTCTTTTTTGTTTTTTAATGATATCTAAAACATATACTCTGTTTCTTCAAGCAAAGAAAGATTGACAAATAACAGCATCGATGATAAATATGACTTCTGCACTTAATAAAACTACTTATTTATATACTTGTACACAAAATATCTAGCTTTTAAATATTATATGTATTTGTTTATAATCACAGATTTAGATTATCAATTACACATACATGCCTCAAGTAATTCGAGTGACTCTGTAAGCAAATTACATTGCTCATCTCTGAAACTTTGGATAATACTTCGTGCATATTCTTTTTAGCTATATATAAATAACTTTGTAATAATAGTTCTCATATTTTTTCCCATTAAACATTAGGTACAACTTCATCTATTGGATTTTGGACAGTAAAATAATGTCTCTTTGTTTCGTAGCCTTTGATAGAATAGTAGTAAAAATAAAGATTAGAATGTAAAGGCAGTATATATTCATATGTTTGACGTAGAAGATATGTTACATGCCTAGCGGCCATTGTTTATGATTAAAACTGCCTTTGGTTACTGCCGTGTCAATTCTATTTAAAATTTCTTGCACTGAATTTGACACACGATTGTATCACAATCCTGGAAATTTCTCGGCCTTTGCAATGTTCTACTTGTGGTAATACTATTTTAAAATAAAATAAAAGTTGCAGAGTCACCACCGAAGTATCAAAAACACATTGAGTTGATTTTCTGAAGTACCGTCAATGTCGATACTGTGCAAGTATCGTAAGTATCAAGGACCCATCCTCTGTAAAGAAAAGGCTTTCACTAATTATGTAGATAGTGTAAAAGCTGGAGACAACATTTGATATGGCAGCAATTGGGAACATAGGTAAACAAGCAAAAGGTGTGTTTAAAAAGTTGATGTTAATTTATAAATGGAACATTTTTTCATGTCTTTAATAATTCTAAATAAGAGTGGTGAATGGAGCATATTATTCAGCATCATTTGTTTGTTGATGTTTTTTGGTAAGAGTTCATTCTCTTTTCTTTTAAAATAAAAATTTGAAACATGTAAACATTTAATCTTTTAGTTTAATTGATGGAAATTAATTGTTCTTTCCCATTAGTCGTGTGAGAAGCAAGGTTCGCGTAGGTAGAGTCAGATTGAAAAATTGAATGTCATAACTGGGATTTTGAACCATGGATCTCCCAGTCTCTCTCCGGTTGCTTAAAACCATTGGGCTACTATGGCCAACATGCTGGTATGACATTAAATTCTCCAACTAACTCATATTTCTTTTAGCAAATCACTAGAGGTTCTCATATACATTCAGATACACACTGTTTGTGGTGACTTACTATTCTGTAAGTACTTAACTCCCAGGCTTCATCATTAAATCACTATTAGATCAATTGATGGAAATTAATTGTTGTTCCACACTAGCCGTGTGTAGGCTCAAGTTATGCATAGGTAATACAGGAATATTTTCACTCTAATTCTTTCTTCAGACAAAGTGAAGAAATAGTCACAAAAACGGGCTCTGTTTAACAAATTTAAGACTTTGCTGACAATACCAATAAAAGTTATGCAAAATTTATGTACTATTCTCAATACTGTATACATTATCATATACACATTTTTATATTAGAACATGCTAATGATCATTAAACAATCAAATGTTTAACTCTGTCAGTAATTATTGTCAACAAAAGGCAGTTTTTAAATTAATGGTATTACATTGCTACTTGCATCTCCAAAAATACATCTTGATACATACTTTGATATGTGCTATAGTTGACTAAAGCACTGAAAATCACTGGACAGGATTTCAGTGACAGAGATTAGAATTCCCTTGGTTTGAATTCTTTCTGTAATATTGCCAATATAATGGCAAATAATGGAATAAATATGTGTAATAAAGATTGTGGTCACAATTTTTTTTAAGCTATGGCTCAAATTTTTAAATTTGGTACAATTAATTTGGACAATTGTATCCACCTTCATAATTCATAACCCTATCAGATTTCATGAAATGTGTTATTTCTTAGTAAACGTAAGGGGATTTTGTATGGTGAATTCCTTAATGCCAACATAGCATAATGCGCCTTGTTAGGCATCTCTTTGTCAGTTTTGATTACACTTTCATTTTCAATTTTTATTTTATCCTTATGTTCAAAATACATGGGATATATACATGTATAAGAATGCTTGCAAATCTGTTTCTCCCAATTTTCATATACATATAAACTATATTTACACTTATACACATTGTATGTTGTACGAAGGTCATTTGATAACTCTGGTAAATTTTCATGAAGGGATGGAAATTTTCGTTGCAACGTTGTGCATAATAAACTTGATTATTATAAAGATTGTACAGAAAATTTGAATGTGCTACAAAAACAGTTCATTGTTGACAGCCATCTGAACTGGTCAGTGTGATAGCTGCGATTGAAAATGGAAAGAAACCGTTTTGTGCTGTTATTAAACGTTTTTATTTCAAGGGCTGGACTGCTGTACAAGTCAAAACTGAACTGAATAAAGTTCGTGCAAACTCTGCACCAACATTGAAGATAATTTACTTTTGGATCAATGAATTTATACGTGGTTGTAGAAGTAGCTAAGATGAATCGTGCTCTGTCACCCAATTGAGGTCATCACACAGGACACCTTTGAAGAAATCCACGATCTAGTTATGCAAACCGCTAAATCAAAATTTGTAGGATTGCCGAGGCTGTAGGCATCTCAACTGAGTGAGTGCACAATATCTTGCATGAAAAATTGGCAATAAAAGCTGTGTGCCAGATGGGAGCTGCTATTGCTTACAGTCGACCAAAAGCGCATCTGCAAGAACACTTCTACCAAGTGTATGGCAATGTTTTATCACAATCCGCAAGACTTTTTGCACTAATTTATGATATGGATGAAACTTTGATCCATCATTATACATCTAAGTCAAAACAGCAATCAAAACAATGGACATAGGCTGGTGAAAATGCACCAAAGAAGGCAATGACCATTTTGTAAGCTGGTAAGGTGATGACTATTGCTTTTTGGGTATCTCAAGCAGTAATCCTCATAGACTACTTGAAAAAAGACAGAACCATAACTGGAGCCTATTATGCTTCATTGTTGGATTGTTTGCAACATGAGTTGACTGAAAAGAGATCAAGATTGAAACACAAAGTGTGCTATTTCTCCAGGATAATGCACCATCACAACACATCAGCAATCGCAATGGCAAAAGTGTATGAGTTGGACTTTGAATTGGTTCCTCATCCACGTTATTCACCAGACTTAGCTCCAAGTGACTTCTTCTTGTTCCCAAACTTAAAAATTTGGCTTGGTGGTAAGAAATTTTCATCAAATGAAGAAGTGATAGTCACCGTCAACAAGTATTTTGCAGACCTTGATGGAATCTATTTTTCTGTTGGGATGAAAAAGCTGGAACATCGCTGAACCAAGTGTATAGCCATCAATGGAGACTATGTCGAGAAATAAGGTGAGATATTCACGAAAAAAGGTTATTGGTTTTTTACCATACTTATCAAACAACCCTCGTAGTTAAGTGTTTATACACTTGTGTAAAGTACTTTGCTAATGTTGGAGGTTATTATTAAATAATTACATACCTACAGTTTATTTCTATTACAAAAAACAGGTGCATAGTGTAAATGCAGTTTCACTGGAGCTTTGAAAATAAATATCTATTTATTAAGAAGACTAAGCTTATGAATTTGTTTACCTTATTACACAAATCTATACCTTTCCTACAACATTTTTACATCTTCCTTTTGAACAAAACATGCTATGTGTCTTTCCTCTCTCATTGGTTACTTGATGCTTTAGGAGCCTGCCCTTTAACAATTGTGGTAAACAATTACATTCCTTTACTTTAATTGACCTCCTTCCACCTTTCATAACTGTCCTTACTATTTTTGACTCTTTGCCTTTCTTGTCCAATGCTTCTTGTTTCCGCAAAACTTTTCCCATGGTTTTCACTCTCATATCATTATTTATTGTCCCATTTGCTCTGCTATACTCTTCCCCTTATTTTCTTATTTCCTCAGTTTCCATTGGATTGTTTCCTAAACCCTTCCTTGCTCCATACATTGTATTCTTTTATTTTCCTCTTATTTTTTTCCTTAATGTTGTCCATGCAAATCCTTCTCTCTTCTGTCCATATACATTCTCTGCATAACTTACCTTTTATGGCCAACAGCAAATACACTACTGGTCACTTACACTGAAATTTCTTGTTTCTAACTGAAAATTCTCGTTTATAATAAATTCACATGAATGCCACCTTATGACAGAACCTCACTGGTCAGTTAGATTGGTATTTCATATTCAGTGTTATTTCCCTATACAACTTGGAGCTCATTTTAAATGAGTTTATTATAAGTGATGCAACCACTTATTCTCTCCAAACAATAACAGAGAAATGATCCAGGACTTCAGATGATAAAAGATGGTCTTTCTATTTATAAATATACCTTAAATCTTCTGAACACAGAGCAGTTGACAAATTTCTTCAGGTTACAAGAAGGCATATACCAAATGTTCTCTTTATTTTGTTAAACCCATAGGAAATTTGCCTAAATTTTATCTTGGAACATTCCTCGCAGATAGTGGTATGGAAATAGTCAATCATTGTATCTTTGAAAGAATTTCTAGTGCTGCCATAGACCAATATGCAGTTGTATGTTGATACACCGTACAAGGTGCAAACATGATGAAAATGTGTTGAGGAGATATACTTTATCTTTTGCACCTCCAAAGAATACAAAATATTAAATACTTTTGTTATAAAAATATATTCCATATTTCATATCCAAAATTTTACCCAGCGTGGACTCATTATCAAATTAATCAACTTTTAAATAGTTGATACCTTTTAAATGAGATATAATATATATGATTATAAATATTTAAATTGTTTGTGACAATGTCTTGGAAAATCTGTATTTCTCGAAGCTTATAATAAATAAATAAATTCTTCTTTCTTAGCATAACAAAATGAAATATACAGCTACAATACAAAACTGTTATTGGAGTATGGTAAGTATTCCTCAGTATCATACAAAATATAGTTTATGTTTGCATTTGGACTATCTTGACTGCTTCTCCTGTGATAAGCAGTTTCCCTTGATTTTAATTTTCTTCCTGTTAGACGGAGGTATGGTTATCTTCTGAAAAGTTGAGGCATTTCTACTGTGCCTCAATTAAGACACCATAAAATTATGGTCACATTTAAAAAAATATTAAATTATTGTTTTCAGAATTTGTAATATAATGTTTTCCTTATTAGTTTTCATATCTCATTCTTCATAGTTTTATTTTGGAGCCCACATGTTAAAGTATGTGTTTCGTTTGATGATGAAACTAACAACAATGTGTAGTGTGGATCAAAGTTCCCTACATCTATACTCTACCTTTATTACTTATTCATGTAGAACACATCTAAATGGAAGTGTACATCTTATGCATTTAGGACATAAATATACCTCTCCATAATCTTCACAGACACAAATAGGTAGATACCATGTTTTAACAGGCATTTTGCAAAGCATTGGTTGTCTGCTCTCTAGAAAAGTGTTATGCAGTGGCAAAGCATGCAATAAAGTGCTGGAAGTGCTGTTTCCCCAAGAATTTCAGGAGGAAAACAAATTCATGCCAAACAAATTTTATTTGCTCTGAATACATTTTCAAAATTTATTTTAGAATATCTGCAGTGCTGCGGACAATTTGACAGCTGCTTAGATTTGAGTGACCAGTTCTGAGGGCTCATTCAATACTGAATAGTTTTGTATTTATGCATTCATAACTTCGAATACCATGCTACATAAGTTTCCGGAAGCAATTGCATTTCCTTGATAGGAAGCACTGACAGCTTTTTTTCATGTGAATCTGTAACATGTAAAGAAAAGTATTTTTGTTTTATATGGCACTTTTAAATATGACTAAGTATAAATATTAAAAGCAGAAGCATTATTAACAGTGAAGTATTCTTCATATTTGAGTTTGATTTATGAGTCACTATGTGTAAACATAGTGACTCATAAATCAAACTCAAATAATGACTAAGTATATTTCAATAGTATTAACAATAGTGTTTTACACAGATTGGTATTTAGTGGTGACAAAGAGCAAATTCTTGTGAATTTTTAAGTTATTAGTAAAAGTCTGTGAGTGGCATACTTTCTCCATTTTAGGCTAACAGTTTATGTGGTGTGGTCAGGGAACACCTGAGTGGAGAGGGGAAGCTTGTAGTGAGAAGTCTTGTAATGTAACAAGAGTCTACATGTGACTGTACAATAGAAAGAGCACTGAAGGTGTAGCCTTATTTCTTTGAGTCATTATTTTCTCTTATTTTAATGAAAATTATTATTTAGAGCTTCCCTCGCTTTGAAAGTAATGACTTGCCACTGGTGTTATGTACATAAGCTTGTAAATTATAATCATGAAATTATACTGGTATTACAGAAGCTTACGCTTAATACATTACATATTGTGGCGAGGTCAAGGTTAATGCGTGCCATGGCTCAGTGGTTAGACTGCTTGGCTCTCACCAAGGTGGCCCGGGTTCGATCCCAGGTGACTGCAAAGTGAGATTTGTGGTGGACAACACGGCGCTGGAGCAGGTTTTCTCCAGGATCTCCAGTTTCCCCCGCCATCTCATTCCACCGGTGCTCCATGTTCATCTCATGTATCACCAGTGTCATCGCCTATGGTGCCGTATGTAGTAAAAGCGGGCGTTAAACACTACACACATTTCATTTCAAGGTTAATGCTTCCTTAACTCACCTGGTGCCAAAAGCTTCTTATCCTGCAGTGGTTCATTAAAGCATTATTTCATTTGTTTACTGTCATGTGTGATCTACACATTTAAAGGATATTCAACTCATGAAAAAGAGTTACCTTTCTTTAGTGCTACCCTAACAAACTGAGCATTATGACACCAGTTATACATTTTCTGGTGTTACCATTTGTGGACCCATTTACCGGCCACAAGTATTTTCTCCACCTAAAGATGCTCTATGTGCTATTTTGAGTTATTCATTACTGAAAATGTAGGTTTAGTTGTAGACAGTGACTTAATATTTGCACACCATTCTTATGGCATATTTCTGAGTCAACTTACACGCATGAATTTTGTTGAGAATGTTTTGCTGAAGAAGGAAAAAATGGGTGTACCTTTTGTCCATTTCACTGCATATTTATATTTAATTTTTCTCACAATGCTTTTCAATATATAAATAACTGTAACCTGTGCAATTTTAAATAGAGAATGTAAGTGAAGTTAAACTAAAGGTATTTAAACAACTTATTATTGTAATTTAGCATGTAATTTTATAGCATTACAGTGTTTTACAAGAACAGATAAACATCTGCCTTAAAACACGACAGTGTTACATGGGAGGAGAAAATACCTTAAAATAATATTTAAAATAAATAGCTCAATATTAAAGCTTCAGGAAGCTATGCTAATTTGTGAAAATTTTCTACCAGGCGGAAGTTGCAATTAATATACTTTTATATAAAATATCTGTAATTAGGATATTTCTTCAAATTTTGTTTGTATAGATGCATGCATATAATACATGTCATTGTAAAATGATAACAGAACTGAGTTAGCCTGATTCTGGCGCCCTGCTCATTCACACTCGTTAAATGCCCAAAATAAGCTAACACTCTGCATATCTCTTTATTTTTGGCAGTATAGAATTTTCCAAGGCCATTGCTGCCATATATCAAAGGCTATCTGAACCAAACAGACAATACTTGGTAACGAAATGAACTGACACTTTTCATACCACACGCTTTGGGATCATGTTTCCAGACAGTTTAGTCTTCATCAAACACTCTTTCCTAACCCTCAAGAGAAAATGTCTCTTTAAAGCTTTCAGGATAGGCCATGTTTCTACTACACCAGAGCAGCTCCTCACTGTTTAGTGTTCAAGCAACACAGTCCATACTGAAATTTTATGGATGGAACCTATGGTTGTCATCATAGAAGCTCTTTTCCTGATCATCATAGTTTGGAGCAGGCATAGTGGCTGTGTCTGGAAGAACAGCTGCGGGGGAGGACTGACCTCTACTTGAGGTCATCACGGTTTCTCCATCTGCTCCCAGTGCGGTGGCATAGGGTGAAGCTTCTCCTCGCATCTCGCAGATTACGTTGGTGAGAGCCATCACATAGTTCTTTGCAAGCGTAAGAGTTTCAATCTTGGACAATCGTCGTTCTTTCTTCACATGAGGGATGACCTCTCGTAATGACTGTAACAAAGTAACCTTACTCTTAAACAACATGAATGTAATATGGTTATACTATATTACTTTATACTCCTACACACTTTTCAAAATGGATTTCTTAGTAGTTTCTTTTAAGAGGTAAAATAACATATTTGCCACAAGATAATAGCTATTATCAAAAGATAGAATTACAATAATAGTATAGTAAAGTAAGGAAATTAATCATTTCCTAAAAGAATCTCATAGAGCTTACACATAATGAAACACATAATTCTACTGATAAATCAATAGGTTTATAACGTCACGCGAGCGTTGGAACACTCTATAGAAGCAGCTGAGAGCGGAAAGCAAGGGAGGTCCGTGTTAGCCACGCCCTCCCCTCGTTTGTCTTATAGTGGTGACAGACGATGGCTGGGAGAAAAAACATCATTGTGCCGTCTGTTTCTGTTCCACCTGTGTTCTCGAAATTACGGGATCTTTCATCTACTGGGGAACCTTCGAGATCGGCAAGCGTACCCTATATAAGCTACACGTCGTGCACGAGGAGTGAGTGAGGAGTCAGTCAGTTCTTGGTGTAAGAATGCAGCGCTAGTGTAGGACGAGAAGACTGTGTGAGAGCATCGGAACATTGTACGTAATTACGAGTGCAAGTGAAATTGTAACGGACGAACTGGTGAATCGTAATTGTGTGCATTACGTAATTCTGTGTAATTGGCAAGAGTTTAACTGTAAGTCGGTGGAAATAAAGAACATTTTTGAGTGGTGAAATTGGACTTTTCATTTCACGAACCCACAAAGTCACAATAATCATGACTGGAAAGTGCATAACTGTAAGTGGCTCATATTATCAAGAAATAACATAAAATGCCTGTA
>CM060956.1:105163708-105526208 GCA_030765055.1 Mantis religiosa | reverse complement strand
AAGAATATCTTGCATGATAATGAAATTACAAGTTGTATTTCAATGTTTTGAAGCTAATAGAGTCCTATACTCTCATTATAAAGATAATTCTGACGATATGTTTTCAATTACTCATTATTATATGTTGGTACTATTAACCTTCCCCCTCCACCTCCTGCAGCCACTAAACGTCAGAGCCGGAGATACAGCGGCCGGACAGTAACTACTCAACTACCTGCATGATAGAACCACGTAAACATTAGAAAACGAACGTAACTTAACGCACGCATTACCCTATACATGAGCACCTTAACTGCCGTGGCTGTACTCAGAACTCGCTCATGGCTATAGCCCAGGATCTCGTACTTTGACGTGCTCGCATGAAATTCATGTCAGCATCATACATTACGAGACTAACCGGGGTGCTAATGCGGGACCCGACTAACTACGCACTAACATGTTAACTCTCCCAGCATGTTAGGACTCTAACTACATAAGGGAGGCGATATAGCGCATGGCTCTGTATACCGGACGATCGCCAGCGGGGGGCGGCGGGTGTGGAGCCGTCCCTGAAAAAAAGTAGGAAGAAAATTGGCTGTGGCACAACCAATCGCGCACAGGCGAAATTCTTGTGCCCGTTAGCTTCTAAATGAAGAACCGTGTATGATCATATTACTCTGGATTCTTGTATACTTGCATTCCGCTTCTAAGATAAAATGTTTAAAAGAACAATTATTTTCTCTCGCTTTTTGCGGTCAATTGGGTATATATTTCATTGCGATGTTGTTTTTACTTCATTACTTAAGAAAGTTTCAAGGTGTTCAGCCTTATTCCCGAAATATTCAACCCCAATCTGATGCAATCCCTGTCAGCTAGGAACACTGACATGCCATATAACTTGATATCAGAAATACATTAACATAAACGAATAAATATAAATAAATGACATATACCAGAGAATATATAAATATAACGTGAGCATATATTCGAGAGACGGGCACAGTAACAAGGCCAGCCAGTGAAGGTCAGTAAACTCCCTTTGCAAACCCTATAAACAAACAACTGTATTGTCTGCCATGCTCTAAAGGCAAACGTAGTGCCAGAAAGTCGTGAACCGATCCATTGTTACAAACCCATACGTGCCCCTCGCAACAGGCTTTGAGATTTTGACCAATGCTCAGAACGCATGCTTACGAATACATTTTAGCAAGCGCGCCGTTAGAGAAAGCGACGCGTTCGGCGTGCGCCCTTGCACCAATCAGAAATAAATTATTGGTCACGTGATTTATGAACATTCCTAAAATTCGGTACGCGTGGGGGAAATTTGAACGATGGCAGAAAAGCGTTTGGCAACGTCTTCCGACGTTCTGACGTGCTAGATCATCTGCACTCCATTCTCTGTATTTCGGCGTTTCGCGCCAGAAAGTGATAAGTTTCACATTTAAGAATGTTCGCTAAGTAAGGATCGCGAAGGACCAACGCACGCGGAGAAAGGCGCCAAGGGATATTATGTGATAATTCTTTAGTATATTCAACCACAACAAAGCAGGAACTCAGCTTCGCCGACGGCACTGTGACATTTCGCGCCGCAGTACGCTACAAGACATCACCATTCACTCCGTGACCTATACGCGAGACGCGACATTACAACAGGTGGCGAGCACCCAAGCTAGGTCAAGAATCACAATAAATACACTTACGTCTGGGAGTCGAGGTGGTTTCCTTCACGAACCTACAACGAGTCAGAACGCACCCAGCCCTGAATTTCCCGAGAGTCTCATGCCAACCTACACCAACGGAAACATCAGACCAATGACTGAAATCCCTCGTTCCTTGATCTCCCACCCAACTACAATTAACCTTATTAGGTAGTGAGTGACTGAGGGATCATTCACCAGGTTCCGACCGGGCAGAACCGCCTCAAACCTTGATTCAGAGGCTCTTTCACTTAGTTTCTCTTCATTTGATTCAAATTTGATATGTGTGTATTCCACAGAAAGAGCAGCAGCAATGATTCCGCTTTGTTTTTAGTAATACATTAATTTCTATACTTTCATTAAACTTATTCTTGTGGAAATTTAGTGATACAGTTGCGAAACAGCGGGTGCGACTACTGACATCACTTTTGCAAGTATTTTTCTGGAGTACCAATAAATGACATGGAGTGTTTGTTAATGGTCGATATTTATAGATACACTACTGATATTTGCGGAGGCAAGGTATTTCTTTACTAACTTATTTTTTATTATCTGGAGTAGCTCCGTAGGGGAGGGGATCCTTCCCCTTCAGCTGTCGTGGTGCGGGCGCTACGGATTCTTAGCACTCGTGGTACCTCTGACGTTACTAGAGGAACCTCGGGCCGAACATTCGAGCCCCTCCCGTGGGGGAGTTGTTCGGATTGGGTTGGAATCGAGGGGGGCCATGGTTCCCGATACCCGTGGGAGATCGGGTACGTTTCCGGACGTGGTTGAGGGAAGCCATATATTCCCGCGTACTAGCCAGCATAGCTAGTAGGTGTGCTAGATCACCAGGCGGCTCCACCGAGGTCACATCGGTAGCCTTCCCCTTTGGTGTTAGTGCGCGTAAGTGGCGTATCCACTTCCATCCCGTCTTGAGTCCACAGGACCAGATGGGGGGCTTATTAGTCTCTAGGTCTTGCCCTATGGAAAGCCCCACGGAGGCGCCGGGCGCCCTTTCGGGACAGTGCGGTAACTCCCTGGTCGTCAGGGGGGGGGGTGAGTCTTCAATCTGTGTGGACTGCCCTGGAAGATACCCTCAAGCTTATATATATATTATCTGGAGTAGGTACGTTATTATCTTCCTGTAGGTAAGCGCTTGCGGAAGTTAGGAAAACAAATGAAGTCAATTTATGGTTCTTTTTCTCATTAGATTAGATTAGATTGATTTGCGTTCAGTAGGTTCACTTGTTGCCAGAAAAGGCTGTGAACATTGAATATGTCCAGAGGTATAAAGTTTAATAGCATATATATGTACAAAAGTTAACATAAGACACATATTATAGTACACAGGCAATATGAACAACAATATGGAAAACAAAGCAGGGATAATTATATATGATACAAAATGAAACACTTTTTAAACCAGCTTTCACTTGGCTTATGCAAGTACGTCTCAACCATTTTGCAATGGATACCATTCTTGTTATTTATTAAATACATATAGATTAAAAATAAACTTTCAGCTTGCATCAAATATTTATAAGTAATGATTTGTCATTGGAATAGTTAAATACTACTTATAGAGCTACAGAAGCATTATCAGGATAACTTGTCATTCAGATAATCTTGTAAAGAATAAAAAGGTTTTGAGCAAAGGTACTCTCTAACAGCTTTTTTAAAAGCACCGAAATTATCAACTTTTTCTTTAAGAACATTAGGAAGTGCGCCAAATATTTTGATAGTTTCATAATACACACTTCTCTGGAAGCAAGAAAGTTTAGCCCTGGGATAATGGATATTATACTTTTGTCTAGTGTTTATTCTGTGAATTACATTATTTGTTGCAAATAAGGCACGATTGCATACAAAAATTTTAGGATCGAGAATATATACATGCAAGGAAGCGTTAATATCTTCAATCTTCTAAAAGGATCTTTACAGGAGCATTATGTAGGTATGTTACTGTCCAGCTTCATAATCGAAATTTCATTCCATTTCACACAGTTAAACACGAGTTAATTTTATGTACTCTCTTCAAAAGCTCGCAACACCAAAGATGTAGTTAGAACTTTGCCAACAAAAAGATAACAAATGCATAGTGAGTTCAATACTCTTTGATCTCCTCTCTAATACCGATTATGGAGTAATTACGAAGTCAAACTTAGTCTTTGTTCTATGCAGTTTACTTAATTAGAATTAACAAGGTTATATTGACGTTACCTAAACTCTTATGTCTTTCCATTGAGATTGCTCTGTATTACTCAGGAAAAATCTCGCTACACTAAGCACTAAGCACTGTTGTGGTTATTCAACAATGCTTTTACACAGATTTTGTGTTTTTTTGGTCTTTATAGTGCCCCGAGGGTTTTAATTCATTCTTTTAATGTCTTGTATAATATTGTTTAAACTGTTTCAAACAAATGCAAGGTTCTTGAGTAAGTGCTATTTGGGATAAACTATCAAATCTCGGGCAAGGCTGGGTTATTTTAGCTAGTAGTTAACAAAGGAAACACGAACAGTGCTGTTCAACAGAATATACGCCACTATACAGAATGTTTTTTTTTGTGGAGGTGAAACAAAACAAGCTCACCTGGAAGGCATCATTAAGGCTGTGCATCCTCATACGCTCCCTTTCGTTGCTTTCTAGCCGTCTCAGATTACGTTCTTTAGCGCTGAGGACAGGTTTCCGTCTTCTGGAAGAACTGCTACCAGATGTCACTGCGAGTGATCCGCCCACGCGTCTTGAGCTCTTTGTGCTGCACACTGCCACGTCATCACTCACCTACGTCAAAGTTATAGGCAAATAAATTAAATAATTCATGGAAACTTAGGCAAATTTACACCATTCAGAATGAAAAGCAGTTAGGGTATACATCCTTAAATAGTACTGTTTGCTATAAAAGTGCAAAGTCCTAGTGGTATGCAAGTCGATATAGTTATACTAAAAGCCACAACGTTCTCTATCAAAAAGTGAGTGTAAATATTTCTTGAAATAATATCTAAAATTAAACACGTCTCTTTACTCTCTGATGCAGGCACCACTTTGCACTGCTCGGACTCTTCGACGTTCACTGTTCGCAGACCAATACTCACTTTTAGCTTTGCCGACACTCACTGACTAACGCATAATTAGCACCTTAACTGAACCGAACTGAACTAAACTTATGCACCCCCCTTTTATAACCTGCTGGTCATAGGAAAACCAAAACCTCTTGGATCGAAGGGATGGAACATTATTGAAATCGAGCTGTCTGGAACACCAGCGCGACACAACAAAGGGGCTACTTATGGGTCATGCCATTTAATGGGTTAATTTCAATTATTAAAGAATTACTTTACAAGTAGGTTTGGATAAACGTATTAGATTTAGATTAGATTTATTGTGCATATTACAAAATTTTACAATTTACAACTTTTGGCTACATTTATTTGTTTTTACCTTGTGGCTACCTTAGCTTACATGACAGCCTGGTCTTCTGCTCTGCCAGGTAGCTCTTAACCTCCATGCCTCCTTGTTACTTAATTAGCCCCATTCTTCCCCCTCATCTTCCTTTCTTATATTCTTTATATTTCTGGCCCATTTTTCTTTTACTTTCTGCAAGAACTCACCAATACTTCTTACCTTCTTTTCCTCCCTGCCCGTTAACATTTTTATAGCTACTATCCTCTTCTTTACTTTCTCCCATTTTTCCTCCCAAACCTTTTTTGTCCATATTGCAACTTCCACGCATTCTGTTAGATAGTGTTCTATTCTTTCTTTTCCCCCACATAATTCACAAATTCCCTTTTCCCTACCTCTTATCCCTCTTAGAAATATTGTTCCTGTTCTCATCCATGCTAACCCTTCTCTCTCTTGCCTATTGCAGTAATGTACATATGCTTCTTGTCCCCAATTACTTTTTATTTGCTTGTAAAATTGTAATGATTTCATATTTTCTAGACTTCTCCATATTTCCTGTTTTTTTATATCTTCTATTCTGCATTTTACCAATTTACCCACATCAGTTGTATTCCCTTCCTCCAATCTCCATATATCTCCCATTCCTATATTTTCCATAATTCCTCCTATCTCTGCCCACCAGCTATTTGAGTTTACTAACCCTTTTTGCTGTCTCATGCATAATTTCATAATTTCCCCTTTTTAACCAAACACCTATACCAAAATTGTATTATTCTTTCCATATTATTCCATTTCTTCTTGTCTTTCCTAATTCTACTAAAGCTACTTCCCTAGGTGCTGATCTTGGTAAGCCTAATTGCTCTTTACAAAACCTTCTGTAGTTTTGGTTCACTCATTTGTTTAACCCTCCCCCCCACCCCAGATCTCCACTGCATACAACATTTTGGATTCAACTAGTGCTTCGTACATTCTCTCTAACCACTCGGTTGTCATTTCTAGTTTATATTTGCATATTCTTATCCCATTCATTGCCACCCTTTCTTTTGCTTCATTTTTCTTCCTGTGTACTCCCCACTTTCCATTGTTATTCAACCTCACTCCTAAGTATTCAAATTCATTGACCACATCTACCCTTTTGCCATTTAGTACCCACTTTTCATTTTTTTTTTTAACTCCCTTCTTGAGGAACATAACTTTCGACTTATTTATGTTTAATTTTATTCCCCACTCTTCACAGAATTTCTGGATTTCATTTATTGCCTTCTGCAATCCTACTACTGTTACAGATCTTACCATTAAGTCATCCGCATTTAGCAGTCCAGGAATTTCTTTTTTTGGTATTAAGCGGATCTTTAATGTCCAGTCGCGATGTCTCATAAGGAAAGCAGAGACCATACGACTGGACATTGAAGATCTGAATGTCAGATCTTCGGTCTCAAGGCAGATCAGGGCTAGGCCCTCTACTGGCAGTGGAGTGTTTTGTAAGGAAGGATAATATACGGCAGAAGATGAGGTTGGAGTTGTATATAAGCCATCTAATGTATTATTTTATGTTCCTAGAAGCAGTCTCGGGCGTTTGTAGCGCTCTCCAGGATCGATGTCGTACTCACCTAGACAGCGGATGAGGGAGTTGAAGTTGTGGGAGAGATTTTGATAGAATGAACGTGAAAGGGTATGAATGTAGTCTGCTATTGTGGGGATACGTAGGTCATGTCGGATAACTAGATTGGGGATGTACCAAGAGGAGTCTGTGGCAATGTGGAGGAATCGGGATTGTAGAATTTCAAGGCAGTGTAGGCGAGACTTGGCTGCTACTCCCCATATTTCACTGGCCATAACGAAAGCGCGGATGATTTGGATTAGCTTTTCAAAATCTGCTCGCTAGGTGACGGTAGTGTATTGTGTTGAAGCGAAGAAGTTAACTACCTGAGACAGTTGAGTGTCTAATACGATTATGATCCTTCAGTCTAAGTGAGAAATCGAGCTTCTTTTCCAGAAAGGAGATATGTACTATATGCACAAGATTTCTTGAGCGCTGGATTTACGGTGTAGTGCGGGCAGAGGGGAAGAAAAGAGAGCTAACACGCTTTTGTTTCTGCAGTGTGGTCAACCTAGAAAAACACAATTCTGCCAAATTGCGGTAAGATAAGCGAAGATATGCGCCGAAGGTATGAGATGTGGCAACAAACAATTGAACTCCATCCAATATGGCGTATGCTTATATATTTACTGTTATGAAACACATAAAAGTAGAAAACAAATATTATGACTGCTATAAACACTCACTCGCTTTGTGATTCTTCAATTTACAAGTCTACCGCGTCACTTTCATCGCTTGTATCCTCTAATGTGTTAATAATTTTATCAATTGCATTTTGTATTTTACCATCGTTTCTCCAATATTGCATTTCCAGCTCTTGGACCTTCTTAGCGTATCCTTCCCGATCTGTCGCTTCTATAGCAAGTTTCCGCAGATTTGTGGCTCTCATTAACTTTGCGTACTTTGTAAACATTCTTTATTTCTGCCCAAGCCAGCTCAATTGTATTTAGATCACAGTTTTACGGAGGTAAACATAAGATGGCCGGAAATAATATCAAATGAAGAACTGTGGGGAAAAACAAACCAAACCCCAATATACTGTCGAATAAAACAAAGAAAGTGGAACTGGATAGGCCATACATTGAGAAAACCAGATGGAGCCGTTGAGAAGACTGCATTAGATTGGAATCCTCAAGGAGTAAGAAAGAGGGGACGACCTAAGAAGACATGGAAGCGATCAGTAGAGGAGGAAGTCAAGAAAGGAGGGAAAAGCTGGAAAGAAGTAAAATGGCTGGCTGGAAACAGAGTACAACACTGACAAAATAGTCTTGCTTTTAGTTTTGTTGTAAACTGGTTAGCTAATAATATTGCTCAAAATGAAATGGCGTACGTGTAAAAGCTTAGCATATTAGCCACTAGATGTCACAGTGTGTAGCGCATTTCTTGTTTTAAAGTTGTCATCTGTGTTTACGGAAATAGGCGAAATCTACCGAATGAGAACTTGGGAGCCGAACGCTCAAGAAATCTTGCGCATATAGTAATTGCTCCGTTACTGGCATTTTGTTATATTTTTAAGTTCATTTAAGGTAGATTTATAACGAATGTGCATTGAAATTACTCCGAGAAACTTGTACAGTAACAAAATACAGACCTTCTTGCATCCATAATCCTCCTTGTTGTGATGATGATTACTTAATCAGTGCTGCCAACGGGTAAAAATAAATACCACTACAAGAGTGGGTGAAGCGAATTAAGGCAAGGTGTGGTATTCAAATTTTTATTTATTTACGTTCTCCAACGTTTAAGTCCTGTCGGACAATGAATGAAATGATACTTAAATGAGCCCAGAAAATGGAGAATGTTATTGTGAAACCTGTACGGGCGCTGTAGAAAAGAAGCAATTCATACGTGGAAATGGGTGTGAGATACATACAAATGTAGAAATGTGTTATTTTGTTCTCATGATTACATTATATACTGAAATTGAATGTTCCGTCGTTTTTCTTTCCATTCCGATTCGTCCGCTATACCAATCTTATTCATCCTCCAATTGCTGGCAATTGGGATTAGTTTCCGCTCGAAATAAAAATGAAAACAGAAGTATACAGAAAATAATTTATCGAAAAACTTAGCATTTAACATAATCTAGAATGTCCAGGTTCAATATGATGTAAAAGCTTTCATATTTACGTGACAAATAGGGCTTTTGTGAACAATTTTCAAAATATTGATCCGATTCACCAACGCTTGTTTTATTTCATTTGTTTTCTGGAACATAGCGCTTTAAAACATTTCAGTGTAGCCCTGTAATAAATTTAGTCAGCTTAAAAGTAAGGTTTTGTTACATTAAAAGTAACCAAACTGTGAGAAAAGCATGTTCTACAGAGGCGATCCTCATTTTTGGTAAGAATCACCGTTGTTCCAGAAAATCCTGTCTTGCACTATTAGAAGATCTTCGTCAAACACAAGATTTAAGTTTATGTAATTTTCCAGTTATATAACGTTGAACGAGAAGTACATAATTGCACTTGCTTATTAAGAGATTTAATATCTTCGTCACAAAATGCTTGAGTGGGACGTCATCTGCTTATTGTTTGTTCAGAAGCTTTGTGTCTTGTATCCCTCCTTTATTAATTATAGTCTCTGAGGTGGATTACGTCAGCCAATAGAGAAGGGATTAAGTCGGCGTCTAGAGGTACGAACAAGATTTCTAAATCGTGTTTATGCACAAGCCACATATCCTCTAAAGGCTTACTTTAACTTATAATGGCGTTTATACTTAGAAGACGAAGTTCAGCTTTGCATGGTTATCAAGCACGTGCATTTGGAACCAATCTGCTAACGCTATTAACATTTGCTATTACCTAAGGATACTATGGAAAATAATATTTGTAGGACATATTTCATAAATCAAATTCTTCATTCAAGCTTTTGTGAAGTTAATTACGAGGGCAGCTCAATAAAAATGATCATATTCTTTATTTGACGACGTACCTTTACTCATCCTCAAAACTTTGATGGTCCTTCTCAAAATAGTCTTCCCTGAATGTGATGCACTTGTCCCAGTGTTTCTGCCAGTCTTCAAAGACATGCTGGGAATCATTTTTGAGAGATCCTTCAAACTCGCCTCCGCAGCCTTCACCACTGCTTCTGGTGATGGATAATGCCTTCCACGAAGGCGTTTCTTCAAGTTAGTGAATAGAAAAAAAAGTCACATGGGGCTAAATCCGTACTATAAGGAGGGTGAGGGATGCACTTCACGTTGATTTATGCAAGATATTCAGCAACATCATTGGCAATATGCGGCCGCGCATTATCGTGGTGCAGCATCCAGCCTGTTTCACAAAAATGTAGTATTTTGCGCCTGATATGTACTTGCAATGTTTTCAGGACATCCCTGTAGTATTGTCCAGTTACTGATGTGTGTGCAGGTATAACATGCTGATAAACCATTCCATGAATATCAAAGAATGAGATAACCATAACTTTCTTAGCAGAAGCAACCACTTTTGCTTTTTTGGGGGTTGATGATGAAGGAGATTTCCACACTGAGCTTTGCTGTTTGCTCTCAGGATCAAAATGATGTAGCCAAGTTTCATCTGCAGTGATTACGTTTGAAAGAAACTTCGGATCTTTCTCTAACATCAACTTTAACTGCATGCAGACGTGCATGCGGATGTTCTTTTGTTCGGGAATCAACAGTCTTGGAACCCATCGTGCACAAATACGTCTCATGTGTAATGTTTTGTGTGGATGGCACCCAATGAAATGTTCAGTATTTCAGAAAGTGATCTTAAAGTAATTCGTCGATCGTCTCTCACAATGGCAGCAGCTGTGTTGATGTTTTCTTCCGTAAGAGCAGTAACTGGAGCACTGGGTCCACCTTCCTCTGAAATTGATTGTCTGCCCTCTTTAAACATTTAAAACCACCTTCGAGCTGTGCTGTAGGGAAGAACAGACTGTCCATAGGCCTCCTGTAACATTGTATCGACCTCAACTGAAAATTTGTTGAGACGAAAGCAGAATTTCCAAACCACGTATTGTTCCTCGCGTGTTACCTCCATTGCAGCGGTAGGGGATACTGAATATGTCTGGACTTGCCTGGTTCTTACAGGCGAGAACCAGGAGTACCAACAATGAAACTACTACGGCGTGTTTGTTTCACATTAAGGTAACAGAATATAATAAGATTGAATTTTAGTGCAAAAAATTATGACCGTAAAAAATTATGATCATTGTTTACTGAGCAGCCCTCGTATGTTCCTGTCTTCTCTGTCCTCTCTAAACCAGCGACCTCCCATAACAATTGCACTCATTCGTCAGACAGGTTAGATACATGGCAAATTGTGGGAGCGTGTCGGAAAATATGTGTAACAACGTATCATGCATGGCAGGCGTGAGAAATCGTATATAACTGATTGAGTATTATGACAAGGAGAGAGAAGAACCAAACAAAATCTCTTTGTGTCAAGCGAGAAAACGGACGGCTGCAATGGTAACTGGATAACTGGATTAGTTCCGAGGGGACTCCACATGGAATTCATACTTGGTCTATTATAGCCCTGCCCCACGTGGAGGATTCCCTGGTAGGAAAGATGAGGCGAGAGGAGACACAGGGCGGTCATCCCAAGGAGAGACAGTACAGTACAGAGGGCAAGCTCCTATATTGCACTTAGGTGGAAACTTCTCCCGGCTAGGACAACGGATATCCCACCCTACTGTGGTTCGGATACTGTCCCACCACGAGATCGGGGTGACCGGCAACAGTCCTACCGGAGGAGGAATTGATTCGCTTAGAGCTAAATGTCCCGCCATGCATGGCCGAGACAACCGCCGAGCTTCTGTCCTAAAAGAGACCACCAGATGAGAGATGATGTGAAATGAAGCGACAGGAAATTCGGGGGATGTAATTAACCTACCCAGCATTCGCCTGGCAACCTGGGAAATCCCCGAAAAAAGCAATGGGACGGGTAGGTTGACCACGGGAATCAAACCTGGGTTACCGAACACGGACTACGGGTGAAACCGCCTGAGTCATACCACTCGGTCTGCGACGGTAACTTACATTTGTGTATAATTCCTCTTGACGTAGTAAGAACGTACCACATGAGTATAATGACAGGAATTATAGCATATGGAGCGGTTGTTTGGTCAAATAGGCTACTGGTAATGAAAAATGTTTAAAAACTTAGGATGGCTCAGAGATATTTCCTTTTAAGAAGTACTGGAGCATTTGGTACAACTCCAACTTTGGCTTTACTGGTAGTCCTAGCAATTTGGCCAATGGACTTGTTGGTGAGATACAGAGGTGCGTGCTACTGGTTGAAATGCAAAAACCTAGAACAAGTAGAGGATAGAGTAGGAAGGCGTCTAACAACCAGAAGAGACGTAAGAAATGAATTAATTAGATGATGGCAAGCGGATTGGAACACTGCAGGACGCCGGGTTTATGAACTATTTCCAAACATTAGAGAAAGACTGCGTCTGACCAAGATGAAACCTAGCAAAGGACTTATCCACTGTATCACTGACCATGACCCCTATGGAGTGTACTTAAAGAAGATAAACAACTACGAAAATGATAATTGCGAAATCTGTGAAGATCTGAGCCGGAACATGCCGTATTCGAATGCCTAAAGTATCACGATGCCTTAAGAGAGGGTAGAGCTGAATTAGCAGGAAAAAACATATGGTGCGTACGAAGAATGAAGATAAAATTCTGTAAACAATGGCAGATGAAGTTTCAGAGTGGGGCAGACTGGAGTACGCTGAAGCAAGAAGATTAGGGAGAATAAGAACAAATAGACCACGACCATTGGAAGTACGACAACCTCTACGTAGATCTGTAACACTACAGGAATTGGAGGAGTCACGTGTTCGCGACAATGAGGAAAACAATCAGGACGCTTCGGACGAAATGGGTGAACAACGATGGACCAGGAGACATAACTGGGTCCTGGAAGGCGGAATTGAGGAAGCAGTAAGTGAAGAAACCTCCAGTGAAGACGATTTAGACTAACAGTAACGTGTTAGAGTTACGATTATTTCATGATTAAGAGAAGTCTTGTAAGCCATTTTGTAGTATAGGTTAGTTTAATTAGGTATAGGTTAGCTAGATTTAGATGTTATCTACAGATATTGCTTTCATAGACAAATTAAACAAACAAATGAATATATATATATATATATATATATATATATATATTAAGATGAGAAGTTATGCCCTAGTTTAAATTCTAGATTCTAGGGTAATAGTACAGCAGATTATATATATAAAAATTTAAAAAAATAAAAATAAAAAACAATTTGTGTATAATTGGCTAACATTTTATATCAGACACACAGAGAGGGTAATTTGATGTATGAAAAAAATGTGTTATCAGATGTAGTATTTGCATTGGAAAGACTCTTTTATCACGTACAGAACACCTTGCCCCACCTTAACTTGCCACGTTTATGTAATACTTACCGAAGTACACAGGGCAACTCTTTTGAGCCTTCCCCCATGGTAACATGCTAGCCTTGGTTCCCCAGGTCGCCGGTTAAAGCCCCCCAGATGATGATGGACTTTTTTTCGGGCATAAAAATAGTTAGCCTAACTTTCTTTGGAAGGGAAATAAAGCCGGTGGTTCTTGTAGATTTATGTATGTAATGGAACCTCAAGCATAATAAAGAGCCCTCTTAGCAAAATTAAGCTGTGTTTCAGGTCCAATATGGAATTGGACGCTGATAAATACTAGAGGTAAAAGTGCCCATAATTTTAATTTACATATGGCAAATATATCTAACAACGAATGATAACAGTAGCTTTTATGGTTAAGTACAGACTTATGCACATAGAACCCTCTACATTCGGCTTCCTTAGCAGCACATCCATTTTTACTGCCGAGCTGTATGCAATCTACCGAGCAATTTTATATGTACGGCCTTCAAAGGCTTACTCAGTTGTACAGCTCCCATCCAATTGTGCAACGTATCCAGGATACCCTCCGCGTTTTACAAGCCTTTGGTGTTAGCGTGGTATGTGGATGGGTTCCTGGCCACATGGGCCTGACGGGGAATGAATTAGCGCATTCGGCAGCTAAGGCAGCTACCGCACGACCCAGCGTTACCATTCCATTTATTACTGCAGAAGACTTTGGTTTGGTTTTGGCAGGACGGTACTCTCGTGCTGGCGCGATGAGTGGTCTGCTCTCCGTCGAAACCAGCTTAGAGAGGCTAAGAAGCTGCCGATTCCCTGGGTCACTTCCTCCCGTGCATCCCGGCGAGAGGAAGTGATTCTTGCTCGGCTACGTATTGGCCACTGAGTTTTTAGCCACAGCCGTCTTTTAAACAAGCGCCCTACTCCGGTCTGCCCGCTTTGTGGTGGTGTCCTCTCGGTTCACCACGTTCTTTTAGAATGTTTTAACCTGGTACGTCTTCGCTGATCTCTCCAGCTGCGGGCCAGCTTGGCAGAGGTTCTGGCGGACGACCAGAACGAGGTGGCCAAGGTTTTTAAATTCTTTTTGAACATAAATTTTAGATTTAATAAGAATTTTAATCCATTTAATCTTTTTAACACTTTAAATGTTTAGTTTTTTCCATACTTGTGTGTGAGTTTGTATCGGTAGTGCTTTTATTCCGGTTGAACGTTTTTAGGTAGTTTTAAGCGTGGTCATGTATTATGGGCACTGATGACCGCGCAGTTGTGCTCCCTTAAATACATCAATCATTATCATCAATTACGCACATATGTCACGTACATATGTCACAATTAATGATAAATTAAACAAAACCAAAATAGTATTTGTGGGATAGCCGTGATACAGAAAAACATTTTGTGGTAGAACAGTAGGGCAAGCGGCAGGAATATGTCCCTTGGGAGAACAATGTAAAACACCATTGGTTCAGCCTGATAAGATTCTTCTCCCTCCCTTACATATAAAACTTGGGCTGCTGAAGCATTTTGTTAAGGCATTCAACAAGGTTGGTAGTGGATTTGTATATTTGCAAGGCAAGTTCCCACAGCTAACTTAAGCAAAATTGAAAGAAGGAATGTTTGTTGGATCTGAAATTCGAAAACTCGTGAGTACGAAATGTTAGAAAAAACGTTACAAACGGTGGAATCAGCAGCTTGGTAAACATTTACAGGCGTTGTGCTTAGTTTTCTTGAAAACAAAAAGGAAAAAAAAAAAACTATTAATCTTTAGTTTCAAATTCCATGAAATGCTGAAAGATCGTAGGTAATAAACTAAATGTCTTCATATTTTTTTACCTTGTTGCGATAGGAGATTTCTGAGGAGATTTTCAAAACTAGCACATCATTTACCTTAAGATTTTCTTACTTTTGTCGTGGAGATATGAGAAAAGTTTTCTTTTAATGGGTAGGTAATGGATGCCTCTTTTATGTTGCTGTTGAAGTATTCCAGTTGCTTTGTATCCAGGATTTTGACACGCTTATCCCAGTAGGCTTTGTCAATATTGTCGCGAATGCATTGTTGCGGCGAGGTGGCGCGAGAGACGAGTTCAAAGGGACGGACACTACAGTGCCGAGATAAAAGCTTGCCGGAACGGTGGGGGGAAGGAGACGGATTTCTGGAGAGTTTATCTTTCTTCTAATGCCGTCCTCATTGTTTGAGAACATTCTACGAATTTCTGGAATAGTGAGTAAGCTATAAAAGGAGCCACCGCCCGCCACTGGGGGACAGTTGTTAATTAGACTCCTGTGCGTGAACTTTGTTTCGGTCGATGACCTTGCAAGTTGTATTGTGTATGTGACGTAATTCTTCCTAATGTTCTTAAAGAAAAAGTTGATAATTTCGGTGCTTTTAAAAAAGCTGTTAGAGAGTACCTTTGCTCAAAATCTTTTTATTCTGTACAAGATTATCTGAATGACAAATTATCCTGATAATGCTTCTGTAGCTCTATAAGTAGTATCTAACTATTCCAATGACAAATCATTACTAATAAATATTTGATGCAAGTTGAAAGTTTATTTTTAATGTATATGTATTTAATAACTAACAAGAATGGTATCCATTGCCAAAAGGTTGAGACGTACTGGCATAAGCCAAGTGAAAGCTGGTTTAAAAAAGTGTTTGATTTTGTATCAGATAAAACTATCCCTGCTTTGTTTTCCATATTGTTGTTCATATTGCCTGTATACTATAATATATATCTTATGTTAACTTTTGTTCATATATATGCTATTAAACTTTATAACTCTGGACGTGTTCAATGTTCACAGCCTTTTCTGGCTACAAGTGAACCTACTGAACGCAAATCAATCTAATCTAATCTGCTACTGTAGGGGTTGACCGAAGTATGTTTCTAAGGAAATAAAGGGCATTTTTAGTGTTTGTAGCCTGGACTTTTAATTTCACGAACCCAAAAGGTCACAATATCATTTACAGGTTCTGGAATATATTTGCAATTGAATCACATCACTATTCATGGTGATTCCAGAATAATTATGCTTTCATCTAATCCTTTCTCAACTGTAACTTTTGTGTTCATTTCTTCCTGCAAATGGACAAGCAGTTCTTGTAAAGTTGGAGAGGTTACTTGTTTAAACTTCCAAACACGTAACATTGTCGATATTTTCAAATCTTTTAGTTTTACTATTGCGTTTTGGGCGCCACTTCAACATTTTACTGACTACATAGTCAATTTTTGTAGTCGTTTCGGTACTTGAGTCACCACCTAATTTAGTTTCAGCAGCATAATCATAAGCACTGTAAAAATCTTTGAGATTGCTTGTTTGGATGTTGCAGCCCTAGGCGGTCAGTATCACATGTTGCACTTGAAGTCGTAACACATGCTACCGTTGGTACTCCATTAAACAAACAGTAAATGAGGTCACTGATATCAGCTTCTACTTTTGGCGGGACGGTAGGAACTTCTGAAATAGTGGGGAGACTCCTTTGTTCTACGAAATTAACGAGGCTTTTGTAAAACGCAAGAGATATCTAAGAGCGGACGTTACCTCAGTCCACGTCCTACTGATTGGTGAAGTAGAAATTATTTCTCTGAAGAAGGTAAGTGGAATATAAGCAGCGAAAATGTTTAAAAATGGAGAGTAAAGAAGAAAAACTGACGTATATTTTGGAGAGATGATACTTAATATTACAATCATTGAATGGTATGTATAAAACAGCATCAGGTAACAAATGCTATGGGTCTAAACACAACTACAAGCAACAAGTGACGAAGCGAGCCAACATAAATAATACAAAAATGGGAAAAAATTACGATCTCTAGAGGGGAGAAAGCCCAAAGGATACTGTATAACATGAAGTAACTGTTTTATATTTCACAAATAATTCATTTGTGATGACAAGAAGTAAAATAAGGATCAAATAATAATCATTATTACTAGTGCAAATGCGCACAACATGCAAAAACAATAATATGCAATGTACGAGGGCTGTTCAATAAAGAATGATCACAATTTATTTTTGACAACGTAACTTTACTCATTATCATAATTTTGATAGTCCTGCTCAAAATAATCTCCCCTGAATGCGATGTACTTGTCCAAGCGTTTCTGCCAGTCTTCAAAGACATGCTGCAAACCATTTTTGAGAGATCCTTCAAAATCGCCTCCGCAGCCTTCATCACTGCTTCTGATGATGGATAATGTCTCCCACGAAGGCGTTTCTTCAAGTTAGGGAATAGAAAAAAGTCACACGGGGCTAAATCAGGACTATAGGGAGGGTGAGGGATGCACTTCACGCAATAACATTGACAATATGCGGCAGCGTATTATCGTGGTGCAACATTCAGCCTGCTTCACGGAAATGTGGTCTCTTGACCCTGATATGGACTTGCAGTGTCTTCAGGACATCCCTGTAGTATTGTCCAGTTACTGATGTGTGTGCAGGTACAACATGCTGATAAACTATTCCATGAATATCAAAAACTGAGATGACCATAACTTTACCAGCAGAAGCAACCACTTTCGGTTTTTTTGGGGGTGGGTGATGAAGGAGATTTCCACACTGAGCTTTGCTGTTTGCTCTCAGGATCAAAATGATGTAGCCAAGTTTCATCAGCAGTGATTACGTTTGAGAGAAACTCCGGATCTTCCTCTAACATCAACTTTAACTGCATGTTACCTCCATTGCAGTGGTAGGCGATACTGAACATGTCTGAACTTGCCTGGTTCTCACAGGCGGGAACCAGGAGTACTAACAATGAAACTACTACGGCGTGTTTGTTTCTCATTAAGCTAACAGAATATAATAAGATTGAATTTTATTGCCAAGAATTATGACCGTAAAAAATTATGATCATTCTTTACTGAACAGCCTTCGTAATATCTTCTCGATTCACTTTTGTAGTAAAACATATGGTCTTGCTTCCTAAGCCATTGACGCACGGACGTCCTCACAGCCTCCTCATCTTGAAAATGAATCCCACGATGAGCTTCCTTTAGTGGCCCGAACAGTTGGAAGTCTGATAATGCCAGGTCAGGGCTGTATGGGGGTGAGGTAATACTTGCCATCCCAATTTATCAATTTCTGCAATGGTGTAACGGCTGGTGTGTGGTTTGCCATGCAAAAGAAGAACATCCGCCATAGTTTTTGTTGGGCGAACTCGGCGAAGCCGTGCTTTCAGCTTCTTGAGAGTTCTAACGTATTGGACAGAATTTATTGTGCATCCCTGCTCCAAAAAATCAATCATAAGCACACACTCGGCTTCCCAAAACACTGTCGCCATGACTTTCCCTGCCGACCGCTGAGTTTTGAATTTTTTTTTTCTTCGGCGACGTTGTGTGATGCCATTCCATTGACTACCTCTTTGATTCAGGTAAAAAAAAAAAAAAAAAAAAAAATGAACCCACGTTTCGTCTCCAGTAACAACTTTTCCAGAAACTCCTCTCCCTCCAAATTGAAGCGCTGCAAGTGTTCGGAGGCTATTGTTTTCCTTGTTTCTTTGTTTTGGGCGATTAACATTCTTGGTACCCAACGTGAACAAACTTTTGAGTAACCCAGTTGTTGAATAATCGTCATCACTCTGCCTTTACTGAGGGAGGTAATGCGACACAATTCACCTGTTGTTACCCGGCGATCACCACGAATGATGTCATCGACTCGCTGAATGTTGCATGGAGTCACTGCAGTCACCGGCCTGCCACTTCGCTTTTCTTCTGCCAATGGTGTTTGCCCTTCGGCTTCGTTACAGCCACGAACCAATCGTCTATCAGTGCTGACATCCACCCTTGCGTCACCATACATATTTTTTAGCCTTTCGTAAATGCGAATTGACGTTTCACCTTCCGCAGTCAAAAATTCAATCATCACAGAACGCTGTCTAATAGGAATGTCGATGTCAGCCATTTTGCAAGAGGATGCAGTGTTGCCACCTGTTGACTTAGGAAGTTACTACTGCAGGGGATTGGAGAAGAAGGTTTGAGAAATTGCGCCAAATTCAAAGTTTTCACATGCTTTACTTATTTAAAGGGGAAAAAATAGGAGGCATTACTTTTTGACCCACCCTCGTACTACATTCCTCGCAATTTCTCCAGCTTTGCAATGTTATGCTTGCGGCAAAACTATTTTGAGATTTTAAAATAAAATAAAAAAATTTAAGAATCGCCACCGAAGAATGGAAAAAAGTACCGAGCGAACTTTCTGAAGTATTCTACGATTTCTATACCATGCAAGTATTGTAAGTATGGAGGTATCGCAAGTATCGAAAGACTATTACTAATAGTGACATAACAGAACTGACATGACATTGTGGGCCTTTAGTTTTTGGAGGCATTGAGGCCGCTGTCCTTAAGAGAGAGGCGTTTATCGAGAACCTGCGTGGCACACTGTGGTGCCAGAATGAACTATCAGCACCTGTTAGGATGCTCCCCTGTGGCTTCTTTATTTTATGCCGTCCTCTCGCAACAGATTGTGCACATCGCAGCACTCGTTAGTGCTTCCCTCCGAGTCTACATTTACCTTGACAGCTAATTTACGTACTCCTGATCCAATCGTAGACTTCTGTCATCCAAACACAGGATAAAATAGGAAGATAGAAAGACATCAAGACATAACATAAAATTGGCTCAAATGGAGCCCGTGCCCTAGATAAATGTCTATTTCACGTTTCCCTTAGTTTATTTTCTAGTCACATGCTCCTTTTTATTGATTTTATTGGCCCAAGCCATAGATTCTCACTCACGTTTATTCGCGTCTGCACATTTGAAAGTCCAGACGTCATGTAGCTAAAATTATCACGCTATTTTCATTGGTCTCATTCTGTCCGGTTGACTGATTTCCCTCCCATTGTTCCGACTTCTGGAGCTACAAAATGCTATTCGCTCGCAAGTCTTTTGTTTCTTGCTGCTCGAAAACCATTAGCGAACGGACACCTGCCGTTCTTAACTGAATTCTGCTCCTGACTAGTTCATTTTCTTTCTCTGATACATGTAAAATATCTGCACTGGAGAACATTTCGATACACATGTAAAATTTATAAAATTGCAATAAATAAATGAAAATTAAAAGTTCATTTTTTTACTGCTTTAATATTCTTATCCATTTACATTTCATGCTCATATACTTTTTGGCCATTAAAGTGCCCCATCAGGTGCGTTTTAAGACAAGTGTTCATTATAAAGTGTTGGTAATCTCTTAATGCCAATGTTCTTCCATTTAAAATGTTCAGCCTCTTCTTTGTTACAAAAGCTTCTTGAAGAAAGTTTATTTTTCAAAATTTGCAGAGCACGCAAATAAATATATACTAAACAAAGTTAAATTATTGCTTTGCAAATAACCTTAATGGATTGTTAACAACGGGCATTTCTTTCAGCATTATCTATTATAAATTAAATATTTATCAGAATGTAAAACTTAAGAATTAATATCTTGACTCCATGAAATGTAATAATGTCTAATATTTTGACCTAAGTTTGCAAAGTCACTCTTCCTGAACAGAAAATACACTAATATCTCACACATTCGATGTGTGGAACATTTTAAAAGCTGTGCTAGTATATCGTACTAAATAATTATTTTCTTGAAAATAAATAACTGTATAAATCTGAAATTTTAGGTACATCTTACTGAAATTAAAACTCGTATGCAATAAAAATAAAATGGAAAAATGAATACAGTTCAGAAATGCAGCTAGCACCTTCCTTTATTCTTATTCAGATTTCTTAGCTTGTTTCATTTCTTCCCTTATTCCTGTTTACTAATGATTCTTCTCTTGCTGTTCTATTTAATGTTTTTTTATATTTAATCCAGCAAGACACTTAATCAGTAGGAAATAATTACGTGGGTAGGTACAAAGTCTTGGTATTTTAGTTTTGTTGGACAGACTGACGGAACGGTAAAGTCCGGGAGCTGTTTTCCACACTGTTGGCACCTACTGGCTCGGAAATGTGATTTCAGAGGTTTAACTAATTGCAGGGGGCACATCCGGCAGGCACTTCAAACACGTTAAGACGCATTAACTCAACTGTAATTAGGTTCAGAACAAGTGTCGATCTCAGGTCGGCTCTGGGCAAGTTGGAAAGTAACGTCCTTTACATTTAGCAAGTGATTACTCAAAACATGGTGGCTATACTTCTTCTATTTAGTTTCCGTAAACATTTGTGCAATGGGCGTATTATATTTTCTTGTAGTTATAGTGGGCATATAAAATACAGTAGGTTCAGCGATAAGTAATCAAATACTTTAAGAGCGGGTGGCTATGTTATATTTTTTACGTTCCATTCTATTTTACTACCTCGGTTCAAGAGGTATTGAGTTCGAATCTTGGTCAGGTTATCTAGATAAGGCTTTCTTAGGAGGCTTTCCCTTATCCACCCACATGGCGTGTTTTTGGCGTAAAAGTCCTTAGATTGGCTCCTTCCGGAAGGGAAGTAAAGCCGCTGATCCCGTGTATTAGATATGCGGTCCGTAAGATAACTTAAAGTGACATAAAGAGGCCTTTGAGCAAAATTAAAACGTTCTTTCACGTCCAATGTAAAATAAAACTGCAGCAGTTAAAGGGCTTCCATAAATAATAACTGAAACTCTCCATTTCCGGGCTTGAAATAGAGACTATCTAATGACAGTATAGTTCAGATTGAAGCTTACAGATGTTGCGCAATTCTTGTTATTCATATTAATTTTTATTCATCTTTGGAATCTTGTACAAGATAATGGACACGTCAACAAATATTTTCAGAATACATTAACGTAGCAACAGATATTATACAGAAGAAATAATAATTACAAGAAATAAATAACAATAATTTAAGGAAACAAAAATATATAAAAGAACATACAAAAGTATACCATAGTAGAGAAAGAACAAACTAAAAACTCTTGTACAGAATAAAAATTGTTTGACTAAGAATTTGTGTAATTTGATTTTGAAAGTCTTTATTTTGTCTATCTGTTTTATATAAAGTGGCAACTTGTTATGTCGTTATAGATGAAGGAAAGTTTGAACAGAGTAGTATTGTGACTGATTGTTGACAGATTTGAGCATCCTATTGTGTCATGTTTATGTGTCATTTGTTAAGGCTTAAAATTACTTATATTAGCTTTAACATGTAAAAGCACATTTTATATGTACAAACATGCAAGTGTCATAATTTTAAGACTACTAAAGTACGCTCAGATATGCGGATTTCTGTATTCGGAATATTTTATTAGACATCTTTGAGATTTCCCAGAAGATGATGCCGTAATTTAAAAGGGTGTGAAAATATGTGAAATATGCTACTTGTCTGTTGTCATTGCTTTTATAGCTTAACATTGCTTACTTAATCTCTTGATTAGATCTTCAATGTGCACCGACCAATGCAAGTTTTGATTCAACCAGATGCCTAAAAATTTAGTGTATGTGATTTCGGTGCCATTGAGATGAAAATCGGGAAAAGTATTACTTTTGTTTCCTCTATGCCGAAAACCTATTGATACTGTTTTATCTTTGTTTATAATTAATTTATTTTGAGTAAAATATGAGACAATTCATTCACTCCTTTCCAGATTGTGAAGTGTATGACCTAAGTCGTTTCCGGTCATAAGTATATTTGTGTCATCTGCAAAGATTGTGATTTAATATTATCATTTTCTATACTATAGGCTGTATTATGTACTAGAAATAAGAGAGGGCCTAAGGCATACCCTTGAGGAACCCGAAATTTAACCGTTATCATTTCCGAGAGTTTGTTTTGAAGTGTATTGGTATTTGCATCTAAAACTTCAAATTCTACCATATGATTTCCATCTTTTAAATATGAGGCAAACCAAACCTACCATATCAATGTAGTTTAGGTAACAATATATCATGGTTGACCAGTCAAATGTTTCAGACAAATGATATAAAATTTGGTTCAAAAACATCATACCACTCCGAAAGTGTAAATACTGACTTAGGAGATTATAAAGAAGCTTAGTAAAAAAGCTAGTGATTGTAATAAAGTTTAATTAGCACATTTATGAATATCACATTGCATGACAATACAAAATTACACATTATTCATCTATTAGTTACTCTTTTTGAAATGTTCTTTCACAAAATGAAACCTAAATATTTAAATATAAATACTTCGCCAAAAAACTATTTTTCTACACAACTATTACATCCTTACTTAGCCTACTATAATCTCATATTCCCATTGTTCATATAATATTATATTTTTGATATTTTTTTAACTGTGCATATTCCAAAATTCTACAATTTACAACTTTTGGCTACATTTATTTGTCGTTACGTTGTTGCTACCTTGGCTTGCATGACACCCTGGTCTTTTGCTCTGCCAGGTAGCTCTTAGCCTCCATACCTCCTTGATTACTTAATTAGTCCCTTTCTTCACCCTCCTCTTCCTTCCTTATATTCTTTATATTTCTGGCCCATTTTTCTTTTACTTTCTGCAAGAACACACCAATACTTCTTATCTTCTTTTCCTCCCAGCCCGTTAACATTTTTATAGCTACTATCCTCTTCTCTACTTTCTCCCATTTTTCTTCGCAAACTTTTTTTTCTCCATATTGTAACCTCCTCGCATTTTGTCACATAGTGTTCTATGCTTTCTTATTTCCCACACAATTCATAAATTCCCTGTTCCCTACCTCTTATACCTCTTAGAAATAGTATTCATGTTCTCATCGATGCTAACCATTCTCTCTTTTGTCTATTGCAGTAATGTACATATGCTTCTCGTCCCCAATTTATTTTTATTTGCTTGTAAAATTGTAATGATCATATCATAATGTATCATATTTTCTAGACTTCCCCATATTTCCTGTCTTTCTATATCTTCTATTCTGCATTTTACTAATTTACCCACATCGGTTGTATTCCTTTGCTCTAATCTCCAAGAAAATGCAATGAAACTATTTACACAAATCTTTGTCTCATGTAGAATGATGTAAATTGAAAAATAAATGTTTTTGAAAATATTTTGTCCTGTAAGTGAGTAGAGAAAGTCACGTGGTTGTGTTACATTATGGATATAGTACATCTTAACTCGATAAAGTGTGACGTTCATTTGAGGTTGCTTCGCCAACTTGTTTTGCTTCTCATTGACAAGAAACAAGTGAGCACGTCAGCTGGTTCTATCAAGTTGCGCACGTGTAGACAACTTTCCTGGAAATACGACCCTTAACTTGCTTTATGAATAGAAACTAATTGAAATATTACTGGTTTCATCGACCAATCAACAGTAATTACGAACTTGCAGAGAATAATCGAGAAGCAGAGGGGGCGGTTTCTGAAGTCAGATATAGAACTGGAGTAAACAGAGATAGAAAATAGCATGCTCTTTACACCAAGTGTGAAAATGGACATCCATCCGAGTTCCCTGAAATTGTTAAAGTGGCTTCTAGTTTACAAACTGCGCACCTTTATTTCTTCACTAGAAATAGAATTTCAGTTCACACGTGTGTCTCCATTTCATCTCCATTATCACCATCTCTCTTCTAGTGGTCTCTTTCATGGTGGAAGTGTCGGTGGGTGTCTCGGCGTTGCATGGCTCCTAGTAAATAGTTCCTTCTCTGATAGAACAGTCTTCGGTCTTCAGGCCGACCTGGTGGGCCGATTCAGGACCACAGTGGGTGGGATGACCTGACGGGGAGTTTTCAACTGGCCTCTACACTGTCGTGACTCCTAGGAAACCCTCTCTCCTGTCGCCTTATGCTTCCTCCCAGGATGCCCCATTTGGTGCCATAGGCACAGTAGATCAACACTACTGTAGTTCGGTCGTAGGGCCGAAGCCCCCCGGAGCATAATTCAATCCGATAGTTTAATTAAAAACTAGTAAGCCTTTTTAATGGTTAGGGTAAGTATTGAATAAAGCATTGTATAGAACCAAACTTATTGATATGCTCACGGAGGCTAACAAACCTTCCAGACGTGGAGAAAATACGTCTTGATTCACTGGTGGCAACATAAATATTATGGGTTTAAAAATATAATCCAAACATCCATATGCTGTGATAGTGGACAACCTGTCTGGGTACGACCTGTTTTCTTCTCTTTTATTGAAGGACCGTAGCAGCCTGGTGTGTCGAGTTATGGCTAGCCTTATACCTATAAACGTCATTTCATATTGTTGTGCTCTCTGCTGTTAGTTAAGATGTCTGCCCTTTTTATGTGTTTCTTAGTGTCGTTATTTTATTCCTCATATTCTCCTTATTGATTTTCTTGTGTAACACTCGCCAGCAAGTTGTAGACACGGAATAACCAAAGCTGTCGTTGGTTCATACGAATAAACACTAGCATTTGTTTTCTTCAAAGTTAATGCACTTATAAATAAATAAAACATTCATTATTTGTACACATTTAGCCTCGTTGCAGATTTGCTGAATCGATAAATTTTTAAGTAGAGAGAGCTCCTTATCGATACCTCAATAATCTTAGATACTTGTATTCGATGGTATTGAAGGACATATAACTAATGAATTGAGATACAACTTGGATTCATTTATTAATCACAAAATTGCACGATTTTCTTGTTAACACTAGAATCTAAAATTGCAGAAAAAGACTCCTAAGTGGTTTAATTTCATTCAAAATGTGAGCCATGTATATTTCTTACATAACATCGCCCCAGAATTATCAGAAAAAAGTTGCAAATATGGTTTCCAGTTATTGATCATGTACTATTAGATTTTGCTCATTTAAGTCTTCTAAAGTTCAAATTATTGAATTCTAAACGTAGTTCAGTTACAAAACTATACACCAAGTTAAATTGTAACTGGCCTAACTTAGATGACGTAACTGGAAGAGGGGCCAACAAGGTAAAAACAAAACAGTGTCGGAACCAGCAGGTTCAATAGTGGATAAATCAGTTCAATAGATTTCATATTTACGTGACAAATAAGAGTTTTGTGAAAGGTTTACAAAATATTGATCCGATTCACCCGCGTTTATCTTTTACTGTTTCAAATGTAGTGATATTAAAATTTAATTCTTATAGAGTTTTCTATAGGCTGTGTATACAAGGGTTCTGTACATTAGATTACACATACACGTTTACACTGTCATTCATACTTAGATCCCAGAGAGGATGGGGATGGTTGGTTAAATTGTCATTCCCGATCCTTAAATCGATCTCAGCCAGCAATCTCGCTTGGAATAAGTGGACCATCAAAATGTATCCCACATAGAACTTACTTTAGCAGTAAACAGATAAACTGATTGCTACAGTGTATTATCATTTATCTTGTGAACCTGTCCGGTATTCTTGTACTGAAAAGTCGCAGCTTTTATTAACTGTGAAGGCTATTGTAGCTTTAGGCGTGATGCTGCACCAATGAAGTTTGTTGAGCTATTTCTCGTCACCTCACACTGCCACTGCCTGCGGCGTCAAGCGGAACTTAATTCGGAAATGGCGGGCTGAGGATCATTTCCCTTCTTCAGTCGCCAGCAACACTTGGAGGACTTCCGTTGCTAAGCAACAAGCTTTTCTATCTCGGCGTGTCTCCCTTAAACTATGGAGCTTACACTAGCCCGAGAGGTAAATGAACGGGATTTACATCTTACATGACTATAAAGTGGCTTAGTTGCAGAATTTGGTGCTTGTGTTAAAATACTTTGATGTATTTTGAAATAAAACCTGATATTTTATATAAAAGTTCCTTATACTGAAATGTCCATAATTTCAAACAAAGTTCCTTATTTAGCTAAAGTATAGGTTTGCTAATCAACATTTTACTTAATTTTTAATTCAATTTTGTTTTCTTTTTAAATTGATTCCTATGGTGACGCTGTCTACAGTCTATCTCGTCCTTCGGTGTATTTGCTGAGGCTGTTGTAGTGAAGAACTATACGATGCTTATCTCAGGCTATGCAGGATAAACACATCAGTTCAGTTGAACGATAAATTAATGTATTTTAAGTAAGTCGAAGATTAAATGACACTGAAGAATTAAACTGTTTATGAATGTTACTACTCGATTATAATTTATCTGCAAGCTTCTCGTTTATCTAGACTTTTCGGCTTAAAATGAACTTTTTCTTATCCCTAACATTTCCTACTTGTTATTCTTAAGTCTTAAAACTGCTAATTTGTATTTGAAACAATCTTTACTCTGTAACTTCACTTATTCTAAGAATTTCATTCTCCTTGCAATTTTCAGAATTGTATCTACCTGCATAGCAAGGTTTTCCAGGTATATCTTGGGCTAATGCTTTTTTCGCTACCTAGTCTATCTAGTTGCTTATATGCACTTGAGCTCCTAAACTGAATCCATAATGGCCCTATACTCCGACAAAATGTTACATTACTGTAACTGGTCTAAAGTATTTCAGCTAAGAAAAACTAGAGTTCAAATTCGCACATATTGACTGACGTAAATTCCATTGCACTCTTTTTTTTTACAAAATGATTAATTGTTTACTGAAAATGCATAATTTCGAAATTGATTTACTCCCTATATAAAAAATTCACAAGAAATGTTAGAACATTTGAGAAATATCAGAAAAACTACAAATTTGCTGTCATACCTTCCAGTTAGGATTATTTTCATTGACACGTAACTTATTTAGTTTCGCTCATAGTTTGGAACGAACACTATCCTAAAGAATTAAACTTAATCAGAATTAAACATTCCAAGTAAACAGAATTTTAATTACTTTTTTATGTATCCGTGCCTTTAAAACTATCACACTAAAGACTAACGTGGTACTACTGATATGATGCTTTTACAGTATTCAAACTGAAGCCCATAAGATTGGCAATGGCTATCACAAAGCGTAGAATACAGGGTGTATATAAATGAATATCGGGGTTTTAATTCTTTATAATATTTATTACATTGAACTTGCACTCATAAATGATATGTCACATAAAAAAGCAACTCAAACAGTTTTACCTAGAACCTTATAAATGTTCAATGTGACTACCCTTTGTCACACGGCACACATCAAGTCTATAGCCGAGTTCTTCCCAAACGTTGATAAGGGTGTATTCAGTAATTGTTGCAACAGCCGCTTCAATCCGGTTTCTTAATTCAGGGAGGTCAGCTGGTAGCGGAGGCACGTACACACGATCCTTGATGAAACCCCAAAGGTAAAAATCGCATGGCGTTAGGTCAGGAGAGCGCGGAGGCCATGCATAGCAAGTCCTGTCATTGGGGCCCTTGCGGGCTATCCAGCGCTCGGGTACAGTGACGTTCAACCAATCACGTACTTCGTCCTCCAGTGAGGTGGAGCACCATCTTGCTGGAAGATGAAGCTCTCTCGCTCATTTTCTTCCAAATTAGGAAAGAGTAATTGCTCTAGTGTATCAAGGTAAGAAGTGCCAGTTACAGTATTTTCACCAAAAAAGAAAGGCCCATAAACTTTTCGCCGGGATACGGCACAGAAAAAGACATTCACCTTAGGAGAATCTCGTTGCATTTGTACCATCTCGTGAGGATATTCTGAGTCCCAGATGCGCACATTATGAGTGTTAACATATCCAATAAGATGAAAGGTCGATTCATTACTGAACACAACACGATCCATAATATCGTCATCGTCATGAAAGAACATACCGTTTGCGAAGTTGGCAGGTAATCCGTGGTCTGTCGGCTTTAGAGCCTGTAATAACTGTAAACGGTGAGGAGGTAGCTGTAAGCATTTTCTTACAACTTTCCAAACAGTTGACACAGGAACTTGTAATTCACGACTAGTTATTTTATTAACATGAATTGGTGCTCGTCCAGTTGAAGATCCTTATATTTTAACAGTCCTTCCGGACTGATTTCTTTGGGTTACGAGTGAACGACTCTCTCACTCACTCAACAGTCTCTTCACTTACTCTTGGTCGTCCCGTGCTCTTCCCTTTACAAAGGCAGCCGGTATATTCAAACTGATGATACCATATACGAATGTTATTATCACTAGGAGGATCACAACCAAACTTAATGCGGAACGCACGTTACACAGTAACTACAGATTCGATCTTTGCAAACTGCAAAACACAAAACGATTTCTGTTTACTAGTCGCCATCTTTGCTACTACCGCTTTCTAGCGGATTGCAGAAGAAACATTGCACGCACATACGCACTGGTGCCAACAAACAAAACTCTTTGAGTTGCTTTTTCATTTGGCATATCATTTATAACTGTAAGTTTATTGTAATTAATATTATAAAGAGTTAAATCCCCGATATTCTTTTATATATACGCTGTATTACAAGGAAATGACATACCCAAATACAATGGTTTCCTGATTCTACCAGTACACGATCATAATTTTGAATGAAATGATTTAGTAAAGAAATAAAGCATTAAAATATATTACTTGCAAATAATTTTTCCACGATACTGTCGCGAACCCGATCGCGATAAGGCGGCTTGCGCACACAAAGGAACGGATAGGTTTCACGTAGATAACGAGCTTGCATAAGCAGATAAACATAGCGCTTGAGATGAAAGTCTTACCGAAACAAACAAACTGAGATAAATGGAAATTTCTGGTAATATCTTGATTATTCGGTTTCTTTATTCTTCTGGAAGAGTCTCGAATTTACGAAATAGGTATTTAAGGAGGTGACGGCTCGCAAAGAGTTTAGTTTGTAAAACAGTGAGTTGTGAGTAGTGTTGTGAAATGAGAGACAGCCAGCTGTGTTATTGTAACGAGAGCTAAGGATATAATCTACTGTCAGTGTTTGTTATTGTCATTGACCTTGGTAGACTGATGGTGTACGTAACATAATGCTGCTGTAATCTATAAGAGTATTTCCACGGAAATAAAGGAGATTTTTAATTTCTGCAACTCGGCCTTTTAATTATACGAACCCACAAAGTCACAATACATAACAATGACTTCATTGTTTATTAATTTCTGTAATAATATAATATGTGACTCGTGTTTGGAAGGCAGCGTGGTCGAATCTCAGTACCAATGTAACCGTTGTTTTGGTTTAGGCTCCAAGAATTGTAAAATTATTTAAATATGTTTAATGATTTAAGAATTGATATGGATAGGTCAAAATGAATAAGAAAGGAAATTGTTAAAATACAGTAGATCATGAGATGACGCAATATGTAAGTGAAACGATGTGAATGTTTTATCATTGGTAGTTTTAAAAATGAGATTATTTAATTTGTGACGTGGACCAGTAAAAAATTAAGTTTGATAGTAACGACAACTAGAGAAGGGAAAATCATTAATTTTTGGAGAACAGCTAAGAAAGAAAGCATCTTTTGATGGAAGAACTTCAAGATGGACAGATGTAAATTCAGGGTCGCGACGAAACCTTGTAAAAGAGTTAATATCTATTTTCTGTTAATTGTAACCAAGGTATACAATACAAAGTGTGTTCAAGTTATAACACCTCCTATTCTTTTATCAGGACTGGGACCAGATAAGCTCGCTTCGGTGGCGTGGTGGTAGCGTGTCTGCCTCACGTTCAAGAGGTCCCGAGTTCGAATCTCGGTCAGGGTGAGTTACCTGGGTAAGGTTTTTCCCAGGGTTTTCCCTTATCCTGAAAGACGAATGTCGGATAACTCTAAGCTCTATGAACCCTGGGCTTATTTGAGCATCATTTCACCCATTCCATTTATCGTCCGATATGACTTACCGTTGGAGGACGTAAATTAAAAAAAAAATGGGACCAGACAGGAACTTTTTTTTAATACACCTGGAGTCTTAGTGAATGCGTGACACAGACGGTAACACTGTACAGTGCAGCGACGAGCGTTAGGGCTGTTTTTGATACTTAAAAGAGCGACGTTTTCATTGCAAGAACAGCGTGTAATCGATGTTCCGTTCATGCCGTCATCACGCGTCAACATCGACTGACAAATTGCCACGTGCACAGCCTTGTGATCATCCGTCAGCATTCGTGGCACCCATCTGGAAGACACACGATCTTCGCATTTTCAGATCTTGTAACCGCAGTACCAGGCAGCGATTAGTAGGCGGCGAATTAATTGGAATCAGATAATTGAAAAAGAAGATAAATTAATGAAAATGCTTTGCTAAACTAATATAAAATCTTTTTATGTTAATATGAAATTAGAATGAATAGAGCAATGATTAAAATAGCGGTTGACTTACAGAATAAGAAGGGAAGAATATAATTTAATATAACATCTATACTAGCATCCAAGCAAGGAAGAGAAAATATTCTTTAAAAATCTGCACACTTCGGAGAGACATGAAGGGAGGACCGTTACTCTCTTTGTGGAATGAAAGTTTCAATGTCCTATAACTATAGAATAGTTACCAGCCAGAAATTTGTTGGGACAAAAGGGTTTTCAAAATGCAGTTGAGCATGAACACTAAAGGGATTCACTTCGCTGATTTCATAACGATGTATACCGTTACAAACAACTCAGGTTAGGCATTCCCCAGCTCAGGGTGGGCTGAACGTCAATGAGTTAGATGAGTTTTGCAAAACAATGCGAAAATTCGAAATAAATAATAAACCAATAAGAATGTAGCATTTGAGAAGGATGAACTAGTTTGGTCATGTGATAAAGTTAAAGAGGGGGTCAGAATAAGGTTCGAACTGAATCGCGAAGTGGGAACAACTTACTTAATATGTTATACTGGGACAGGAAGGACGTGTTAATGCGGATTCGCATAGCATCTCAGGTACTGGCAGGCTGTGTTAGCCCGAAGATTGTTGCTGTGTGCCCACCCAGGATAGGGTTTAACCACAGATATGATTTTCTTTTCGGGATGGTTTAGGATGTCTGTTTTGTTTGAGGATGGTGGATTGATTTCGAGGTAGTTTAGTACCCCTCTAGAAGGATAGAATGCTTTCCTTTAGCACCCTGGCGACATGCGGATTAAGAAGAGAAGCGAAATGTAGGGAAGTTAAGAATAGCGCAACCAGCGATAGTGGAAGCAGCATTAGAAGTTTATTAGAGCAAAGTAGTCACCGTATAAAGAAGAAATGGAAACAGCGTGGAAGTAACTTTAATCAAGTAATCCAGGGTTTCAAGTTAAATTGAATTTATGTTAGGAATTTTACTAACAGATGGTCACCCACACAAGTCAATCGGGATCAAACAAACTTAGTAAGAATTAAACTAAATAATTTTGCAACGAGCCAAAGTGTTATTAATACAACTGAGTAGCCAACAACCACCAAAATCCATTTCCTACAACCATACACCTAAGGATAAGAGAACTCATAGCACCAATTAGAACCCAAATCACATAAGAACCCAATCGATTTAACTCTGCTATGCGGGTTTGCCGCAACCTTTATGCAGGATTGTGTGCACTGAAATGCCAATTTTGTAGGCGATTTCCGCAACACTCCTTCGGCGATCCTCCAAAATGACGTTCTCCACTCCCTGGATCATTTCGTTAGACCGGCTGGTGCAAGGCCGAGACTGTCCTGGTTTGTTGTCACACGATGTTCTGCATTCCTTGAACTTTTACACCCAGAAACACACATTAGACACATCCATGATACCATCACCACATGCCTCACTCAATTGGCGATGAATTGCAATAGGTGTCACCCCACATAAATGGAGAAAATGAATGATTACACGCTGTTCATGCAATGAAAACGTCGTCGTTTTAAGTATCAAAGACAGTCCTAACTCTCGTCACAACCACTACAGTTCTATGCACTGTTCAGTGCTACCATCTCTTCACGCTATCACAAAGAGTCCACGTGCATTTTTTTTTTGAAAAGAAGTTCCTACATGATTTGGAGGTGTTACAACTTGAATGCATTTCTTACTATTGTCAAGTTTTATACGAACAATTGTATAAATAATACAAATAAAATGGAACATCTTGATATTTTTGAAGTAAAAAGCGTTTATTGGTATCGTAGTTTATTTAGAAAATTTATCCTTTCACTCGCGACCACGTCTGAAAATTAAGAGTTGTCATAGCTCAGACTGAAGCAGATCCGGAGATGTTTTATACACATCGATACATCAGAATGTCAGATTGGACCAAGAAGAGTTAGCAACTTGCGGCTTCGTCATCGCCTTCCCGGAGGACTGAATACAACCTACAACCCCAGGCACAACGCGGGACGACATCAGGTGAGAATAATCCCGTTCTGCAACGCGGGGCTTCCTGAACACCATCTTCCCATCAGCACCATAACTCCCGTTGCACCAACTAATATTAGGTATGGAAATTAATTGTTCTTTCACATTAGCCGTGTGTGGCACAAAGCATGGAAACGTAGAGTAAGACTAGAAAATAGCTATGGCATTGAAATCTTTCAGTTGATTCTATCTTTTCAATATTAAGTATTTTTGCGGCTTTCTCAATTCCACTATGTATCGTGAAATGGTACTCTTTTCCTTGAATTGATTAATTAAATTTTAAAGGAATATATGAAAGATTAATTAAATGTTAAAGGAATATATACATGTGTGAAACAAAAATCTTGTGTGTATTGTGAAGTTTGTGATGGACTCTGGAAAGGTCGTTTTACTCCTCCTAGTAGGACGGACGCAGCCATACATTTTAAGGGTGGCAACCTGTGTTTATTTTCAAGCCTAGTTTTGACAGGAGAAATCGTGGGAGGTCTAGAAATATGGGAGAGAGGTTTTTGCCGTAAAAGAGACGCCATATGCATTCTATCAACCAACTAATTAAAAATAACAAGCTGTGGGGGAGAAAAGAAAAGTCGTATGACTTAAACCTCGTCCCTTAAAGTTTCAGTTGGCCTCTGTGAGTCAAACTGAAAAGTAGTGTGATAGTACACGGGCAGAAACCGCGTTCATTAAAGTTAGTTGGCCGCTGTGTGCCGAACTGAAAAGACGTGTGGTAGTACACGGGAAGAAATCGCGTCCATTAAAGAGTTGGCCTCTGGGTGCCAAACTGAAACGTCGTGTGATAGTACACGGAGAGAAACCGCGTCTATCAAAGAGTTGGTGTATAAGGGTGATGATACGCGGGAAACAATCACGCCAGCGCTAAGCCAAACATTCAGAGTTCGTCTAGCCAAAGTGTATTTCAGTAGTAATTGAAATATAACCGATTGTCATTGTTTCTTTCCAAGTATCCAAATTGACTCACCTTCAAAACCCTGAATCAAGAGATCCTTGCTACAGATCCTATATCCATGAGCTTTAGGATAACTCCAAGAGCAGCCGCGGACTTCAACATCTTTAGACTTCATTGCCGAGGTTGACGGAGGAGTCACCATGCAATCGGAATAACATGAACCCTAGTTCCACCTTCAGAACAAAACAAATATAGGATTAGGATTTCATTACGGAGGGGATTCGGTACGTAGGCCACTATTCTGGGCCCATTATTCCTATGTCCCAAGTGGGGTACCTCGGGAGGAAGGATGAGGCGAAAGAGACAGAGGGCGGCCGACCCAAGGAACCATGACAGTACAGAGGACAGAGTCCTTACAGTTTACTTTGGAGAGAGACTTTCCCCGACAGGCCAGGACAACGGACACGCTCCCCTACTGCGGGATGACAACGAGCCCAGCAGCCGAGCCCCAGATGTCCCTGGCTGGCGGTCCCGAAATGGTCCCTTGCAGAGGAGTAGATACCGGCAACCGAGCTACCGGAGGAGGAAGTAGTTTTTCTCGGAGCATATCATTCTGCCATGCACCGCCGAGACAACCGCCAACACTTCTACCCTGAAAGAGACGACCAGATGAGAGATGATGTGAAATGATAATGGAGAAGTAATGGAGGAACAGGAAATTCGGGGGATGTAATTAACCTACCCAGCATTCGCCTAGCGGTCCGGGAAAACCCCGAAAAAACCATGGGTCAGGTAGGTCGGCCACGGGAATCTACCCGGGCCTCTCGAATGTGGGCCACAGACGAAACTGCCTGAGGCATCCCGCTCGGTAAACAAATATAAGTAAACATATAACCAGGAATGTCACTATGTAACTGGGGCTAGCTGTTGAGCGACACAAAGACTAGTGTACACTCAAAGAAGCCATATGTTTGTGTTTAATAGAGAACAGTGTAGAGGTATCATGTAACACGATGTGTTTACTAAGTTGTGAATGAAGCCGAACTAGATGACGTACTAAATCATATTTCTGCAATAGCCTGCATTGATGAGTCACTTTCCGTCATACAGCAGAAACAAATCAGAACTTAACCTGTGGCAGATACTGCCTATTGGAGAATTCAAATCGGGAACATGTTGGAATTGTTGGAAAACAATACAAAATTGGTTACGAGCTATAAATAAGTGCATCACTGAGTGAATAAGATGTCGCATTTACAGTTCCTACATAGTAAGTAGGTTATAGAGTATCGGAGCTTAAAACCAGTATCGGATCGAATATCGAAAAAATAGTTAGATCGTCCATTACTAATCTCTGTTTCATATAACCTTGCCCCGCTGACATGTATCACTCCGCGTACAACTACCTTCCCCCTCATACTGATTGGCTAATTCTTTCGTACCATAGGCAATAGGCGGTGCCTTCCCGTCACATTTAAACCTGCAGTAAACGTCATAATAATTGCCGGGAAGATAGATAAAATCATGCAAATAAGAATATGAAGGCATGCAAAAATACAAATTTATAATGAAACTGAGCAAGTTGAAACTGAATGAATGAGCAAGGAAACTGAAGCAGGTTTATAATGAAAGGCCTGCGGCCTTTTCCACTGGCTTTTTTTTTAAACCAGCACAAATACCTTGCAAAAATGCCTGTCTTTCAGTCTTAAAAGTCGTGTCACGCCATACTTGTCGTGTGTCCTTCATTCACCCAAGTCTCGTCAAGGTATTATATTTTTTGTATCCCGGTACAGTCTGATTGTCCTTAAATAGCGTCTTCGCCATACAGCAATATCGCCCCTGGAGTGGTAAGATTTCCTGTTGTCTCAATTTCATGTCGCGATGTTCCTATGTAGTTGACACACCTGTGAGTTCAGGGCACAGCTGTTCGACTTCTCTCACTGACAAAGACGGATTCTTCTCTGTGAGTGCATTAAACACATGCACCACAATTCTTTTTTCGCCGCTTTGAAAAGGTTTTCCCTTGCGATGCTTCAGCGAAAAACTGGCAGTAGACTCTGCCATTATACATATAATAAATACACGCGCAATAAACGATCAATAAAATAATTTAGCTCTCGCACTCGGCACAACACACCTTCGAATGGTGATATATGACTAATCCAGTTCAAAACAAGGTCAGTGATAAAAGTCATATAAACAAATATGTCATCAGTACCGTTAAATCACGTGCTATCGTGCCATGTGCTTGAGAGCAATGGTACCTCCTCTTTACTTCGTTTAAGAATTAACATGCATTTCAGATAAATCAACTCTGTTGCGTAATATATTTAATTAAAACAGTTACTAAAATATAAATTTGACAATTCTCTTGCAACATTTAAAGATATATCACCATGTTAAATAACGAACTATTTTTTACCGCACAACAGTCTATACTACAATAACAGCCAATGAGAGGTGATTAGGTCACGTGACCGTTTAAGAGCTACGGGGCAAGCTTATGTGAAACAAGGATCAGTAATGATTATACAAATATAAAAATAAATGCTTGGGCTGGTGCCATGGCTCAGGCGATAGAGCACCTGCCTACCGTACGAGAGCTCACGGGTTCGATTCCCGGCTGGAGGTGGGGATTTTTCTCCAACCAAGATGATTCCCCATCTTCACCAGAGTCTGGAAGTATTAATGAGAGTGCGAATTTGTGCATGATCTAATGATTAAAAAAGGGGGCAAAAATAAAGAGAAGAAATCCAAGGTACCACCAACCCATCGTCTACGAGATAACACCATCGCGATCATTTCAAAAGGAGAACGGTCACTGACAGGACCATTGCAGTGAAAGGCAATGATTCTGAGTAGATAAAGATATATGAATATTACAACTTTGCGGTTTTCTAGCGCCCTTTAACAAAATATAGACGTGTAACAACGAATCAAAAAATACTTGAAATGATGTATTTATTAATGAATTTATTAATAAAATAAATTTACTAAATAGATCTGAATAACACCAGTTTAAGGTACGCTCATAGGTATACTAATGTCTAAAAAACATGAACTAAATTCATACATTTTTCTTCTTCTGACTTTTCAGTAATGCCCGTAAGTTGCCGACCTAAAATTCTCTAAAAATGAGCCAAAAAATTCCCTTAAAATATAAAAAATGCACATAAGATGTAAAAAAGTGACCTAACAAAAATTAACAATTTCTTTCATAATACTAATAACTGTCACTGACAAATAATGAATACATAGTTAAAATAACCATATTTTAAAATTAACTTTATTGGTAAATAATACAATTATTGCTAGTAAATAATAAATTCAAAATTCATAAGGTCATTTTCAATTTTATAAAATATGAAAAAATAGGTTATTGTACCATTAGACAAAACATACCTTCAAGTTATCAAAAGTAAAGGAACGGCGGCTGTCAGCTAAAACTGTTTTATACTTCGAGTAACTTCTCTCCACTTCTGCAGATGTTATAGGTGCATATTTGAAAAATACTACGTCACTGCCTGTTAAACCCTGTTCAAAAACATTAGTTGTGAAGTTTTCTCCTGCCAAGATTTCGGCAATCTGACAAACTGTGACTTTGTGGATTCGTAGAATTAAAAGTCCAATCTGCCGAAATTCTGAATGTCCTTTATTTACGTAGAATAACACTCCGTAGCAGCAGAATTACAGCACATATCACAATCTAGAGCACCAAGGACCATGACGACAACAAACATCAGTTCTCGTTACAACACTCTCCTGTTTACTGGTTACGTCTCTTCACGACTGGCTCTCGTTTTACAACTGTCCGCTAGCTTGTCACAATCCCTTATATATTTCATTCATAAATTCGAGACTGTTCTGTACAATCACGAGATATTTCTGGAATAAACAAGACCTTGAACGTTCTATCACATTCCAGAAGTGCAACTTAATCTGTGCCAGCAAGTCCTTTATCACAGCTATCTATATTTGCCGGCTCTTTGTATACACTGTCCGCCTATCAGTTCCTTTGTGTAAACAAGCCGCGCGATCGCAGATAATAGCTTGCGACACTACACTTTATTTTTGTCCAACACAGATTTTAGTGTCTGTCTAATTTTGCCCTCAATCTCACCTTTTACATTTTGTATCCTCTCTATTCTGCAATCCTCACTAACTCAATCGACTTATCCAATGCCATGCCACTTTCTTCAAGGTGGGTTATAGTATCCGTCAAAAATGCAAAGTTTGATTTAATGAAAGCTAATTTACCTTGGATTTGAGTATCAGAAAACAGATCCTGTGCGCTCTCAATTGCCTTAGAATCTACTCTATCAAAGCTATTCACCACTTCTCTTACTATTTGAAAATCGTCACATGTACTTAACCAAGTACCCCAGCGTGTTATAATTGGTGCTGGGAGCAAAGCTATATTAGAAGCTTTTTCTTTGAAATACATAGTTCGGGTTGGCGCTTTTATAAATATTTCCTTTACTATGGAAATTACTGTATCCACTTCCGGAAATGTTGATCTGACCTGTTCCGAAATTCGATGAAAACATGCACCATCTTACTGTAAAATTATTGGTTCGATTTTATAGCCTTTACCATGTAAGGCGACGCGTCTATTAGGAAGAAGAGCACGTTGTCATGCTGTATTCCACTAACCCACAATAAAAACATGGATTTATCGAACAGTTTGCATATCTGACAGTAGTTAACAGCTTCCATGACCTCTGAGGTCAGCAGAAACATTTGTCCGGCACTAGTAGCTTCTAGGGTACCTATCACTACATTGGCTATATGACGCCCCTCTGAAGCGGTTGTCTCATCAATTGGTACATACATTTATTCGCATTCACACATTTACGTATTCAGTTTAACGTGTCTTCATAACATTTTTGTAGGTAACTTTTACGCAAAGTTGATTCATCTGGAATTGTATGACCAGTGTGACGTTCAATAAAATCTCGTAACTTGGAAATACTCAATTTTCCTATGGGAATATTTGCACTAAAAACACTTCACATAATTCTTTATAAAAGTAAGATGACTTGTTACTTGACGTTGAAGCCGTTTCTTTTAACAGTAACTGAGGTCTTTGTCTTTTTTCACATTTTAAAGAGCTCGCAAATGTTTTTTCGACCCAACATGTTGTACAGTGAACTGTTTGTCTGTAGCGACTTTAATTTATCACACTTTACAGAACAATACAGCTCCATCAGTAGAAAAGTATGTTTCCGACAAACGCTAAAATATTCCGTTTCAAACGAGACGCAGTTGACTGTTTTTGTTTCAGCATTTCAATTCCACAACACAACAAATTTACACACCTCACAAACTACTCTCCTTACTGCGACACTTCTAGCTCCTGAAGTCCTGACTGATGCTATCCACACGTATTGCATGATGTAATCGGCGATTCCTCGAATTGATGCGTCATAAATTCACCAGCATTGTTAGGACGCTGACCAGTGTTAATTACATGTTTACAACAATTACAAAGCTAATATTTCATAAAATATTATATAACTGAAATTTTAACTACAGATTATTTAAAAAAAAAAACCCATGGTTCAGGGTCAGGTCGGTCACGGGAATCGAACCTGGGCCTCCTGAATGCAGGCTACAGATGAAAATGCCCAATAAATTCGTGAAAAAGAAAGATAATATCCGGAAAATGCATCTAAAAGTTAAAAAATGACTTTATTATAAAACCGTGGAAAAATGCATTTTCATAACCTATAAAGACCATATATAACTTATTTGTTCCATAATTCACTTAGTTTCCAATAAGCATCATATGTGACTACTCAGAAAAATTATGACTTTTCATCAACATCCAGGCCCCCCAGGGTCCTACTTCGGTAGGTACGGGTTTGGCGCTCCCGGGGTCCCGAGCCAACAGTCTCCCTCGTGTGGGCTCCTCTTCGTGGTTGAGGGAGATGGTCAACAGGCCCACCCACGTGTAGGCCGTGCATGGAGACCCGTGGAGAAGGTTTTTAGATTCTTGTCTAGTTTAGAGTTTAGGATTCAGTGAACGAAATTTTTAGTAGGTTTTGATTGGTGTTTTTTATGTACGTGTATTTTTAATATGTTTTGTTACACTTGTATAGTTTTTAGAAAGTTTTATATCTGGCTTTTGCCATGACTAGTTTTTTAAAGGGCGCTGATGACCGCCGTAGTTGAGCGCCCTTATATATATCATCAACATCCAGGCCCTAGTTATCAGCATGGAAAGTAGAATAAAGCATTTCTGACTTCACATTTATAGAACCATTTACTTTTCATGTAAATATACATTTAATTATTCTGCGCATCACTTTTTTGTTATATATTTATTTTCATGTCTGCCCATGAATTTCAGCTTTATCTTGTCTACTAACGATAATGTAGAACATGGGTTACCTTAGTAAAACACGTACTGTATTAGTGCTAGTTAAATAAACAAAATATCAAATCGTAGTACTCATTCCTCAAGAGCTTTTAGCATTCCCAACAGAAGCAAAATTTTTATTTAATCGTCTGCTGTAAAATGTAGGTAAAATTACCAAACAAAAATTAATTTTATTTTAAGCATGAATAAGGAGAGATGACGAATGCGCTATAAAAGCAAAGTTTTCTGCTGAATTTTATATTGGATACTTTTACGTTAGTTGATAAGTGGCCTTATCTGCCATTTCTGTATTTGGGATATAAATTTTTGAGCACCATTGGTAGTACTGATTGGCATGTGCTGCCAACGATAGGCGTGCCAGAAAATAAGCGGCACGGCGTATCCTATTCCTTTGTCGCAAAACTCCTCGCTAATGTCCTGAACCATCAGAGAATACGTAATTTCGTCCCAAATTACATATGGCACTAGTCTATAGAATACTAGCATACTAGAGCTGCAAACAGAGAACTTGCAGTAACTTCCTTCAGCTTCTGTGGTTTTCTGTTGATAGAAAATAGTTCAACTGCATCTTGAACATAATAAGCACGCTGGCGTTAATCAATAATTGAAAATAGTATATCTCCCCTTATTTAAGCCAGTTCCATGACACGGAGGCTGAAGCCGCTCCTCTCACAACTACGTGCAAAGAACGCGTTAGGATATTTTGCCCAGGCAATTCACTGCAGGGTCCAAACCGTTCCGTTCCGTTCTTGGGATTCTATCTAATTACGTTCCTAGTACGTCATTAGAATAGTAGGTCAACCGATTTCCTTCTCTGTTTAAATTAGATTTTGTTGCTAAATGGAAACTGCCTTGCACTGCATCTCTATCATTTACTCTCGGGCTTGCAATTACGAATTCTAATCCAAAAGTTCTGGAAACTGCTTCATATTCACAGAGCGGCGCACTGCCTTTAACTGTTTATTAGACCCCAACGCGTTAACACACACCACAAGTTTTCTGGAGTGAGTGAGTGCGTGAGTGTGTGAGGATTAAAGTCCGTCGACAGTTAGGGCATTTGGGTCTGAGCTTTCTGCAAAATAAACATTAAATCACTGAAAAGCTTGTATCTAAATTGGATTTGTAATGGTGGCGTTGATATAGTTGTGAAGTTTTGTGGATCTAAGTTCGAGTTATAGCTGGCTCTGCGAGCCTTTCTTTATTGGAGTTGTTTCAGTAGATATGTCCAAACTCTAGCACACGTCCACTGTTTCTATATTTGTGTCTACATAACTAGACAAGGGAAAAATATCATATCGATTAATTTTAAGATTTAAAATAATATAAATAGAACAGTATCTCAATCTTTTTAATTCTAAAAATATTTCTAGCGAGTTAGTGCAAAATAACAAAAGGCAAGAGTGGGTGGTTCGGTTTGGCGAGCGACTCGGATTAGTTTTTAAACATTTGCTCACTAGGTGGCGGCTGTGTATTGTGTTGGAACGAAGAAGTTAACTACCTGAGACAGTTGAGTGTGTAATATGATTGTTTCTTCAGTCTAAGTGAGAAATGGAGCTTCTTTTCCGGAAGGGAGGTATGTAATTGCTCCATTCTGGCATTTTGTTATTTTGTAACTTCGTTTAAGGTAGATTTATAATGAATGGGAATTGAAACTGCTACAGAAACTTGTACAATAAGAAATCACATTCTTACATACATAATCTTCTTTGTTGTTGTAATGGATGCTTAATCAGTGCTGCCAATGGGCAAAAATAAATACCGCTACAACAGAGAAGCGGATTCAGGTAAGGCAGGGGATTCAAATTTGTATTTATTTACGCCCTAGAACGTTAAGTCATGTCAGGTCACGAATGAAATGGGTGAAATGATGCTCAAATGAACCTAGGATCTATAGAGCTTAGAGCTGCCTGTCATTCATGTTTCAGAATAAGGGAAAATGCGACAGACCCGCATACCAGTGTTAAATTGATTGGGTTCTAATTGGAGGTATGAGTTCTCTTATCCTCAGGTGAATATTTGTAGGAAATGGATTTTGGTGGTTGTTGGCTACTCAGTCGTATTAATAACACTTTGTTTGTTGCAGAATTATTTGGTTTCATTCCTACTAAGTTTTCTTATCGAATTGGATCGATGACCACCTCTTAGTAGAATTCCTAACATAAATTCAATTTTACTTGAAATCCTGAATTACTTGTTTAAAGTTATTTCCGCGCGGTTTCTATTTCTTCTTTATACGGCGGCTACTTTGCTCTAATAAACTTCTAATGCTGCTTCCACTTACGCTAGTTGCGCTATTCTTAACTTCCCTACATTTCAGACTTAGAAATCTTCGCTTCTCTTCTTAACGCGCATGAACACGTCCTTCCTGTCGTAGTATCACCTTTTAAGTAAATTTTTCTTACCTCACGATTCAGTTCGAATCTTATTCTGATCCCCTCTCTAACTTTATCACATGACCAAACTAGCTCACCCTTCACGATTCAGTTCGAACCTTATTCTGACCCCCTCTCTAACTTTATCACATGACCAAACTAGCTCACCCTTCTCAAATGTTACATTATTATTGATTTCTTATTTATTTCGAATTTTCGCATTGGTTTGCAAAAATTATCTAACTCATTGAGGTTCAGCCCACCCTGAGGAACGTCTACCCTGAGTTGTTTGTAACGGTATACATCGTTATCAAATCAGCGAAGTAAATCTCTTTAGCGTTCATGCTCAACTGCATTTTGAAACCCTTTTTGTCCCAACACATTCCTGGCTGGAAGTGTTCTATAGTTCTCTGACATTGAAATTTGCCTAGCACAAAGAAGGTAATGGTCCTTCCTTTCTATCTCTCCAAAACGTACAGATTTTTACAAGAATATTTTCTTTTCCTTGCCTGGATGCTAGTATATATGTTATATTAAATTATATTCTTCCCCTCTTATTCTTTAAGTCAACTGCTATTTTAATCATTACTCTATCCATTCTAATTTCATATTATTATAACAAGATTTTTATATTAATTTAGCAAAGCATTTTTATTAATTTATCTTCTTTTTTTAATTATCTGATTTCGATTAATTCGCCGCCTCCTAATCGCTGCCTGATACTGCGGTTACAAAAACCTTGAAAAAAATTTACCCAGATAAAACGGGGTATTCATGGGTGTTTATAGAAGGGGTTCCTGGCGAAAACTTTCGCAATAATCCTTGAGATATTGTTCAAACTATTTTGAGTATTGTTTACATAATATTTACTGAATTCTTAGAGTACATTTATTAATTATGATTAATAAAGGAATAACAATAGTTTATTTACAAGACTAAAATACATGTGATATATTTTGAAAATTTAAAATAAAACAATTATTTAACATTGATGCAAGCACCCTTCCTTACCTTAGATTTCGCTATCTTAAAACACACGCTCCCAAAACGAATTAGCTAGACAATAAAGCAAACTATTAATCATCTTAAAATTAGTTTGCTGATTAAAAATCTCACACTTTTTAAATTCATCTGTAGATTTATAGTGCATGTCTTAAATCCGTTAAAAAGTTGCACGTATACATGACACTACGAGTTTTGTGTGTGATTTGAAAATGTTTTATGCTTACAGTTTACTAAAGATTAGCAAATTGTAATGGTAAATGTGTTCTTCTATTTTAATTGTTATATTTGTAGGTTTCGTCTTATGAATGCTTGAAGTATAGCTCAAAGTTTAATCAAATTCTGATCTTAAAATCTGTCATTAAAGTCTGGGAGAATTAACGGCACTTCACAGCCATGTCACTCAGGTAACTCAGGAGGCTCGCCTTATGGTATCCAATCGTGTATCACGTGAGCAGAAGTGTGTCGTCACCCATATGCAATACATGCGTGCATTTCTTACAGTCTGATGTTTAAAAGAAGATACGTGAAGGTCATCAGATACGCGAAGAGTAAGAAGGGAAGGTCGTTGCCGTGGTAACGTAAGCAAAGGTTGCTAGATTGGTTACACTGGTGAATCACATACTTCTCAGTTCAGTTATTGCTAGTTGTATGCGGGAAACAGAGTTTGCTTGAGTATTCAGTTGCGCTGTGTATTGTTAGCCTATTTTGTTAAAACACATTTAAAATACGTTTTTATGAAAGCAAGACGCAGAGGTGGACCGAGGCAAAGATTAGCTTACGGTTGGGTTGTTACATTGCATAGCCAAGCTAGCGATTTTGTCTGTTCTCTTAGGGAATTCTTCCAACAGGAAGACGAGAGTTTGCTCCTTATCAATGAACAGCTTACTCCTTTTATCCAAAAGCGACAGTCCAATGTAAAAGAATTCCTGTGGGTCAAAATTCCGGCATATCGGCGACGTTGATACGAACATGTCAATTAACAAAGCCGTTAATAATAGTATATTGCGATACTAATGTGTCAACCACTTAATACGGAACGAGGAAAGGTTCAAAAAACGAGCCGCTTGCACCGAGTTTTTTTTTCTTTTCACGCGCATCGCCTATATGTGTTTCCATAGACAAATACTACCGCACTGTGCGGGAATGTCAAATTCGATGCATAGCAACAATAACGTTAAGTATGGAACATTAGTTACATAGTGCAAAAATTGTTTAACAGAACTCACATGTGAAGACGCTCTAACGGAGTGAATGGGTAAACAACTTATTACTATTTTAAAGTAGGCTAATACAGATTAACTGTGCATATTTTTGTTGAGGTGAGATAACTAGAACCCTTGTTTATGTTTCGAGTATTGAGAGAATAAAGAAAGGTGATCTGGTGGGCAACATTGCACTACCCACGTGGAGAAACAGATGACCTCCACGTATATTCTTTTAACAATCAGTTTAGTTGTTTCCGACCATTGCAACGAGTGAAAAGGTGGCAACGTTGGACAGGGCGGCCGGCAGGCAGCTATAACGCAAGTGCCAAGTTAGTTCTCTCAGACATTAATTACTAGGAAATTAATTGTTCTTTCACACTAGCCGTGTGTAGGAGGCACTATAAAAGGATAGAGCCAGACTGAAAAATTCAATGCCATAGCCGGGATTTGAACCACGGATCTTCTAGTTTCCGTCCAGCCGCTCTAACCATTTGAGCTACTATGGCCAACGTGCCAACATGACATTAAATTCTCCAACTGACTCGTGTTTCTCCCGGTAAACCACTAGGAGTTCTCATAAACACATGAGACAACTACCTTAATGGCGACTTACTATGCTGTAGGTACTTTAAGGCCCGGACTTTATAGTTTGGACCACTATTAGGTACAAGTAATGGAAATTAATTGTTCTTTCACACTGGCCGTTTGTAGGACGTACTATAAAAGGGTAGAGCCACACTGAAAAATTCAGTTGTTCAGGTAGTTGTCTCATGTGTTTATGAGAATTCCTAGTGGTTTACCGGGAGAAACACGAGTCAGTTGGAGAATTTAATGTCATGTTGGCACATTGGCCATAGTAGCTCAAATGGTTAGAACGGCTGGACCAGAAGACCCGTGGTTCTAATCCCGGCTATGGCACTGACTTTTTCAGTCTGGCTCTACCCTTTCATTAATTACTAGTTCTGAATGTGTATTATTCCCACATGCTGGGAAGGTCTCTATAAACATCTATGGAGTTTCCTCCACCAATCAGCATTCCGTTAATGTATACCTATATTTCTAATTTTCGTCTTCTTTGAGTTTACAATAGCTTTGTTCTAGTTTAAGACAGTTAACCACTACTGACACTGTTCTGGAAACAAGTATTTGCCAAATTCTCTAAGTACATGAACTGAATGGTTACTCTCCCTTACTATTTTCCATTCTCACTACATATTGTCATATATATAAAGATTTCCAATTAATTAATTTTAATAATTTTATTTTAAATTTACTTTATAATTGACAGCACAACGACTCACGTAGTAGCGGAAGAGTCTGTACATGTAAACCGCTTATAGAAACAATTAGAAGTTTTCCGCATGACTTGCTCGCTAATACCGGAAGAGCCAGAGAGTCTGAGAGACGTGTGCATAGAAGGTAGACGAGTGGGTGAGGCGGTGTCCTCGTGTTAAAGCAATGTGTTAGTAAAGTAATTGAATTGTTATATGAATTGAATCCTAACAATGGATTAAAAGCTGTGGTGGAATCAAAGGAGTATTCTTATGTGTGGAGAATCAGGGAGTATTGTGTGTACACCAAGTAAAGTTTAAGTTACCTCTGAGATTGCGACTATTTTGTAATCTTTCTAATGATTTTAAATTTTCCTTTGATGTAACCAGAGAAACATTACGTATATTGACATGATTTAAAGATAATAAATTAATTAACACTAAAATCCCTAAGAACTACGATAATGTTGAACATTTGTGCAGGGAACACTTAAGATTGCGTCTTTTCTGGTGTGGAAAAAACTGGAATAGTAAATAGAGGAGCACCGCAAGTGATTTAAAAGTAATTCCCTTTTTATCTCATAAAGGTGACTGTAATTAACCACGAGCGTCTCATTTTTTATAAAAGATTACAGCACTTTTTTCTCTTGTAGTCACAAAACGTGGTGCTGCATATTCCGCTCAGCCACCGAAATAATTAACTCTCTTCTACGCGCCGCCTTTGTGTAATGTATGTATAGAAGGCGTTGGAGTGTGCACAGCTTTCTAAATGACGCACGCCAGCATTAACAAGAGCGTATTACCTTTATTTAGCAGGATGTTATCCACCAACATTAGTCGTTCACAATAATTCACTTAATGCTAAATTAGCATTACTTACTCTGTCGCTTATCTTTGCTATATAGAGTTTAGTAGAATTTATAATACATTCAAGGAATTGCGATTTTACTGCAAGGAGCATGTTTTTAAATTCTGTAAATTAAAACAAGTCCATATCTTTTGTTTACTCAAAAACATTATAACAACGTTGGTTATAATACTGTATATTGTCATGTAGATACCGAATACTTACAGCCGAGGGACTAATTCCACTTTCCACCATCTTTGTTGTTTGCCGACGCGAGAAGAAACAAAAAGTATAAATAAAGAGAGCAATGACTGACGTCACGAAGCCAAAAGCTCGAGCCACATTGTTACCGTAAGGAATCTGTTCTAGGCCTTTTGAACTCCGGCAATCGAGAGCATTCCACTTCCATAACCTTCCACCAAACCCGGCAGGGTATAAAAGGCGGTGCGAGGCCTAGCAGTTGAGTCAGCCAAGTTCACAATTCAGTTCAGATAAGTCGTGAGTACCGTGAAGAGTTGTGAATCGGTGTGCAAGGGTACAGTATGTTCTAGCGCCGTAGTGATGAAATCTGCAGGTAGTGTGTGCAGCGAAGAGTAGAGTTGACCAGTGACTATCGGAATTTTTTGTCAGAGTCGGCAGGAAGAGCAGTGGAAAAGGGAAATGTTGGGTGAACGTCGGAAAAATTTCAAGCAGCGCAGGTCGGTACATGCAGCACAGACATAAAGGAACATTAAATACACGTGTTTACGCTGTGTATTTGTGAAAAAAGAGAAGGTGAATGCAAGTCACCAATGGGCTAACGATTTTAGTAACACATAAAGTGAGTGGTGGTAGAGTGTCTGCCTCACGTTCAAGAGGTCCCGAGTTCGAATCTCGGTTAGGGTGAGTTACCTGAATAAGGTCTTTTTACCGGGGTTTTCCCTTATCCTGAAAGATGAATGTCGGGTAACTCTAAGCTCTATGGACCCTGGGATCATTTGAGCATCATTTCACCCATTCCATTCATCGTCCTGTATGATGGTTGGAGTTGTTTAACGTTGGAGGACGTAAAAAACAAACATAAAGTGAGTGAAGGCGTACTTTTTCTTGCCATTTTCTTACAATATTGTTACGGCGGCAGCGAATGTTTACCACAGAGCGATTATGTATGAGTCACCCCATTTCACCGCTTTCGTTGTTTGTGGGCCAGGACACGCAATAATGGGCCTTTTAAAGACATCCGCTAATCACGTCACTAGTTGGAGAAAACACGTACGTTTGTTACACTGCCACTGCCGTTTTTCTAGAACAATCGACCTCGAGAGTGTTAAATTTAGGTGAATCGAGAGATTTCGGCTACGAGAAGTTTCAAGAAAAATTCTTCTAAACTCGGGACTATTAAAGGAAGCGTAAAAGGCCATGACAGACTTTTACACTCAAACGTCGAAATTTTCTATTATGTTGAAAACGTGATACTTGATATCACACATTTATGAAATAATTAATTAAATCATTCCGCACTCATATTTGATATAAATGCTTCTTTATACGTTTGTGAATGATACGTTAGTTTCATTTATGATTACCTGAGGCATGAAACCGAAAAATAAGACAGCCACACAATAAACAAGATTATCAGCACAGTAATTGAAACACTCAGATTCAGAAGTTGTTAAGTCAATGTTATTAAGAAATCCTGTTAAACACACGATAAGCACTCTGAATACCAGTTCTGTAATAGTGCTATAAGATTTGCAGATCAGAAGATATTACGTCGAACGTATTATGACCCTAGCATGATGAATGGGCATCAGTTTCAGAAATAAAAGTTGTTAAGTCAGTCATTTCGAGTTAGATGTTGTTAAGTCAAGCAGTTTTTGTTGTTGTTGTAATTTACGTCCTCCAACGTTAAGTCATATCGAGCGATGAATGGAATGGGTGAAATGAACCTCAAATGAGCCCAGAGTCCATAGAGCTTAGAATTACCCGACATTCGTCTTTCAGGATAAGGGAAACCTCTGGAAAAACCTTATCTGTAACTCACCCTGACCGAGATTCGAACTCGGGACCTCTTGAACGTGAGGCAGACACGCTACCATCTACGCTACCGAGGCGGGCAGGTCAACGAGTTGCCGCATCAGCCATTTGGTGGTGCAACTACACTGTGCCACCCAAGCTCTTTGATATCAGCTGTTGATACATTTTAGATTAGACATTTTTAGACATGCTTCAAGTGCACTTTCAGAAAGTTTATCTGTACTTCCCAATACCAGGGCATTCTTTCATGCCTGTTGACAGAAATTTTGGTAATATTGAAAAGAAGAAACGATCAATGGATAAAGTCCCTTCCACATGGGCGAGACTGATCAAAGATTCACTACAGAAGAAGCCCATTGATGTTGTCCATGTGTAACAGTAGTTTTGAGTTATATTTAGAAAAGGTATGAAAAGTTTATAAACATATAAAAATATATGTAATTTTGTAATTGGCCGTAGTAATAATTGTATGACGTAATGTGACGTGGCATTAAATCGGCTAATCACAAAATTAAGAGAGGAGTAACGATAGTTACGAAAAATCAATAATCTGAGTAGAAATGTTTTGTAATGGTGAGTGTGATGAATAGTGGTGCAGGATCAACAACTTTTATGTAATATTTGGAACTGTTTAAATGTAAAAAAGTAAGAATTTATCGATATAATGGAAGTAACCTGCAAGTTACTGGGAAAGGAAGTTCAAGTAAAATGTAATCCAAATAATACAATTAAATAGTTATAAAATTTGATTTCTCCGAAACTTTATTCCGAACCACGCCTGAAACTTAGATTCTGATAACTCTTATTTAATCAAACATAATCATCAAGAAACAACTCAAAATACAACGAATTAACCCTGTTATGTCAGGCTTCTCGACATGGGTCTTCGAAAAGTCAACGTGCATCCCATTTCAAATATAGAAACCCCGCACCAAATTGCGCCCGAACGTGTGGCTGATTAAGATGGAGACAAATTAATAGGACTTACGAACACTAAAAATCGGAATTCACGCACGATAAATATAGCAAAGAATGTTCACCAGCGCAAGCAGCTAAAGGCACGTGGCTCAAACAAATTTAAGCTGACAACACGGTTTTGGGTTTGGAAGCCACACCTAGCAGTGACAATGCTGATTGGCGCTAACAGACAGTTTTAACTTCTTGACCACAACACCGGATGTAGAGACTCACAGTACTACCAACAGATGCAGTTAGCGTGTGTGAAAGGTGTGAACGAAATATTCGATCAGAGTAGTGTTGTAATAAATATCTTACATGATAATGAAATTGCAAGTTGGATTTCAGTGTTTTAAAGCTAACATAGTACTGTGTTTTCATTCTAAATATAATTCTGAGGATATGTTTTCAATTGCTCATTACTGTATGTTGGTATTATTAATCTTCCCCCTCCATCTCTTGCAGTCACAAAACATCATAGCTGGAGATACAATGGCCGGACTGTAGTAATGCTAATAATAAAGTAATGCTACTCATAATAGCATTATTTTCACAACAATTATTGGACAATCTCGATTTTATAAATCAAAAGCTTTGAGTATCATCAACAGCCATTAAACAGCTTGAAGTATATAATTTCGAGCTGCCTAGAAGCAGTCGAGGAGATGTAAAAAGAACAGTAAAGAAAGAACAGTATACTAAAAAGAACAATATACAGAAAGCACCACGTACCAAACGAGCAAAATATAAATTGTCCAGTATTGTGCACAAATATACTGGATTTTCAGTACTGCGTAATAGAAGAAATAAACTAAGTCTCGGACAAACATATGAAAATTATTTGTACTACTCATATGCACCAATAACGTCATGTGACGTTGAACGAACTTTCTGCCAATATTTATATATTGTTTCAGCGAGAGGCGCAGAAAGTTCACATTTGATAACTTACGAATATACATGGTTGTTCATTGTAATTCTCGCATCGAAAGCAATGAGGAGTAAGTTACACTCTGTATCCGTACCGGACTGTACACACACACACACACACACACACACACACACACACACACACACACACACACACACACACACACACACACACACACACACACACACACACACACACACACACAGCGCTTCGGTATACTTGTTGACACGGACGTTTGTTGATGTCTCGCTTGGCCTTGTGTAGTACCTGTGTATGTGTACATTGATTGCTAATGTGTATGTGATCCGATGTCTATACATCATTGTCATTACTGATACATGTACCACAATGAGCCAATTATGTGCAGTATCAAAGTACAGTAAAATCTCTTTATAATGACAGGATTCCATAAAGGTTGCTTTGCTTTAAATATAAAGGCCACGTAGTTCATAACTGATTACTTATGTTTGACAATACACGGTTTTAAAAATAATTTCTTCCGCGATAAAACTCAGTAATACAAATTTTTCCTTAATTTTTGCATTATGTATAATGGTATATGTTATATTAAATTTTATTTTAATTCTATATGTACCAGAAGAGCCATCTGCGCAGGCAGTTGCTGAGTGAGATTTTCTCAGTGCGGGATATCATACTTCTTTTAACATAGGCAACACTTTGTGCTCTCCTATTGGAACGGCTGTCTACTTTTCTTTCCAATGAGTCCAATGGCCCAATGCAAAAAGAATACATGCAACAAAGCGGCTGCTAAACAAACGGCAGTTCGTCCGAGCGAGAGAAAGTAAGTTAACATAATAGTAATAAAAAGACATCTGATATTACGGCCTTCTTTTCTGAATTTACTGAATTTCTCTAGTAGGAAAATAGCTAAATTTATCTGTAAATATACGGACTTACGCAGGTTTAATAAAAGGGTAGACATTATTATGAAATAGACTGTGTTTTTTTATGTTTTTTACCATTTTAAATTCGTACATCAGTGGGGTTACAAATAATAATTTTAAATCTCATATATTTCTTATTAACTTGCAAGAGGTAACAAAGTACTGCTCACTTACCGAAGAAGAGTCGGTGAGATCAAAGTCCGGAGTACGAAGGGACGCCCTGCGTGCTGCTCGGTTCCTTCTGTCATTCTGCCAAGAGTCTGGCTCGAGGCCTACTGCTTCCTCAGCAGGCTCCGACCTCATTGCCTGCAACATTTGTTGGACCACATTGTACTATACTCATTGTAAAATCAACTTCTGTAGCACAGGATGTAGTCAAATGTATCCATAATGAAAACTGAAATCTCTTGAATGTAACAAGTAGAAATTAAATATGTGGCCGGGTAATCCAGCGAGTAATTGTTTAGGTTTGTGTAGCTGTGGTAATCAGCAGATATGTTTACCTTGCATTTATTGCATACTTTACAAGCAAAAGAATGAAATATTTAATCGGATTACACACGATAGAAAATTTAGTTTCAAATTGCCTTACGACTTCCCTACAAGATGATGTAAGCACATACGTTAGTACAGGAACACTCCTTGTTGTACTGCACACTAAGATAGAGGCATCTTAAGAACACTTAGGGCAAAACTAAACAGTAAGTAGTGAACTTTAGTGACAGAGGCAACCATGTGCAGCAACTGTTGGTCCTTGTACACAGATAGCTGCTTTTTACAAATCTTTTTCAAATTCGCAACCTCCAACGGTAAGTCATATCGGACGATAAGTGAAATGATATTCAAATGAGTACAGGGTACATAGAGCTTAGAGTTACCAGACATTATCTTACAGGATAAGGGAAAAACTCCAATGTTAAGTCATATCGGACGATGATTGAAATGATGTTCAAATGAGTACAAGGTACATAGAGCTTAGAGTTACCAGACATTATCTTACAGGATAAGAGGAAATCTCCAACGTTAAGTCATATCGGACGATGATTGAAATGATATTCAAATGAGTACAAGGTACATAGAGCTTAGAGTTACCAGACATTCATCTTTCAGGATAAGAGGAAATCTCCAACGTGAAGTCATATCGGACGATGATTGAAATGATGTTCAAATGAGTACAAGGTACATAGAGCTTAGAGTTACCAGACATTATCTTACAGGATAAGAGGAAATCTCCAACGTTAAGTCATATCGGACGATGATTGAAATGATATTCAAATGAGTACAAGGTACATAGAGCTTAGAGTTACCAGACATTATCTTACAGGATAAGAGGAAATCTCCAACGTTAAGTCATATCGGACGATGATTGAAATGATGTTCAAATGAGTACAAGGTACATAGAGCTTAGAGTTACCAGACATTATCTTACAGGATAAGAGGAAATCTCCAACGTTAAGTCATATCGGACGATGATTGAAATGATATTCAAATGAGTACAAGGTACATAGAGCTTAGAGTTACCAGACATTCATCTTTCAGGATAAGAGGAAATCTCCAACGTTAAGTCATATCGGACGATGATTGAAATGATATTCAAATGAGTACAGGGTACATAGAGCTTAGAGTTACCAGACATTATCTTACAGGATAAGAAAAAACCTCCAACGTTAAGTCATATCGAGCGATGAAGGAAATGATGTTCAAATGAGCACAAGGTACATAGAGCTTAGAGTTACCAGACATTCATCTTTCAGGATAAGAAAAAACCTCCAACGTTAAGTCATATCGAGCAATGAAGGAAATGATGTTCAAATGAGCACAAGGTACATAGAGCTTAGAGTTACCAGACATTCATCTTTCAGGATAATAAAAAACCTCCAACCTTAGGTCATATCGGACGATGAATGAAATAATGTTCAAATGAGTACAGGGTACACAGAGCTTAGAGTTACCAGACATTCATCTTTCAGGATAAGAGAAAACCTCCAACGTTAAGTCATATCGGACGATGAATGAAAGAATGTTCAAATGAGTACAGGGTACATAGAGCTTAGAGTTACCAGACATTCATCTTTCAGGATAAGAGAAAACCTCCAACGTTAAGTCATATCGGACGATGAATGAAAGAATGTTCAAATGAGTACAGGGTACATAGAGCTTAGAGTTACCAGACATTCATCTTTCAGGATAAGAGAAAACCTCCAACGTTAAGTCACATCGGACTTTTTTTTTGTAATTTACGTCCCCCAAAATTTAGTCCTATCGGTCAATGAATGAAATGGATGAATGGTGCTCAATGCATCCGGGGTCCATGTAGCTTAGAGTTACCCGACATTCGTCTTTCAGAATAAGAGAAAACCCCGGAAAACCCCTTATCCAGGTAACTCACTCTGACCGAGATTCGAACTCGGAATCCCTTGAACGTGAGGCAGACATGCTACCATCTACGCTACCGAGGCGGCATATCGGACGATGAATGAAATGATGTTCAAATGAGTACAGGGTTCAAAGAGCTTAGAGTTACCTAGCATTCATCTCTCAGGATAAGAGAAAGCCTCCAACGTTAAGTTATATCGGACGATGAATGAAATGATGTTCAAATGAGTACAGGGTACATAGAGCTTAGAGTTACCAGACATTCATCTTTCAGGATAATAAAAAACCTCCAACCTTAGGTCATATCGGACGATGAATGAAATAATGTTCAAATGAGTACAGGGTACACAGAGCTTAGAGTTACCAGACATTCATCTTTCAGGATAAGAGAAAACCTCCAACGTTAAGTCATATCGGACGATGAATGAAAGAATGTTCAAATGAGTACAGGGTACATAGAGCTTAGCGTTACCAGACATTCATCTTTCAGGATAAGAGGAAACCTCCAACGTTAAGTCATATCGGACGATGAATGAAATAATGTTCAAATGCGTACAGGGTACACAGAGCTTAGAGTTACCAGACATTCATCTTTCAGGATAAGAGAAAACCTCCAACGTTAAGTCATATCGGACGATGAATGAAATAATGTTCAAATGAGTACAGGGTACATAGAGCTTAGAGTTACCAGACATTCATCTTTCAGGATAAGAGAAAACCTCCAACGTTAAGTTATATCGGACGATGAATGAAATGATGTTCAAATGAGTACAGGATACATAGAGCTTGGAGTTACCAGGCATTCATCTTTCAGGATAAGAGAAAACCTCCAACGATAAGTCATATCGGACGATGAATGAAATGATGTTCAAATGAGTACAGGGTGCAAAGAGCTTAGGGTTACCTGACATTCATCTTTCAGGATAAGAGAAAACCTCCAACGTTAAGTCACATCGGACTTTTTTTTTTTTTTTTTTTTTTTTTGTAATTTACGTCCCCCAAAATTTAGTCCTATCGGTCAATGAATGAAATGGATGACCTGAAAAGCCTTATCCAGGTAACCCACCCTGACCGAGTTTCGAAACTGGGACTTCTTGAATGTGAGACACGCAGACATGCTACCACCGGCGTTATAGAGGCAGTTTTGGCCTGGCGAATAGGTTAAGTTTATATTTTTATTGAATGGATTTATTTACTAAATGTTCGAAAAGTTAGCATCCTAAGTTCTTATATTCTTTGTTAGTGGGTATTAATAGTGTTTTCAGAAGTTATCCTGCACCTATGAGCACACAAATGCCCAGTTTCTGTCGTTTATGATATGAATGTAGGCGCGAGTACGATTTACAACTAAACAATGATCAAACCTATATTAAAAATCGTATAAGGCTTTTATTGGTATTTTTCGTTCAAGAAAGAAGCAAGGTACTTCCTCATGATGGCTTATTTAAATTAAATCTTACCAGAATAAGAATAAAGTAAATTTAAAGTAAAATAAGTGTAACAAAGGATGATTTAATTGTAACACAGGACCATTTGAGAGAATGGTTTCAGGAACTGGTTTATCCTGTACAACGCATATATGTCAGTAGTCTAAAACATCAAATACCTGCATTCGATTTCGTTAAATGATTGCTCTAACAACTTAGCTCATAAACAAAAGACAAAGAATATCTTATGTAACAAATTAGGTGCAGCCAGTGGCTTTGAGAGATGAAGGTAACCTCTTAAAGCTAGCTAGTGCTGTCGAGTAGATGCGGCAATTTCAGACAACAATAGCCCCATTGTCAAGCCGTAACAAGACAGATTGGTGTAACAGTATAACTGTCAAGTCATCGGAAAAGGGACAGATTTTCTCCTTATATTACATTCTCCACAGAGAAGGGGATGTCACTAATAGCTGGATATCTGAAAGCTTTTAATATCTTCATTGTTGTTTACACCAGAGGAGGGCCAGAAGAAAGCTTATTTATTCTCTCTTGGAATTTCCTTGAAACACCTGTTAAGATATACTCACTTTTATTTCTTTTCCATAGCAATATGGGCATGAGTGTCGGCATATTAAAACTCTGATATTTATCAAACAGGATCAATATTTTTTTTTTCATATTTCAGTAAGCACTGTTCGATTGAAAGGTCATTAGTTTGTTTACCATATAATTAAGGCAGAAATAGCAATGCATGTGATACGAAGTTCGATAGTAAGATCTGCTTAATAAAAAATAAAAAAACTAGTAATTTTTGCACTCTCTTGATTTACTTTTCGAACTATTTTACAAACCAATATTAGAAAACGTTAATCCTATATGCCCATGGTAAATTTTTGAGGAATTAGCTTTATTACATTTTATTGTAGATATAAAAACATATGCTAGGTTCACAGAATGGTCGAATCTTACAATAAACTAATTCTAGCGAAACTTATTCCTGTGTTAGTTTTAAATGAGAAAGTAAATGGAAATCTTTTCGTAAGGAAAATCGTATACTGTAGTTGCTTTTTAATTACATTTTATGCATGTCAGGATAATTACGAAGTATTAATTATAGATAGCGTTGTATATTGTAATACTCCTTATAAACTTCTCCATTTATTTGCAATTTCCAGTCTGTTAAGATATTTGCGTGTTTTTGTGTTTGAATTACCAATTCTAAACCTTTCATTTGTCAAAAGGATTGAATATACTCTCAATTAATTTCGTAGCTGCAACTTTATTGTTTGATTGATTGATTGATTGATCCACTCATTCATTTATTGATTAATTAATTAATTCGTTTATTTATTTATTTATTTATTTATTTATTTATTTATTTATTTATTTATTTATTTATTTATTTATTTATTTATTTATTTATTTATTTATTTATTTATTTATTTATTTATTTATTTATTTATTTATTTATTTATTTATTTATTTATTTATTTATTTATTTATTTATTTATTTATTTATTTATTTATTTATTTATTTATTTATTTATTTATTTATTTATTTATTTATTTATTTATTTATTTATTTATTTATTTATTTATTTATTTATTTATTTATTTATTTATTTATTTATTTATTTATTTATTTATTTATTTATTTATTTATTTATTTATTTATTTATTTATTTATTTATTTATTTATTTATTTATTTATTTATTTATTTATTTATTTATTTATTTATTTATTTATTTATTTATTTATTTATTTATTTATTTATTTATTTATTTATTTATTTATTTATTTATTTATTTATTTATTTATTTATTTATTTATTTATTTATTTATTTATTTATTTATTTATTTATTTATTTATTTATTTATTTATTTATGTACTTATTTACTTATTTATTTTCTTATTTATTTATTTGTTTATTTATTTTATTTATTTATTTTCAGTTTCTAGGAGCGGTGTGGCCAAATTTTCCCATGCCATATCACTAGCCTACATGTATGATTGTTTCACATATTATTGTCTCTGTGGTGTAGCGTGTTTGTATCACATTCAAGAGATTTCCAGTTCATATCTTGGTCAGGGTGACTTATCTGAATAAGGTCTTTTCTAGGATTTTCCTTTATCCTGAACAATGAATGTCTGCTAACTCTAAACTCTATGTACCCTGTACTCATTTGAACATCATTTCATTTATCGTCCGATATGACTTAACGTTGGAAGACGCCAAGAATAGGTCGCTAATGCCCCATTAAATGCTTAAATAGGACAAATCAAAGTTATCTATCTTGCCAGGTTTAATTTGATAGTTTTTAGTTAATCAACTCACCTTTTAACTGCTTTATCAACTTTAGTGTTTATGGCTTTGCTATCCAGAAAGGATTTTAAACAGCAATTTTGACTATTGGTGGAATGTAAAATAAAAGTAACTCATAACTTATTTTATAATTAACATTTTATAAGCATAGTCTATGGATATATTATCTGATTTTTATTATTTTATTACAGAATAAACTTTAATATAAAGCGAAAGAATAGAATACAACTGTACATCCAGGTGGTGAAATGAAGGAGATAACTTTAAAATGTTAAACCTGGGAAAAAAATACTGAAATTGCAATGACATTTCTCTGCCGATTGTATCACTATATATTACTGAAACTGGTCAATATAAGGTGCTCAGCTTCATAGAACACTAAGCAACCTTCTTGTCTAAGTCAAGAGAAGAATGTTTGGAAAAGATAAATAATTCTATTTGTTTGTATTCGAAATGCTGTAAATAAATAAATATATTCTTTTAACACATAATATTTTAATTTGTACCTTTTATAAACTACAAAACTAAAAGTACTATCAAATATTTTGAATGAGTAACACAAATTTCGAAAAATTTGGAACCAGTATGTCTTACTAGTTAAATAGTCGCTAAAAGTTCAATCGAACCTAGGAAAATAATTTATAAGTGTATACAAACATCTGAACAAATCGTTTAAAGCTTACAATTGGAAACACATAAGTTGTTTAAGAGATGGTAAAAATTACTACAAACATTTCTGAAATAAGTATAAACGCAAATTTATGTATAATAGTATAAATGTAACTAAAACTCTCGGAGGATTATGCATATTATATCCATACATACTTGCGGCCATTACAAATAATTTAGTATGATGGATTAAGGCGAAGATGATTTTCGTTTTGTCAAACCAACATGAAATTTAAGTATCTAAGCTTAAATCTCATAATATACTTAATATTTTATTATTTAGGACCTCATCATAAACAGATCGAAGGGATAAGAGATAATAGAGAGTTCTTGCCTAAATTCTTGGCAGTTACCGTAAACTTTAGTGTCACGTGAGCGATGTTCTGCACATTTGCACGTTTGATGTAAACAGATAACCAATAACTGGACACATTATAGTTCACCATTTAACGTGAGGCTTCGTGGTTAGCATTTCTCTTACAAAATTACCCAAGAAAGATTACGCTTTACCAATAATGATGATTTAATATTGATGCGGGAGGTAATTTCAACCAACCCATATGAAGATCCAACTGTAATGAAAGAAATAGTTCCAAATATTGTAGCTGCAACTGGAAACATTTTTTCTTTCCATACAATAAAGAAGCACATAGGTCACCTTCTCAGGCTGTACCATCTACCTAAAAGACCCAATAATTTCTTATAGGTGCTCCATTTAATCATACAGCATGTGCATAATATTGCAATTTATTTCTGTCAAGCCATGTTAGGTTAGCCAGATTTCTTAATAAATGACTTGTATTTCTATATATTATTTTCATCGTTGCATTGGCTATTGCTGATAAACATGAAGAAGATACGCCAAAAGCTGCTTCCAAATCAGACAGCCTATTGGGATATGCTAGGCGCCGAACATATATGCACAAACCTTCCACTCCTGAAATAGTAAATGTACTGTCAGGACAACATAACGTAATATATATTCATACGAGCGATAAATTATTTATTCAAACTTACCTCTAGCACAATATTGTTCTTGTTAGAATTCTAGGTTGTATATGTATAGCCTCTACTACCCGACTTAGAGTCATTTTATCAAAAGGAAAATAGAGTCGACATTCTTCTTCTGTAAATTGATTTAAATATAGTCTCCGAATTTCCACGCCTCCTTGGGGGATATTTATTTGTCTGTCAATATTATGAATTATCATATTTTCCAATAATTCATCATCAATGCCACCGAACGCTGCTATATAAAGTAATTACTCCATTTTCTGTTCTCATTAACGTACCATATCCTGTGACTCATGCAAAAACTCTGACACAGCAACATACGCTACAATATATACCGTATTCAAGTCACATGACAATAGCTGATACCGTATCAGAAAACACGCTGTGGCAAAAACGCTCTATTAAGAAGTGTATAGCAACAAGTGGCTCTGCGACAATGGTGGACTCACTACTAAGAGACAATCGCCGGTCTATATAGGCAACTACTTCTACATCACAGTATGGCGGTGTACCGACCTCCCTACTGGTTTCTTTCAGCGAAAGCGTTTCTACTGCAGCCTAAAATCAGAGGCTCGCCCCAGAGCTCAGTCGGTAGTGCAACTGCCTGCCGTACTAGAAGTCCCGGGTTCGATTCCCGGCGGTGGGGGTGGGGATTCTTCTTCACCAGATTCTGCAAGTATGAATGTGTGTGTGATACACCCCAACGAATACGAGTTAACACCGTCGGTATGTTCCAAAGGCCACAGATATGACCATTGCAGTTAAAAGCGGGGTGTAAATGGAACAAATAAAAAAGTCAGAGGAGATGGACTTGGAAACTGACAGATGAAACTCATCACCTATAAGCTGTGGGGAGAGCGTGCCTGTCTCTAATTCAAAAAGTATCGAGTTCGAATTTCGGTTGGGGTAAGTTATGAAGATGAAGTTTTTCCAGACTTTTCCCTATCCTGAAAGATAAACGTCTGGTAACTCTAAGTTCTATGGACCCTAGACTCATTTGAGAATCACTTTTTATTCATGCAAGACGTTAAAAATCATTTAAAGAACGCAGCACTGAAATGTAGTAATTTTGAAGCAAAAATTTAGCCTGAAGAATTTCTTAGGTAAATACTGCACAACTTTAAACTTGTTTCAACATTTTTTTTTTCAATTTTGAACTCACAGCGTTCAAAAGCCCTCTTATGCTAAATTACCAGGCAACGGAACTTTAGAAATAAACGTTCTTTTGGCTAACTATGCAGTTTATCTGTTGATAGTAAACAACATTGTGGTATAACACTCTATTAGTTCTTATTCAAAATAATAACTTTTAAATTTGGCAAACTTACACCCGTTTTGCATATCTAGATTTTATATACATAGATAAATTATTAAATACACTGACTTACACTCTAAACTTAGTGAAATGTAAAATTAATATTGTCTGTTTAAATATTCAATATTCGGTTACTATGGGAAACCCTAATGCGTTTTGTACCCTCATGATGGCTTCTAATTCGTATCGGGTCACCTTTTTTTACTGTTAAATGTACTATTGTTGCTATCTGTAGGTTCAGTCGTTTTAATTGAGTAATATGTTTTTACTCACGTAATAAATAGAAACAATAAATCCGTCATGCTGATAAACCAAGTGATAAGTTAAAATTACAATGTTCTAGTGTAAAACAATAGTATAAGTAGTTGGCCATTTATATACGCTTTTTTGTTTATAATCCTTGTTTCAAACAAGCTTGTCTCGTATCTCTTAACGGTCACGTGACCTTATCACCTCTCATTGGCTGTTATTGTAGTATAGACTGCTGTGCGGTAAAAATTAGTTCGTTATTTAACATGGTGATATATCTTTATATGTTGGAAGAGGAATGTCAAATTTATATTTTCGTAACTGTTTCAATTAAATACATTGCGCAACAGAGTTGATTTATCTGAAAGGCATGTTAATTCTTAAACGAAGTAAAGAGGAGGTTCCTTTGCTCTCAAGCACATGACACGATAGCACGTGATCCAGCGGTAGTGATGACATTTGTTTACATGACTTTTATCACTGACCTTGTTTTGAACTGGATTAGGAATATATCACCATTCGAAGGTGTATTGTGCCGAGTGCGTGAGATAAATTATTTTATTGATCGTTTATTGCGCGTGTACTTACTATATGTTTAATGGCAGAGTCTACCGCCAGTTTTTCGCATCGTAGGAGCATCGCAACATGAAATTGAGACAACAGGAGAACTTAACACTCCAGGGGTGATATTGCTGTGTGGCGAAGACGTTATTTAAGGATAATCAAATTGTCCAAATCGCAAACTATACTACCTTGACTAGACTTGGGTGAATGGACACATGACACGTATGGCATGACACGACTTTTAAGATTGAAAGATAAGCATTTTTGCAAGGTATGTGTGCTTATTTTAGAAAATCCCAGTGGAAAAGGCCGAAGGCCTTTCAATATAAACTTGTTTTAGTTTCATTGCTCATTCATTCAGTTTCAACTTGCTCAGTTTAATTATAAACTTCATTATTTTTGCATGCCTTCTTATTCTTATTTGTATAATTTTATCTATCTTCCTGGCAACATTTATGGAATTTACTGCAGTTTTAAATGTGACGGGAAGGCACCGCCTATGGCCTATGGCGCGAAAGCATTAGCCAATTAGGATGAGGGGGAAGGTAGTTGCACGCGTAGTGTTACATGTCAGCGGCGCAAGGTTATATGAAACAGAGATTAGGTGTCACTGTTTATTATTATTATTATTATTATTATTATTATTATTATTATTATTATTATTATTATTATTATTATTATTATTATTATTATTATTATTATTATTATTATTATTATTATTATTATTATTATTATTATTATTATTATTATTGGAAATTAATTGTTCTTTCACACTGGCCGTGTGTAGGCTAAATTGTGGAAACGTAGAGTCAGAATGACAAATTCAATGCCATAGCCGGGATTTGAACCACGGATCTTCTGGTTTCCGTCCAGCCGCACTATCATTGTGCTACTATGGCCAACGTGCCGATATGACATTAAATTCTCCAACTGACTCGTATTTTCCCGGTAAACCACTTAGCAGTTCTCATAAACACATGAGACAACTACCTTAATGGCGACTTACTATGCTGTAAGTACTTTAAGGCCCGGGCTTTATAGTTAACCACTATTAGGTGAATTATTGGAAATTAATTGTTCTTTCACGCTGGCCGTGTGTAGGCTAAATTGTGAAAACGTAGAGTCAGATTGAAAAATTCAATGCCATAGCCGGGATTTGAACCACGGATCTCTTGGTTTCCGTCCAGTCGCTCTTAACCTTTGAGCTACTATGCCCAACGTGCCATCCTGACATTAAATTCTCCATTTGACTCATATATTTCCCCGGTAAACCACTAGGGGCTCTCGCATCCGAGATACACCGTTTGTGGCGACTTACTATCGTAAGTACTTGGGTCCCAGGCTCCATCATTTAACTCTTATTATTTTAGTTAATTGATGGAAATTAATCATTTCTCCTCACTATCCGGATATAGGCTAAGGTTTTTAATAGATAGAGTCAACATGAAAAATTCAATGTCCAGTCCCTGTCCAGTCTACCGGGGAAATATGTGAGTCAAATGAAGAATTTAATGTCCGGACGGCACGTTGGCCATGGTAGCTCAAAGGTTAAGAGCGACTGGACGGAAACCAGGAAATCTGTGGTTCAAATCCCGGCCATGGCCTTGAATTTTTCATGTTGACTCTATCTACTTAAAACCTTAGCCTATATACGGCTAGTGTGGAGAAATGATTAATTTCCATCAATTACTCAAGCTTGTTGCCAACACTGGTTCATAAGCCTACAGCCTATTAATTGCTTTAATAAGGTTACCATCACATAAATAAAATTAATAAATGATCATTAATAGGAAATATTGAAATTAGGATGGACAGAAATGTTGATAAACGCCGCAAATAAAAATATATGTCTGTTTATATGTACAAACAAAGCTTACGATTCTAAACAAAGAAAAGAATTAAACAGTTGCCGATCCGAAGTGGCGAAAGCTGAATTACGCCAAGGAAATCCTCTAAGTCTCTGTTTGTATCTCCTCAGCTTTTGTCAGTTGCAAGAACTGAAGGAAAGCACGGGGAATATACCTTTATAATGGTCGAGGCGGATTTTGATCAAGGGATTTTTCTATTCACGAATCTGTCTTAACGAATTCGGCCATTTGCTATTTCTCCTCTTGTGTAAACCTGCGTATGAAGTGTGTCTGTTGTTAATGCTTCCATAATGATAAGTAGAACAATAAATAGGAGAAATGTTTCAAAGTATAACCCTGTATACCAAGGGAAGCCCTCCCCTCTAAGGTAATAAAATGCTTGTCTAAATGGAAGCTAGTCTAAATTGTACCACAAGTACCTTAACACAAACTGTTCGGTGTTTGTTTATTGAAAATACAAAACTATTTCTACACAAACGCGAACACTCGCACTCTTACACTTTAAAGACGTGATTTGGTATTCCATCGTAGTCCATGACACACGTAACCACAGATATTTTACCAATATTGTTTACAAAAGATGAAACAGAATAGATTACATATGATTATGGCAATGACCCGAGGAACTTAAATTATTATTACAAAGCAAATGTATTTAGTATTTACGCGAGAATGTGTTTACATTCACTGACGCAATCTGCAAGACGTGGGTGTATGGACATCGGCTAATGCATCGTCCCACGCTTCCCCATGCAGTTAACAATAGAAAAGCTACGGCCTGTATTCATCTCGAGGGGTAGCTTGCCTAAATCTGACGTCATTCTATTCAACAGAGAAGCCATTAACGCCGTCAGATCTCAATTGTAACAGAGGTAATTAAATAAACACAAAAGGCTGTGGGTAACTGCAATCTCGACTACAGATGGCGGGACCATCGAGCTGGAAAATCGTTCAAGGTGGCTTGGATTTCGGAAGAAATATTGAGTTACATCAATGCTTAATACGAAACAATTAAACTCGCTTTTATCATGAACAATTGTTATTCAGCTGTCTCTTAGGTAGTTAATTTTTTATTCGAGACAGTTTCAAAAGATTTCACAACAGATATAAATTTTGAGCTTATCTGGTTACATAGCCTCCGACGAAGGCAAAATAATACCAAATTATAATGAAAGAAACAAGGCAAATGTTACTGACAAGTCAGTTTTGCTATATTCTAATTAAACTCTGTGAGATATCATTGTTTTTCTGTAATATAAGAATGAAACTTAATTTAATTCTTAGTGTATATAATTTAATTTTGTAAAACTTAAGAAATAGACAAAACTATACTAAAAAAATGTTCACCTTTGCAATTATTGCATAACGTCTCCGTAGCGTAGATGATAGCCTACTAAGTGTTGATGATGCCATACATGATGTTCTACCTGACGCAGAATATGAAGAGGATGTAACAAGTTGCGAGGAATACATAGATAAGGTCGAAAAGGTCGATCCGGAAAGCAGCTCGAGAAATAGACTCCAGAAGCCCACAGCCGGTGCAACTTCCCCAGAACAGAACGTCACTCCTACTACTGTAATTTCTCATTCAGTTAAATTGACCCCAGTTAAATTTGAGTCTTTTTCAGGAAATATCGAGCCTTGGTCCATATTTTTGAAATAGTTTGAAACATCTGTAGATCAGTCATGGAAAGCGCGATGCGCAATAAGTGACGATACCAATCCTTGGGGTTTAGTATACAAAATAGCTTCGGCCAAACTCCGAACTGGTGTGAGATTGACTACACTACAAAGAGACGATGGAACATTTACCACAGATATTGAAAATACAATCAAGCATATATTAGAACACTTTGTACTCGAAGAGAATCAAGATAGTGACAACGAATTGCACAAACAAATTAGGAAAGAAATTGAAGAACCCATCAATACTAATGATGATAAATCTTTCATAACTGCAGAAATCATAATTATAATGCAAAAATTCAATCCAAATAAATCTCCTGGGAAGGACTGCTTATCTAGCGACACAATTATTAGAGCTTTCCAAAATCTCCCTCTATTCTTCATGTAAGTATACAACGCGTGCTTAAAGAAGAGATGCTTTCCAAAAGATTGGAAGCAGTCCATTGTCATTCCAATAATTAGACCAATGAGCTTATTAAATATCGGAGGTAAACTACTAGAAAAACTGATGATCGACAGAATACTACACCAAATGTACAGCAATAATTTGTTACACAATGACCAGTTTGGATTTACCCCCCAAAGGGGAGCAGTTGACGCTGCAATAGAAGTTAAATCTTTCATTAATAAATGCTTAAAGTCAAAACAATGTGTAGTAGTTACTAGTCTTGATGTCAAAGGTGCTTTAGATGCAGCTTGGTGGCCTAGCCTACTAAAGAATCTAAGACTGCTTAGATGCCCTAAGAATTTATATAATTTAGCAGTGAATTTCTTCAGCAACGGAAGAGCAGTATTTTCAGTGAACACTATACAGCAGAAAGAGAAGTACAGAAAGGCTGCCCATAAGGATCATGCTGTGATCCAGGTTTCTGGAACCAAATGTACAATTCGAAGCTGAATTTAGAATATGATCACCGGACAAGAGTGATCGCCTTCGCAGACGACCTGGTAGTAATGACAAGAGGAGCATATAAATCAGAAGCAGAGAACGTTACAAATCACGTCTTAGAAAAATCCAAAAAAATGGACTGACGATAACAAAATTCAATTTAACCAAAAGAAATCCAAGGTTCTATTTATCACAAGAAGAAGATATACAGATAGGGATGTCAACATATTTTTGAATCATTATAAACTTAACCAAACCGGAGAAATAAAATACCTCGGAATATATTTTGATAGCAAATTTAACTTCAACGTGTACATATGTTAGCAAGAACAGCAAAGCTACAAAGGTAGCTAGGTCACAAAGCACTTAAGACAATCTATGAAGGAGCTTTAGTCCCTGTCCTGACATACGGAGCTCCTGTGTGGATAGATGCGATACGGAAGAATAAAACTATTGCAAAAAATAGAAAAATTCAAAGATTAATTAACATAAAAATTCCGAAAGCATATGATGCATCGTGCGTACTAGCTGGAGTACGTCCCATAGAAATAATTGTATAGCAAAAAGTCCGAATATATCTGACAACAAAAACTCACATAGCAGACTTCGACAAACCATTAGAAGTAAAACACTAGCAACTTCCTGCCGAAGTGGCAACGATTCAGGAGGTGAACAAATACACCATATATAGAATGGAAGCGCACACAGATGGAAGTAAAATGGGGAGAAATTGGAGCAGCAGGAATTATATTTGAAAACGGAATTATGACACACCAGTTAAAATTCAAATGGCATGGCCACTGCACTAATAATCAAGCCAAACAACTTGCTATTTTAAAAGTACTAGAGAAATTAGAAGAATTTTATTATATCAGTTCAATAGATAGAAACAGAACCGTTGCAATATACACTGACAGCAGAATTACTATAGATCTACTGAGAAACTACTGGAAAAGAAATCGACTAATAAAATCGATCAAACACAAACTTCTTGCACTAAACCATTTAAATTGGATCCTCCACTTTGGCTGGGTTAAAGGTCACTCCGGAATAGAAGGGAATGAAGCAGCAGATAGGCTTGCAAAACGCGATGCTATCGAAGATAGTGAAATAGTGTACGACAAAATACCAAAAGACGTAATAGTAACGAGAACGAAGGAAAATGGATTCAACAGTTGGCAACAAGTCTGGACAAATACAACGAAAGGTGCACTGACTAAAGCGTTCTTCCCTTTAGTGAAAAACAGATTGTGTCAAAAGATTCCAATATCTCCAGAACTCACTACAATTTTAACTGGCCATGGAAAATTAAATGCATACCTATACCGATTTATAATAATAAATAGCCCATTCTCTCCTTCCAGAGAAGAACAACAGACCGTTAACCACATAATACTTAATTGCAGAAGACTTTATAAACAAAGACTAGAATTGGCAAAAAGTGTAACAAACAATGGAGGGAAATGGCCCACCAGCGACGAGAAGATTGTGATATAATCACCTGAAGTCGTTCCTAAAATTTGCAACTTCTATAAAAATCACGGACAGGGACTGAAGTTTTTGGAGTATAATAACGACAAATTGTGAACCCTATGCAATCACCTTGCTCTGGTTTCATAATAATTTTACAATTAACTTTAGCCGTAAAGCACCATTTCCACAAATATGGCAAGTATTTAGAGTAATATAATTAGTTTGTGAACTCTCAAAAATCAGCTAGAAGAATAGACTCAATTTAATGTACACAGTGTCTAGAAAAGAGAATAATCCAATGTAAAATTGTTGTAACGTTTACAATTACTAATTCAAAAGTGGACATGTAACTATAAAGCATGTAGTATTACCATGTAGAGCATGCTGTTGATAAAGAAGACGAAAGAAAAGACTGACACGTCTTCTTGAGAGGATACTTGGATGGGTAGCATAAGCTGATGGTCGACGGAATCGTAGTGAATTGCGATACCTACGAGCAGACAAAGAAGATCCTCCAGACGAAATATGGAGACATGAATCGTATCCAGTCTCACTTTGACTACTTAGAAGATCTGAGAATTCAAGCACTGACTGCTCTCGGTGAGGATGTAGATAGCTATGGCCGGGTCTTAACCCCCTAAATACTGCGCACTTTGCCTTACGAAATCCGTCGCCCAAGCGACTCAAAAAGAAACAGCACAACAGAGCACAACATTACAGCGTTGATGACATTCCTCAACGAAGAAGTAGAAGGCACTTGACTGCAAAGAAAATTCTAGGCGAGACGTCATCAAACTTGGACAGGTTCCCCACTGCAGCGACGCTCCAACGTCCAGTCAAGGCAGAAGAAAATACGGGGACGCAGAGCATCTATGGATCCCTGCTATGTGTTCTGATAATCCCGCGACTACTGGGCCCAAGATTGTGGGGTGATTAAGGATATAAACGCACGAATAGACAGACTAAAAGCCACAAATTGTTGCTTTCTTTGCCTCAACCGACGCCACACTCCACAGACTTGCTCAAAACGGGATAGACTGCAAATGGGCACACCAGCAATCAGTTTGTTATGTTGTAGGCAACACCTATGGTCCTGATACCCCATCTAGATCGACGAAAACCGTCAACAAGATAAAATTTCGGACTTCAGAGTTTACTTGCAGACGGCAAAAGTATGGTTAACAGGGCCGACAGGTGTCACTAAACAGGCTCGTTGCGTACTCGAAGGGGAGAGTCAAAGTTATCGACGAGCTGAAGCTAAAGCTGGCAGGCCATAAATCTATAGCTGTCAGTTCTTTCGAGACACCGCAAACAAGTCAACATAGACTCGTCCAACTGGACGTGAGAGGAATCGGGAGAAACTACAAAGTACCAATGACTGCACTGGAACATGACCATCGGTTTTCCTCTCAACCCACAGTGCCTCAGCACATCCACATGTTGGGACGGCTGCGGAAGCTAAAACTGGCTGATCCACTAGATAACCAGAAGGATCTGCCCATCCAACTGCTTATAGTTGGAGAACATTACTGGAAGTCCGTCAAGGACTCCGCAAATATACGTATTTCCCCTTTGTAGTTTTGCTGCCGTCATATCTGGGTCGGATTCTCAAGAAAGCCGTTCCGGTATATCAGCGACCCCTGTGGACGTGAATTCCATAAATCTCCAGCAAATGGACTTCCAGAGAGACGACGATCTTCGAAGATTTTGGCATTTATAAACCATGAGGATATTGACGAACCTACCCAGAAAATTGATTGCTAAGAACCCTGAAATCCTCTCAGAATTTCACGGTCCATACAACTTCAAAAAACCTCTCAGAGTTTTAAGGTCCATACAACATCAAAAAAGGACGCAGAGTGGTATCTCTACTGAGGAAAGGAAAACTTTCAGTTGCCTAGTAACTACCGCTTCGCTGAAAGACGGCTCCGGTCACTAGAAAAAAGACTGGCAAGAGAAGACGGGTTGTATAAGAAGCACCAGGAACACATGTTGTACTATATTTGTCAGGGACACGTGGAGATAGTACTGGATACAGAGCAGAACAGAGACGTCTACTACCTCTCACATCAATTAGTGAGGAAGGAGAAGAGGGGGAAGTTAAATGGCGTATTGTTTTTGATGGATCTGTGCACGAAGGACAGATTCCGTTACTCAATGATTCCTTGGATTTGGGGCCAAATGTTCTCCCATAAATCCTGTCTGTGCTATTACGATTTCTCCAGGAACCCGTGGCTATCGTGGGGGATATAAGCCAGCCATTTCTGAAACTGTCTCTAAAGGAGGAAGACAGGGATCTGACGCGGTTCCTATACCGTTACATCCAGCATGACGAATCAACCATCAAGTCCACAAAGGACAGCGTCACATAACGCTTCACCAGGCTCCCGTTTGGGCTCAACTGTAGCCCATTACTCTTGTCAGTAGCACTAACAGAATTGGCTACAAAATACGCAGTGGAGTTATCGCAGGTGGCCGATCTGATTGACAAAGACATGTTTATGGAACTTCGCAGCAGGAACACAAACCGAAGCCTAAGTAATATCACTGTATTACCAACTCGTGTCGCTCACGAAGAAAATACTGATGACAATGTTAAAATTAGTGACGAATTCTTCCCAGTTGAAAGAAATATGGAAAGCAGAGGGACGGGGTCTAAGCGAAGAGGCGCAAGTACTAGGCATGAACTGGAACACTGTAAGAGATACCTTTCATTTCAATCACCGAGATGTAACAATGAAACTGAAGGAGGTTCCTGCCACGAAGAGACAGATAATTCAAGCCACAGCGACGTTCTATAACCCCATGGGACTGCTGGCGCTAACGGCGATAATGGCCAAGATACTGTTTCAGGGTATATGGCGCCGAGGTATTGCCTGGGATGAAATCATACCACCAGATCTTGGAGTACAGTGGGCAAAATGGGCATCCACTCTTTCTTGGTTGACCAATATCCACATTCCACGATGCGTCACCACATCGAACTCACAAGATACTCAAATCCAAGTATTCTGTGACGCCTCAGATCGAGCATTCCTCAGCGAGCATTTGGGGCTGCACTCTACCGCAGAGACCAGGGTGACACTTGCTGCACAGTCCGTTTGTAGTAAGAATAGGCTCGCCCCAGTGAAGAAGTTCAGTCTCCCACATTTAGAACTTTAACTGCTCTCGTGGGTGCCAGACCCCTGCATTACTACTTTCATGCGACGGGATTCCCAACAACCAGAGCAGTCCTGTGGAGCGACTCCACAGTGACTCTGGGCTGGATAAGAGGAGATCCCAACAGAGGGAGGACTTTCGTCAGCAACAGAGTGACAGAAATTATGAGCTACACGACACCAATCCAATGGCGACACTGTCCAGGAGCCAACAACCCAGTCGACTCTCTCTCTCTCTGTCTCTCACGAGGATTACCTGCAGACGAACTTGCCTCGTTGAATTTATGGTGGGAGGGACCGGTCTTGTTGAAGCAACCTTCCACTTCCTGGAGAGAAAATACCACCTCCGTAGACATTGAACTTCCAGAAGCAAGAAGACCCGTACAAGAAATACTCGTAGTCACGACTTATAAACCACTATTCGAGATAACGAGATTTAGCTCGTACTAGTAAGCCTTGCATATCACCGCCTACGTCATGCGTTTCATCGAGGATCTCAAGAAGAGTGGACTACCAACAACAATTCCTTCTGCTGAAGAGATAAGAAAAGCACGGATGTACTGAATCCACACGGTCCAATCGGAGTGCTTTGCAGAAGAACTGGACTGCCTACAGAGAACCTTTGGTTCGAATATCTCGGATTTCATGCTTCTCTCTCTAACTGCCAGACGGATTGATTCGCTTAGGAAGAAAACTGCAGTTCGTCGACCTAACCGCTGATCAGAAGCGTCCGGTTTTATTGGATGGGACACATCATTTCACAAGGTTTCTAATTATGGAGACTCACGTACGTCTCCGTCATTTGGGAGTACGTATAGCGCTGGGAGAAATTCGGGATGACTGGATTCTGCGAGGACGACAAGCTATAAAGGTAGTTCTCAATGACTGGCTACACTACAAAATAGCCTGCAACCCACCCGCAGACGCAATAGAAGCACGTTTTCCAGCGGACAGAGTTAAACCCACGAGGCCCTTTGCCATCACGGGTTCCAACTTTGCTGGCCCTTTGTAAAGTAGGTCGGGTAACGAAAGCTTACATTGCTCTTCTCACCTGTGCTCCCACAAGGGCTTTGCATCTGGAATTGGCGATCGATCTTTCAGCCGATCGTTTCCTGCTGGCTCTCCAACGGTTCGTCGGACGCAGAGGAACTTACTCGCGGCCAGCAAGGAACTTCAAGGAATACACTCACTGCTGACGCACCCTCAGACATATGAATATCTCGGCCACCAAAATGTCAACTGGAAATTCATTCCACCACGGGCAGCTTGGTGGGGAGGATGGTGCCAGCGAATGGTAGGATCGGTGAAACGCTGTCTACGGAAATCTCTGGGATAGCTGATGACAGACGAAGAGCAGACGAACACCCTTCTTGTGAGCATCGAAGCCGCCCTCAACTCTAGGCCGCTAACCATGGGGGACGGAGATGAAGTTATAACTTCAGCTCATTTCCTCACTGGTGGGAAATTGACGACGATCCCCAGTGAGGCATCACCAGCTACTAGTCTAAGCTGTACCGCCAAAAGATAAAATTGCAGACGGCTTCTGGAGGAGATGGACTAAGGACTACCTTCTGGAGCTGAGAGCATTCCACATGGTACGGCGCCTACGTACCGGAAGAGCTGTAATCCAAATTGGCGATGTGATGCTGTTGCAAGATCATGTTCCACGTCACATGTGGAAATTAGCACGGGTGATGAATCTTCGCCTAGGCCGGCCACGCCGTGTCTCAGTGGTAAGACCGCTTGGCTCTCACCAAGGCGGCCCGGGTTCGATCCCAGGCGACCGCAAAGTGAGATTAGTGGTGGACAACACGGCGTTGGGGAGGGATTTCTCCGGGACCTCCGGTTTCCCCCGCCATCTCATTTCACTGGTGCTCCATCTTCATCTCATGCATCATCAGTGTCACCGCCTGCGGTGCCGTATGTAGTGAAAGCGGACGTTAAACACTACACACATTTCGCCTAGGTCAAGACGCCATAGCGAGAACAGTTATTCCAAGGACAACAAAGTCTCTGAGATAGCCCGTCCCATTCAGCTGGTCATTCCTTTGGAAATCAGGAGTGACCAGGGTGGGGAGGATGTGGGAAAACCTCCGACATCTAATGAGCACTTGGGAAACTGAATTGCACTTATAATGCCATCTGTTGTAATATTATTGTAACCAGAAAGAGAGAGTAAAGTGAGTTAAGATTCATTGTGTGTGTGTGTGTGTGTGTGTGTGTGTGTGTGTGTGTGTGTGTGTGTGTGTGTGTGTGTGTGCGCGTGTGTGTGTGCGTGTGTGTGTGTTACTTATGCTCCTGATATAACTAACCCTTTCCACGTCCTCTCCAACAGCTTGTCTACTTCACGTTCAAGAGGTCTCGAGTTCAAATCTAGGTCAGGGAGATTTATTTCAATGAAGATTTTCCCTTATACTGAAAGATAAGTGTCTGGTAACTCTACGCTCAATGAGCCCTGGACTTATTTCAACAGACTCATTCATCGTGTGATATGACTTAACTTGGAGAACATAAATTTAAGAAATCACAATTACTGCATAACAAAAATGTTCTAAGCATATATACTAGGATGGTCTGAAAAGATATCTCGGCCCGAAAGTGAAGAACGACAATTCATGCTTTCAAAGTAGTTTTAGTTTTCAACATAGTCTTCTCTAATGTCAATACATTTTGTCCAGCGCTGTTCCAATGCCACTATCACCTGTAGAAAGAAACCTGAGAAAGGCAAATACATAGAAAATTGTGGAAACGTAGAGTCAGACTGAAAAATTCAATGCCATGGCCGGGATTTGAACCACGGATCTTCTGGTTTCCGTCCAGCCACTCTACCATTGAGCTACTATAGCCAACGTGCCGATATGACATTAAATTCTCCAACTTACTCGTATTTTCCCGGTAAATTACGTAGGAGTTCTCATAATTGAGAATAATAAGATGGTTAAGATTTCTATATAAGGAAATTTAAAGTCCCAGAAATTAGTAATTCGGGTAATGACTCAGAGACTGAACTGCTGGATGTTAACGATTCCACATTTTTTCGTTGTAATGAGAAATGTGTAGTGTAGTGTTTAACACCCGCTTTTACTACATATGGCACCGCAGGCGATGACACTGATGATACATGAGATGAAGATGGAGCACCAGTGAAATGAGATGGCGGGGGAAACCGGAGATCCCGGAGAAAATCCGCCCCAGCGACGTGTTGTCCACTACAAACCTCACTTTGCGGTCACCTGGGGTTGAACCCGGGCCGCCTTGGTGAGAGCCAAGCGGTGTAACCACTGAGCCACGGTGCGGCTGCCGTTGTAATGAGTTGTGTACATTTACAAAGAGGATGGATGGCTGGGTGATATATATGAAGTACTTCAGATGGGTCCCTGAAGGCTGCACGGGATGCAGATATGTTGAAGTGGACCTGCACACTTGAGTACCATGTCTTAGAAACAAAGACTAATACTAACCAAGTACGGGATAAAACCGTATTTCGTAAACTATATTGCCATTTTCATTACATGGAATATGAAACAAAATATCGATATATATATATATATATATATATATATATATATATATATATATATATATATATATATATACATACATACTGTGACTTTGTGGGTTCGTGAAATGAAAAGTCCAATTACACCACTCAAAAATGTTCTTTATTTCCACCGACTTACAGTTTAACACTTGCCAATTACACAAAATTACGTAATACACCAATTACGATTTACCAGTTCGTCCGTTACAACTTCACTTGTACTCGCGATTACATGAACTCCGATACACATACACAGTTCGTACAGTCTTCCGTTGCACAATCTTTTCGTTCATTAACACGTCACTGACACCAAGAACTGCGACTGTCCCCTCACTCACACTCACTAACCAACTGACTGACTAACTTGACTGACTAGCTGCAGCCCTTTTTATAGGCATCTCGCCGACTTCTCGGCTTTTCTAGTTCCCAGGCGACGTTTCCAGATGATGAAAGATTCCCGTAATTTCTAGAACCAGGTGGACAGAAACAGACGGCACACTGATGTTTTTCCTCCCAACCACTGCCTGTCACCACTACAAGACAAACGAGGGGGAGGTGCGGCTAACCGAACCTCCCCTGCCTTCCGCTGCCAGCTGCTTCACAGGGTGTTCCAGCGCTCGCGTTACACTGCTCCCTCCTCAAAGCTGTTCGCCCCAGGTGTCCTCCTGAAGTACCGGCGTGCACTTCCTCCAAGACTTCCGGGACCTTACTCCGGGGAAGTACCAACTGTCCTCTCTGCGCCTTCCCATCGGGTGACTCCCATACCCGGAACAGCACGCCCACTCTGGTCTTCAACGAGTCCCATTGGGCCCAGTACGACTTGTAGGTGGCGCTCCTCGGTGCGATGTCCTCCCAGGTTGGCCTCGTCCCTGCCTCCACTTCCTTCAAGAGTGGCCCCAAGTCTGCGTCCGCCAGCTGCTCCCTCCTCAGGCCTGCGCTATCCCAGCCTTCAGCAGGCACTGCCACAACTACTCGGACTGCTGCGGCACGCTCCTTCTCTTCCACTCTTGTGCGCTCATGGCCGTCCTGGATCTGCGGTAGGACACCTCCAATGTAATGGTCGCTAGCGTCGGTGTCCACAATGAAGGCGCCACCCGGTTGTGGGAAACCCAAAATTGGAGCACTGCACAGGATCTCCTTCGGGTGCTGGAAAGCGCCTTCGGCGTCCTCCGTCCACACATAAGGCCGGTTTTCCTCCGTCAGGCGGGTGAGGGGTTTTGCGATGTTGTCGGCCTTTTCCTCTAAATCATTAAGGCAGTCGTCTACTTGACCCTTCCGCTTGCCCAGATTCGCGACGTCATCCCTCACGCCGGCCAACCGTTCCTCGAACTTGGCGGCGAGGACCTCGTTCGCCACCTTCATTTCAGTAGCCAGACGGTCATTCGCTGCTCTCATTTCCGTGGTTAACTCGGCCTTAATTTGTTGCATCTTCTCGGTGATGTTGTCCCTAGCCGTCCTGATTAGTTTCAGTTCCGCGGCCAGGTTATTTCTAGTCTCCAGCTTCTCTGTTAATTCGGCCTGCATTTCTTCCATCTTCCTGGTGATGTTGTCTTTAGCCGTCTTCATTTCTTCCAGTTCCGCTAAAATCTTTTCTAATGCTGCCTCCATCGTTGTAATGTTCGGTGATGTTGTTTTCCCGCTTCCTGACACCAGTGTGACTTTGTGGGTTCGTGAAATGAAAAGTCCAATTACACCACTCAAAAATGTTCTTTATTTCCACCGACTTACAGTTTAACACTTGCCAATTACACAAAATTACGTAATACACCAATTACGATTTACCAGTTCGTCCGTTACAACTTCACTTGTACTCGCGATTACATGAACTCCGATACACATACACAGTTCGTACAGTCTTCCGTTGCACAATCTTTTCGTTCATTAACACGTCACTGACACCAAGAACTGCGACTGTCTCCTCACTCACACTCACTAACCAACTGACTGACTAACTTGACTGACTAGCTGCAGCCCTTTTTATAGGCATCTCGCCGACTTCTCGGCTTTTCTAGTTCCCAGGCGACGTTTCCAGATGATGAAAGATTCCCGTAATTTCTAGAACCAGGTGGACAGAAACAGACGGCACACTGATGTTTTTCCTCCCAACCACTGCCTGTCACCACTACAAGACAAACGAGGGGGAGGTGCGGCTAACCGAACCTCCCCTGCCTTCCGCTGCCAGCTGCTTCACAGGGTGTTCCAGCGCTCGCGTTACAATACATACATTGACTATAAAACGTTCCATTTTTCATGTAACATGATTTCTATATGAAATACATTACAACACCAATGACTTGTTCAGGTTTCCTTAAAGTCTTGGTCTTACCCCATATTCCCCTATTCTCACACCTACCCACGCTTACCCTTAGAGAAAAATACCATAGATAACCACTTAACAACCGACAGCACATTCGTCAACCACAGAGATCCTCGCATTAAAAATATTTATTTTCACTGTCTAAGCATTTCTGCACTCAGAAATTAACGAAGTTCTAAAAACTAGCTCATTGATCCGTGCGAGAAGGTATGACATTTATTCAGGGAAATCGCTAATCAAAGACCGAAATAGCGTTAATTTTCGCTGTAGCTGTCAAAGAACTAGTATGTAAGTGCACGATTGTTTGTTCTAAGCGTGTTGGGTTTGTTCACAAAGCGTAGTATTACAGAGAAGCCGTTGAAGCAAAATCAAATTTTAATTAATCCTAAAGGTTATGCGATGTGGCTTAGAACAGAATTAACTTTCCAATTAACCTTTAACCCACGGTGGATTAGTGTGGCAGGCCTGCTTCTGCTTCAATTTGATTAGCGCCGATCCCGTCAGCGTTTTGTGTTTGGTTTGATTTATGTCCTCTACCTTCCTCACTAACCGACAAATTAAATTCACGAGAGAGATCATACTGAAAATATATTGTTGTATATTTCTGCAATCCATGTCAACTATAAAACTATAAAGTAAATATGTACCATCAACTGCATAAACATTTTCTAGATATGAACTGCTTCTTGTAATTTTAGATAATTGATGGAAATTAATTATATCTTCACACTAGCCGTATATAGGTTAAGGTTTTTGATAGATAGTCAACATGAAAAGCTCAATGCCATGGCCGGGATTTGAACCACGGATCTCCTAGTTGCCGTCCAGTTGCTCTTAACCTTTGAGCTACCATAGCCAACGTGCCATCCTGACATTAAATTCTCCATTTGACTCATACATTTCCCCGGTAGACCACTAAGGGCTCTCGCATCCGAGATACACCGTTTGTGGTGTCTTACTATCGTAATTACGTGAGTCCCAGGCTTCATCATTTAACTCTTATTATTTTAGATAATTGATGGAAATTAATTATTTCTTCACACTAGCCGTATATAGGCTAAGGTTTTTGATAGATAGAGTCAACATGAAAAATTCAATGCCATGACCGGGATTTGAACCACGGATCTCCTGGTTGCCGGTCCAGTCGCTCTTAACCTTTGAGCTACCTTTTGTGTTAAATGATGAAGCCTGGGACTCAAGTACTTACGATAGTAAGTCACCACAAACAGTGTATCTCGGATGCGAAAGCCCTTAGTGGTCTACCGGGGAAATGTATGAGTCAAATGGAGAATTTAATGTCAGGACGGCGCGTTGGCCATGGTAGCTCAAAGGGAAAGAGCGACTGGACGGCAACTAGGAGATCCGTGGTTCAAATCCCGGCCATGGCATTGAATTTTTCATGTTGACTCTATCTACTACTTGTAATTTCCACGCTGTTTTTATTTATTTCCTAGTTCAGGTCCTCCGACGTAAGTCATCTCAGAGAATAAACGAAATGGATGAAATAGTGCTCAAATAAACCCACAGTGCATAGAAATTAGAGTTATCAGACATTCATTTTTCGCGGTATGGTAAACCCCTAGAAAACCTTATCCAGATAACCCACCCTGACCGAGTTTCGAACTCGGTATCCCTTGAACGTGATATGCTATCACCACGACACAGAAGATCCAGGAACACAACAATTTATTTGCTAAATTTCTTAAAAGGTTTCTCCACAATTTATACAAGTGCCTATTCTAACAAAACAAATTCTGAGGTAGGTTAATTAGATTTCCCGCAATTTCTGTCCCTCCATTTTATCTGCATTATCAGAACACATCATATCTCATCTGGTAGTCTCTTTCAGTGCAGAAGTGTCAGTGGGAGTCTCGGAGTTGCATGACAGGATGATATTATCTTGGTAAACCCTTCCTCCTCTGGTAGGATGGTCTCCGGTCTCAGGGGTGATCTAGTGGGTCGTTTTAGAAACGCGTTAGGATGGATGTCTGTTGTGTAAGCCTGCCGAGAGTTTTCTGAATTCTGGAATGGCGGCTTCGGTCTCCAAGCCGGACAGGTGAAATATTACGGGGCCACGGTAGGAGGGATGTTGGTTGTACCGAACTCTCGGGGACTTCCAAACTGGTAAATTGTAGGGACCCTGCCCTGTGTACTGTCGTGACAATACAGTCCTCCGCTCTCGTCTCTCCTCATCCTTCCTCGCGGGATGCCTCCCCCTTTGGGCATAGATACAAAATAGCCTTTTCGACGTGCCGAATCCCTTGCATAGTGTTCTATTCCATCCTTTCCCTGATGATTTGAGTTATTTTAATAAAATAATTATTGGCGCTTTAGTACTAGTATACAATTTGTCAATGGACGTATCGGATTCTTTGAGAGTGAGAAACTTCTGTTTAAAATTTGTTTGATGATTCACGACATTTCCTGATTGGACAGTCTTAGACCTTTTATAATAACTAACCTAAAGGGAATTCTTGTGTAAATAACATATTATTAAAGGAACTTTAATTAATAAGTTACTACTCCATTTACACAGATGGCTCTCGGATAGCTGAAGGGCTTAGTAAAAATGCTAAAGTAAGATGTGCGTTTGTAGTATTCTCTCGCTCCATAGAATGCCATTCTTTCATGTTCAGACTTGCCAAGGAGTGTTCAGATTTTCAAGCTGAATTATTAGCAATCCTTGATGCAGTGCAATGGTGCAACAACTTCCAATGTACCGCTCGCCTTTACAAGCAGCAATTGCAGCTTTGGAAGATACCAAAAACAGCAGTCCTATTGCAGCTGAAATAAGAAGTCAATTATTATGTAGTTCTCATCTGTGTATTAAATGGGTCAGAGGACACGTAGGGATTGCCGGAAATGGACGTGCAGATGATCTTGCAAAGAGAGCTGTGACTTCAGATCGTCCAGAAATTTACACTCTATGCCCTATTTCTTATGTGAGGCAAACATTAAAGGAGATTATCAACAACGACTGGAAAGAATACTGGTTAAAAAGTGATTGTGGTGCTTTGACTAAGGATTTATATTTCCCAACAGTTTCTGACAGACATAAATGTAAATTCGTTAATACTATGTTCTCACTCAATTCTTAACTGGACCTGGCAAATTTTCAGCTTACTTATTTCGATACAAAATCAAATCCACATGTAATTAATTTTATTTGTGGAAATCATCTTCAAGATGTCCCTCACATTTTATTTGTTTGCCCGTTTTTCTGTTTTGAAATATACGAACTTGAATTATTGCTTCAATCCTTAGGTTACACTTTCTCAAAACCACTTACACATATTCTGATGAATTACAAAACTTATCAATATTTCATGGCTTTCTTAAACAAAATATTTCTTAAGCTAAATAATTCATCTTGATGTTTACTGCTTTCCAGCTTGATATTGCATTTGTTATATTTTTGTAAATTGTATTACATTCATAAATTTTTAAACTGTATTCCTAACATACTTTTGGGTAAAATAGGAATAAAAGTTGGATAATAAATAAATAAATAACATTATATTTGATTACAGTTATGATAATATATAAAAAATTATTGCATGCTTCTAAGAATACTTCCAAATCTCTAAACAACTAGGCTTGCCACTTTCGAAAGCTTCTTTCCTGTCAGGTTAAATATCAGAAATCTTCTTCTCCTTGTCGCCTTCTCGACAGTTCTGATGTCACACGAGAGAAGAGCTGTTACATTCGTCAATAGACGGAAGTGGAACAAAAGATTTGTTTCCTAAGTTTGTTTCAGCTCTCTGGTTTAATTAGTTTAAGGAGAGAAGCGAACTGTGTGAGAAAACGTGATTTTGACGTTGCTGAAAGATTCTCCAGGCACTACATTTTATAAAAATGTTACTTAATTAAAAACTCTCTCGCACTAAACTTCATATCTCGAGTGCTTAATAAAAAGATACAATCAGCCAGCTCTTCTGCAGCAGTAAAACGATGAGAAATAAATAGCTATGAAATTTGATTCGATTACTGACTTCCCAAATTGTTTCTCTCTTAGGAAAGACAATTCCAGTTATTATCAATACACAAAACTCATCTTTATTTTTGATAGTACGGAATGACTAACAGAGGGAAAAATACATACTACGAAATATATTATTCGTGGTGAAACGAAGGGTATTATAAACATGAAAAATACTATAGTAATAGAAAGAAACGCAAATGAAATATTTGTGGAACTTGCGAGGTAAGTTGATATTGTCACTTTGTGGGTTAGAAGAATAAGAAGTCGAATTTATCTACAGTTCTTTAGTTCCGTAGAAATTCACTTGCGGATTATAGCAGAATTGCGTTACATACACAATCACAATCTACCAAGGTCGATGACCATACAAATAGCGTTCTGATTACATCTATTTACAACACTCCTGTTACAACATCTGTTCACAATTACGGCTGACTCTTGGCGAGTCATCGCTTCCTTAAATACCTCATTGATAATTCGAGACTGTTCTGTAACAATCAAGATATCGAATGTTCTGTCACCAGACGAAACTCGAATTTTCTAGACGATAAAGCTTATATGTGCCGGCAAGTCCTTTATCTCGCGCTATCTTTATTTGTTCCGGCATACTCTTTATCTGCATGCTCTTTGTGTACACAAGCCGCACTTATCTCTCTGCACCGAACCTTTTGTGCGTTTCGCCGCGACAATATTTATTAGCGAGTGAAAAAATTTAAAGCTTAAAGCGTTAGCGCCGATAGCATACTAAACATCAAAGTCCGCTAGTCCCATACGTAATTTTATCCGTAACCTAAGAAAAATCGACTTGAATTATGAATTATAAAAATATTAATAATTGTTTTACAAAAGATTTAGAATCGATGTTTTTACTATGTATGATACTGAAGGCTTTGAATAGCGAAGAATCGTAACTATGGCAATGCAAAAATAACAAATAGTAGATAAACTCTATGTCAAAACGAGTGATTCAGAATGATTATATCTGAAGATATTACAAGTCCACTAGTGTAAACTAAAGATGAATCACCCGACTAGTTACAATCGATCATGACTGGAGATTCACCTCTTGCCTAGTAAAATATTTGGCTTCTTTGCCTTGTACCCACATGACTTATTTCATAAAACGCCTTCAACTTCATATTTTTACTAATGTCCACTCCGTCTTTAATCCTCGGTAGCGTACATGGTAGCAAGTCTACCTCACGTTCAAGAGGCCCCGAGTTCAAATCTCGGTCAGGGTGAGTTACCTGTATAAGGCTTTTCCTGGGTTTTCCCTTATCCCGATAGACGAATCTCGGGTAACTCTAAGCTCCATGAACCCCGGACTGATTTGAGCATCATTTCACCCATTTCATTAATCGTTCGATATGACTTAATGTCGGAGGACGTAAAATGCAAAAAAAAAAAAAAAAAAAAAAAAAAACCTCCAATGTTATGAATATTGGCGAAGAAGTGATTTTAGCATATTTTTTTCAGAGAAATCACATGTACTAAAATAATCCAGTCTGTGTCGAAGTATTCAATGTTGAGATGTACATTGTCGACTGGTAAATATATGAAGTTTTGTTGTTGTTGTTGTTGTTGTAATTTACGTCCTCCAACGTTAAGTCATACAGGACGATGAATGCAATGGGTAAAATGATGCTGAAATGAGCCCAGGGTCCATAGAGCTTAGAGTTACCCGACATTCGTATTTCAGGATAAAGGAAAACCCCGGAAAAACCTTATGCAGGTAAGTCCTCCTGGCCAAGATTCGCACTCGGGACCTCTTGAACGTGAGGCAGGCACGCTAGCACCACGCTACCAAGGCGGGAAAAAATATGAAGTTGAAGGCCTTTTTATGAAATAAGTCATGTGGATACAAGGCAAAGAAGCCAAAGTCTTTACTAGGCAAGATGTGAATCTCCAGTCATGATCGATGGTAACTAGTCGGGTGGTTCATCTTTAGATTACACTAGTGAACTTGTATTGTATTTTAACAATTGTACCGTTAATATTAGGATTATGCAACGAAACCAGAATAATAAAACATATTTATATACATCGCAGATGTACGACGCTTGTTTCTTGCTTTTCAGATAAGTAAGAACAATTGAACATCAAACTAAGCCATCTATGAGGTAATCGATAGTCAAAGAGATTATAATATGTCTTTGGCACCATATTGGAGTAGACATTCCTGAAGAATAATGTGCTTTTGTTTCGCAAATGTTAACTTTATTTTTCTGCTTAATGTGCTGTATTGATTCTGGTAGAGATAATCCGACTATTTGCGGAGATTACTCATGCCTACTTTTCAGTAACAGGTCTGCTCAATAAAGAATAATCACAATTTTTTTGACAACGTACCCTTACTCATCTTCATAATTTGGATGCTCCTTCTCAAAATAGTCTCCGCTGAATGCGATGCACTTGTCCCAGCGTTTCTGTCAGTCTTTAAAGACATGCTGGAAACCATTTTTTAGAGATCTTTCAAAATCGCCTCCACAGCCTTCACCACTGCTTCTGATGATGAGTATTGCCTACCACGAAGGCGTTTCTTCAAGTTAGGGAATAGAAAAGAGTCACGTGGGGCTAAATCTGGACTATAGGGAGGGTGAAGGATGCACTTCACGTTGATTTCTGCAAGATATTCAGCAACAGCATTGGCAATATGCGGTCGCGCATTATCGTGGTGCAGCATCCAGCCTACTTCACGGAAATGTGGTCTTTTGAGCCTGATGTGAACTTGTAATATTTTCAGGACATCCCTGTACTATTGTCCAGTTACTGATGTGTGTGCAGGTACAACAAGCTGATAAACCATTCCATGAATATCAAAGAATGAGATGACCATAACTTTCCCAGCAGAAGCAAACACTTTTGCGTTTTTGGGGGTTGGTGATGGAGATTTCCACACTGCGCTTTGCTGTTTGCTAGGATCAAAATGATGAAGCCAAGTTTCATCAGCAGTGATTACGTTTGAAAGAAATTCCGGATCTTCCTCTAACATCAACTTTAAGTGCATGCAGACCTGAATGCAAATGTCCTTTTGTTCGGGAATCAACAGTCTTGGAACCCATCGCGCACAAACACGTCTCATGTGTAATGTTTCTGTCACCAACGTGTGGGTGGCACCCAATGAAATGTTCAGTATTTCAGAAAGTGATATTAAGGTAATTCGTCGATCCTCTCTCACAATAGCAGCAGCAGTGTTGATGTTTTCTTCCATAAGAGCAGTAACTGGAGCATCTGGTCTACCTTCTTTTGAAATTGATTGTCTCCCCACTTTAAACATTTTAACCACCTTCGAGCTGTGCTGTAGGGAAGGACAGACTCTCCATAGCTCTCCTGTAACATTGTATAGGCCTCAACTGAAGATTTGTTGAGACGGAAGCAGAATTTCGAAGCCGCATATCGTTCCTCGCGTGTTACCTCCATTGTAACGGTAGGCGATACTGAACATGTCTGAACTTGCCTGGTTCTTACAGGAGGGAACCAGGAGTACCAATAATGAAACTAATACGGGGTGTTTGTTTCACATTAAGCTAACAGAATATAGTAAGATTGAATTTTAGTGTGAAAAATTATGAGCGTTAAAAATTATGATCTTTCTTTATTGAGCAGCCCTCGTAGTTAACAATACATTATTGGAGACGTAGGTACTGAAGCAACTGAAAATTTGATATGATCAGGTTGTACCCTGTTGTCAGGGAGACAAACTAATAGAGCAAACTTTTAATTGCTTAAGTAGTCTTGCAGAAAGTACAAAGACGGATTTTAGTGACCTAATTTGTGTGCACAAAGCTGACGTTGTAACGAAGTACAAGCAAAATGAGGAAGAATGTTTTGTGCATAGAAACAAAAGTAAGACATCTGTTTTAGAAGTCGTGGGTGACAGACAAACATTGCTGAAACTTGAAATAATACAAGAAACTAGATAAGAAATAACTGATTGTCAGGTGATACACCGGCAAGAAATGGTAACTGATAAAGCAGTTTGAAACAGATAATAATAAGAAATGAAGAACTTTACGACTCCCATGGGGATAGGACGTTTTCTTTAAATAGTATTATTCGCTATTTTACATAGTCTGAAAATTCAGATGTGGTACTGAATGTACGTGCGACAATAAATTAAAAGCTACGAAAACCTACAGTAACCAAATTACCATAAACATTTCACCTGAGCCACCGATATGACGATTCATCAGCAAACTATTGAAATGAATATTTTCGGAAACTTAAAATTTATTCGGCTGTTCCCGCCATTCGATTGTCTATGCATGACTTCAGTACTTTGAAGTGAGTTATCACTAGTGCTCCTGGAGGAGGACTGGAGAAATATGAGGGGAAGGGGTAGATGTTTCGAAGTCACCTTAGTGAAATGGGACTTGTATCACAGCTTTCACCGAGAGGGATGGCTGAGGCGGTTTCGTCTGTGGCCCGCATTCGGGAGGCCCGAGTTCGATTCCTGTGGCTGACCTACCTGACCCATGGGTTTTTTCGGGGATTTACCGGGTCGCTAGGTGAATTCTGGGTAGGTTAATTATATCCACCGATTTTCCTGTCCCTCCACTTCATCTCCATTATCATTTCATATCATCTCTCATCTGTTGGTATCTTTCAGTGTAGAAGTGTCGGTGGGAATCTCGGCGGTGCGTGGCAGGATGTTATGCTCCGAAGTAAACTACTTCCTCCTCCGGTAGGTTGGTTGCCGGTCTCCGTTCCTCTGCTGGGACCATTTCGGAACCGCCAGCCAGGGACCTTTGGGACTCAGCTGATGGGCTCCTTGCCGTCCCGCAGTAGAGGAGAGTGTCCGTTGTCTTGGCCGGTCGGGGTAAGACTCGTCTCTGTCCAAGTAAACTGTAGGGACCCTGCCCTCTGTACTGCCGTGCCTCGTTGGGTCGGCCGCCCTCTTTCTCCTTCGCCTCATGCTTCCTCCCGGGTGTGATGATATGTGTTTAAGGGTGCTCAAATGCAGGGGTTATCACCACCCTTTAAAAATAATTCATGGCAAAAGCCAGATATAAATTGTTCCAAAACTATTTACAAGTGTAAATAAACTTACCAAAAATATATGTACATAACAAAAAACAAAAATAAAATAAAAATAAATATAAATCCAAACTAAAAAAGGCTCTCTTTGCTAAATTCTAAAATCTAACCTAGAAAAAAACCTAAAACCTTCTCCACTACTTTGTTATCATCCGCTAGCATTTCTGCAAAGCTGGCCGGCAGCTGCAGAGACGTCCTAAGGTGTGCTAGGCAAAAACACTCTAGCAGCACGTGTCCGACAGATAACGCTTCGTTGCAAAACGGACACAGTGGAGCAGGTTCCTTTCTAAAGAGAAAACTATGAGTAAAAGAGCAGTGCCCTATACGCAACCGAGCCAAACGCACCTCCTCGCGACGAGGTGAACGACAGGAGGTAACCCAAGGAATCGGAAGTTCTTTGACAGATCTAAGTTTATTATTGCGGAGAGCGGACCACTCTTCCTGCCAGCAGGTTTGCACAGCTCTCCGCATTAAAGTCCTAAAATCTTCCGATGTCACATATGGTACTCGAACCCTGGGCTTCATGGTAGCCGTCTTTGCTGCTGAATCCGCCATTTCATTCCCATGCAAACCTACGTGACCAGGGATCCATGCATACACCACGCCAACGCCGGAAGCGTGCAAAATGTGGAGGGCATCCTGGATGCGCTGCACAATAGGGTGGTAGTTGTATAGCTGCCGTAGGCTTTGAAGTGCACTGAGGGAATCACTCAGGATTAAGCAGTCCCCCTAACTTTCGTCGACGTACGTGTAGAATTGCCCGGTGTATTACATAAAGCTCTGCAGTAAAATGGAAGTGCTAGTATGGAATCCAAATGTCAGCATGGTGGCCTACCTACCGAATCCCCTCTGTAATGGAAACCTAATCCTAATCACAGCTCTCCAGTGTCGACATTTGAAACTTATTTTGGCTTGTGACTCGTAAGTTCACATTCTCAGCATGTATAGTACTAATAGATAAATCACATAATGTACGGCGTTTGTAACTGTCATAGCTTTAATTGCATACCTAAGCTCATTCCTACCTTTCACAGCTGTAAACAAAAACGCACTTAACGCAGAATTAACTATGAAAATAACACATAAAGAAGATAGTAGTAAATAAATAATCAATTAGATCAAGAGAAACATAGTTCAATAAATAACATGCAACTATAGGAATTGATTTCATTAATGATCATTGATCTGCCAGGAAGAAAAGGTTCTTCATATATATTGTTCTCTTTAAGATATTTCCTTCCGAGTGTAACCAGTACGCTTGTAATAGTTGCGGTGAATAAACTCCTTTAATTGTTCCATGTTTTCAGGGCGTCTAATAAATACCTGATCCTTCAGATGGCCCAAAAGAAGGGACGGGTGTTAAATATGGGGATTTTGTGAGTCAAGAGGATTACTCATTAGCCTTAAAGTAAGTCAATGTATTAAAGGAATGGTGTGTTAGTGTTATACCGTAAAATATCAATTAAGATTTACTTTACTTAAATTTATGTTCGTAACTAGTCACTCTTACCTTCCCCAGAAATATCTCTCAGGAAATTCAATAGTAGAATAAGCAGTTGCTTGATCCTCCTGGAACCAACCATAAGGAATTTCATGTTTATCCAGTTATTCAATGCAAAGTTCCAGATTTATTGTTAATAACACTACAAAAATGCCAAAACTTGAAACAATGAAATATCTATGTTATGCGCGCTGAATTAAAAAAATGTAACAAATTTTTCATATTACGTAAGGCTTTTGTTCAGTGACGTAATCCCGCTTTTTTGTAATATTCGTTGGACCGTTACTCCAGACGTAGTCTGACTGCAGGTAAACATAAATAATCTTGCAGGTATGGATGATATTGAATGACACATATTCTGTTTACATTATTTTCCAAATGTTTATCTTATATTTATATGTATATCCTTCTTCCACTGCTATTTGCAAACAATAGCATCCAGACAATATAGTAACTTGCTATTGTTGAGAATGTTTATACTTGATGTTCTGTGTTCGCATTTCGCGAGTTCAGATGTTAATAACAGTGCCTTTGACAGTTTAACAGTTAGAGGTACGTTAAATAGACCATTAGTTTGCAAGAATCATACAAAGGGGGCAATTTACAGCAACAATGTCGCGTCAGTGTGTAAATTCTTCGAACGTATTTTGTTATGGGTGTAGCGAATTCACTAGAAAAACTCAAAGAGAGAATATGAAAGCATATGAATTGTACTTTAGCTCTAAAGTGGATAAGGACAAAAGTTTTGCCACTAAATATTGCTGTAGTGATTGTTCTTGTAATTAGAGAGGCTTTTTTTGTAATTTACGTCCTTCAACGTTAAGTCATATCGGACGATGAATGAAATGTCTGATGTGATGCTCAAATGAGTCCGGGGTCCATGGAGCTTAGAGTTACCCGACATTCATCTTGAAGGATAAGGGAAAACCCCGGAAAAACCTTATCCAGGTAACTAACCCTGACCGAGGTTCGAACTCGGGACCTCAGAGCGGCTGGTAAAGGGCACTTGCCTTCTATGAGGTTGTTTGTTCCTATGATATGAACAAAACAGGAGAACCATCCTTTACGCTGACCGGAGTCTCCAAAACCTACGCAGCAGTAATTGTCGGAGCCCCTCGTGACCTCCCTGCGAGATTTTTACTCATCACAGCATCGCAGAAGTGGCCCTCAGTCCTGAGTGCCGCGCGCATAACTTCAAGAAGGGGCCCGACCACATGTGTGCGCCTGCGGTTTGCTGATCCTCAGGACCGCGACGCTGCCTTAACATCAGGCCTGCCCATGCTGGGACAGTGCCTGAAGGTAGAGGCCAACAGATTGCAGCGCCACACCCCGTGCAGACACTGCTGTGCCTAGGGACACAGCGCAGACGCGTGCATCGCGCCTCCACGGTGCCATTACTGTTGCTCTCCTACTCCAACAGCATCCTGCAGACCCCACGATCTCCGCCGCCGCCGCCGGTACTGCACCACATGTAATGACCTCGGCTATTTTACAAGGCAGGCGCAATACCCTGCGTACCCTCGCGGAATCTCAACTAGAACAGCACCCCGGAGCGCAGCCACCAACGAGCCTGCTAGGTGGCAGCAAGCCCTTGGTTGCCTCCGGGAGGACCTGCAGCAAGTAACCAGCAGATTCCACACCCTAGAGAAGCTACTGACGACAATTAACGCCACCAACCACCGGCCTCCAGCCAAGAAAGTTCAGGACTACCACTCAGAGGTCCATAACTTAAACCAGCGTCTGGGCAACCTGGAGGAATCCGTCACCGCTGCAGCTCGCCAACTGGACTCCAACTACGCCGCCCTCTTCGACTTGCAAAACAAACTGACTACCATTCACAGACTACTGACTGACGGAACTACTCCACCGGACCAACTTTCCTCTTCAGTCACACGGCTACAGCAGACAGCAGAGGCCATCAACGCACAACTACAACACACCGAACTCCAAGTCAGCGAGCAAAAGCATATTCTAGCCTTACTTCAGCGGAAGTTGCACCGCATTGAAACGCAGCTCAGCGAAACACGACCACAGGACTTCTCCAACTTAGACGCCAGACTGGACCAACTCCATCCCCAGATCACCAACATGGACCATAGTTTACACTCACCGCTCAACGATATCCTCTCCACTCAGACACAACTACGCAGACGACTTGACGGACTTAAGTCACCAGCAGAAGTCATAAATGACCATAATCAGGGAAACAGAGCACGACTTGACACGTATTTCACAAGAGCCTGGAAACCGCCCTCTAGACCTGACAATTAAAGCCCCATCAGACTTACCAAACAACCCCCCCTCCCGGGACTCTAGTAGCCGCTAAAGCACCCTACTCTCCACGCGCCACGGTCAGGGCCTTCGGGTCATGGCCGTCGCCAGGCCTACATACCTTCACCCGCAGCTGCGCCGCAAACGCACCTCAACTAATGGGGGTGCTCTTAGCGGAACCCCGCCAGGCTGAAATAAAGCCGCTAATAAATAAAACTAAATACTCCAATAACACCTTTAATAATAATAAAAAAACATCCTTTAGACTGTTACTTCTGTTTAACCAAATGTTCTGGTTTCTCTTAAAAAACAAAGTATAGTGTGGAAATAATCATTTCTTCCACACTATCTGTGTGCAGGCTAAGATTTGAATGAGTAGAGCCAGACTGAAAAATTAATGTCGTAGCCGGGATTTGAGCTACGGATCTTCCGCTCTCCGTGCGGTTGCTCTGAACCACTGAGCTACTATGGCCAACATGCCGACATGACATTAAATTCTCCAACTGACTCGTATGTTTCCCAGTAGATCTCTAGGGGTTCTCATATACAATGAGGCACGCACCTTTTTGTGGCGACTTACTATGCTGTAAGTACTTATAGTATATCAAAATTTGCCCCTAGCGTGATGGCCTACCAAGCATAGCGATTCAGTTCCTGTTGCAATGCCACCTGGAAAATTTACCCCACAAGAGGCTGGTCCTACTATTTCTTTCACTCCCGACTCCGATACTGAATTTGTGTATAAAACATCTGTCTAATTTCACGGACAATGCTAAATGATCTTGTAAGAAATTTAAATCACACACAAGCCCAGTCTGAATTGTTAGCATCTAGACCAAAGGGAATGCAATCCCTTACAACCGAGTACCAAAATATTTTACTAAAAAGGATGATCTTGTTTATTGCAATAATGTGAGGGTACTTATGCATCCGCTACACAGAAAACATTTTCCTGAAGAGTTGCGTTTATTTATGGATTCTTCAAAGTCAAGGCTTAAAGATATATTGCTACACAATGGTAATATTTACCCTTCGGTATCAACGAATTATGACTTAAATATGAAAGAAACATATGAAAACATGGATATTCTCTTAAAAGCAGTAAGTTGTAATGACTATGAATGATAAATATGTGGAGACATAAAAGTTATAGGGATACTAACCGGAATGCAATTGGGATACATGAAAAATTGTTTTTTTTGTGAGTGAAACTCTCGGAACAGAGTTAAACATTACAGCGTGAAGTAATGGCCTTTGAGAGAAAGTTTAGTACCAGGCAAGATAAATGGAAATCTCACTCAGTTGTAGATTCTCAGAAAATTTTATTACCAACGCTCCATATAAAGCAGGGCTTAATAAAAAATTTTGTAAAAGGAGTGGACAAAAATGGGAACGTTCTTCAGTATTTAAGAGACAGATTTTCAAGGCGAAGTAATGGAAAAGTAAAAAAGGCATTTGTATTGGTCCTCAAATCCGGAAAATCCAGCAGGGTTCTATGTTCAACGAAAAACTCACCAAAAACAAAAAAAAAAAAGTAGTATGGTGTGCGTTCAAAGAAATATATTCAAAATTTATTGGAAATTACAGAGCAATAAATATTGTGACTTTGTGGGTGCGTAGAATTCAAAGTCCAGTTTGCCGAAATTCTAAATGTTCTTTATTTCCGTCGAAATACACTTACAGTAGCAGTGCAATTATCACGTAACAACATTATATCACATATACTACACAATCTTCCAAGGTCGATGATAATAACAAACAGCGTTCAGTTACAACACTCTCAGCTGTTCTCTGCTTACCTCTCGCTACTCACTCACTCTCGTTTTACAACTGTCCGCTGGCGTGTCACAATCTCTTATATATCTCAATCATAATTCGAGAGACTTCTCGAGCAAATAAGAAACACAACTATTCTCTGTCAATCGAGATATCACTAGAACCTTCCAAACGTGAAATCCTATCTGTGCCGGCAAGTCCTTTATCTTAGCTATCTTTATTTGTCGGCTCTTTGTGTACACTAGCCGTGCTATCGTTAACTGCTTATGCAAGCTCTTTATTACCCTGAAATACTATCCGCAGTCTGTTATCTATTTGCACCGAAACCTTAATGCCCGTTACCGCGACAATATATTTATGTGAAATATTTGTTAAGGTCATATAAGGTAGCAGGGTGCAGAATGTTGTTTAAAATTAATTTCCTGCACTTCCATCTTAACTTCTTTCCACCGAACCTGGGAACGGTGAGCAACAAGCATGGAGAAAGATTTCATCAACAAATTTCCAAATGGAAAGGCGATATGAAAGAAAATTGTCTTCTAATATAGTTGCTGACTACTCTCTGAATGTTCCGAGCTCAGCCACGAAAGAAAGTCTTCCAGAAAAAAGATACTAAAATTGTAAGTTTTAAAACTTTTGATTATTTGAATGTTTTCTTTTTTCAGTTTTTAAAACCAATTGGCATTTTATCGAATCATCACAGTCTTTTAAATAAAATTGGTACCTTTAAACGCTGAATGTAGTAAAATTTTGAGTCTATAACTGCATTTATTAAAAATTATCAAATTTTAAGCAAAATATTAAACATGTAGCCAAAGAAAACGGTACGTGATAGGGAATTTCTGACTTCAAATTCGAATTTAGGAGACCCGAAACAGTAAAAGTTACATATTTTTATTTTATGGCATGAAAAAAGTTAAATTTTTGCTGTGTAGTGTAATTTCAGCCTTTAATTCCCAATTGAAGAAAAGAAGTTCTGTTATTCTCTGTTGAGACAGCGCAGTCCTTTAAAGCCGAGTTAACTTTCACGTTCTCGCTGGTTGGTCTGTCCCCAGATAACGCATCATAATCGTGAAACATAACTGCTATTTGTCACAACTCGTTTAAATGAGTTTTAAAAATAGTTTCGATAGAGATTTTATTGTACACATAAGACGGGTAGAGGAAAACAAATTTACTCATAGCCGTTATTCAAACCAGTACATCTTTAACCTCAAAATACTCCAAAATTAAGGTAAAATGGCGTCATTATAATGTAAGAAAGTCTCTTGTCTCAAATGGAAGGTGCGGAAATGAATCTCGGAATGCATGTGTTTTCTTAAATAGTAGTACAGAGCTATGTTTCGCAAGAAATTTTGTGCGTTTGTCTACTTTGTACGATCTACCAGTAATACAAAAATCATTCTGACAAGAAAAATTCAAAAAGCTGTTAAAGCAGGATCTTTGTAAATCTTTTGTATCTTTGTCCCTTGCGGTGGACCCTTGAAAGGAATGGGTAATGTGAAAGCAGACACCCAACCAAAGGAGCCAAGGCAGAGCAGAGTTCTAGATTGAAGTTCCCCGATGCCGACTAATACAGCCACCTCTCTACAGTATTGCACAAGTGCCCCACACAGGTGACAGTAGAGACCGCCTCGTTTGAGGCGACAGAATTACTAGGAGCATCCTTTATCTCTGCAATACAATGTTGATTACCTTAGACCCTTTGTAATCCAGAAATAGCCAAGCAGAAAGGGGCAATGGAAGGAGGAGGAATTCGGGGGATGAAAGTAACCTTTCCAACCTCCAAACAAACCCATGGATTTGGAGGGTTGGCTGCGGTAATCGAACCTACGAAGTCAGGAATAAGAGCCATATCCCTGCTGCTTGCAGGGTATGTGTATTATATATATAGTGTTTTAAACAATTTTTGAAAAGATAAACATATCAATATTTTTTACAAAGAGTAGTCTGCGTTAGGGAATTATAAAAATATTCATGTGACATATTTGAGGTGTACTAAATTTTTCAATATTTTTTACAAAGAGTAGTCTGCGTTAGGGAATTATAAAAATATTCATGTGACATATTTGAGGTGTACTAAATTTTAATACTGGTTTGGTATTGTACATCATTTCATGTTTGAGCTGTACTGTTTATACACATATAAAAGTTCTGTTATCTAAAATACTTTATTTAAGATTCAAGGTACCACCTAAAAACATTACACTTGTGAAACTTTGACGACAAAATTTTGGACGTAATATATTTTGTCCACCTCATACGTATGCAGTATATAAAATTTACAACATATTCAGGATAAAGTTACTTTTGCGAACGTTTGTACATAAAGCCAGCAAACAGTAAAATCAAATCTAGCAATTTAAATGTATTGTATCGTTCCACATGTTAATCTGACGTTACATTTTTTATGATTTTTGGGTCAGAGAAATTAATAATTTGCCGATAATAATATAAAACCTTTATCATTCACTTTTTTATGCAAAATAATCTACAAAAGAACCGCAATTTTAATGAGCAATATATGAATGTTGTCCGTCATTGTTTGTGTTATCCCTCTCATTCCGATCGGCAAAATTAATTTTAATTCGGAAAATTCCACATTTCTTACTATAAAGAGATAACACAATATAACCAATGGTTACTGTTTTATGACAACTGTAGTACTAAAGTGGAGTAAAATTGTTAATTAAATCTGAATTAACTATCTTGAAATAATGTTAGTTAAACCAATGAACTTCTAAAGTTAGCTATTTCAGCTATTATTAGTATATTGCGTACTAAGAATTGTAAATGATACTTAGGTCGAGAATATATATTGGGAATACAAGATCTAAGTAACTTACAGTTCGTGCTTAGCCAATTACTTTTTGTAATACCTGAGAAAACCGTAAAAAGCAATAATAAATCAAAATTGCTTTTTTATATTTTATTGGACATTAAGCAAAAATAATGTATTGAAATGTGAACAAATGAAAAGTTACATCCAAATTATATGGACAAAGCCGTCTTAACCACTCTTTTCTTAATGAATTAATTGAAGTAAAATTTTAAAATAAGACCTGAGGCTTTCCTGGTGACGAAAATATTCAAGATATCCTCGGGAAACATGCCAGCTTTTTTTTTTTGGGGGGGGGGGGTAATTACGTCCTCCAACGTTAAGTCATATCGGACGGTAAATGAAATTGAAATGATGCTCAAATGCATCCATGGTCCGTGGAGCTTAGAGCTACCTGACATTCGTCTTTCAGGATAAGGGAAAACCCCGGCAAAAGCCCTATGCAGGTAACTCACCCTAACCGAGATTCGAACTCGGGACCTCTTGAACGTGAGGCAGACTCGTTACTACCGAGGCGTAGGTGAAAAGACGATTAGAATATATTGAAAATAGTAAAATTTTGTAAAACTAATTGACATTGCTGTCAAGAAGCTGCGGAATTGTATATTTTGCTAAGAATTCATTAATGATCTAATATTTAGGTTACTATGCTGTTGGGTATTACGTCATTTCCTATTGTTGCCGTAAGTATTAAGTACTTAGGTGTTACGTCACTTCCTACCGGTACCGTAAGTAGTGAAATATAGAAGATATTTAATTAATCAAAATTTATTTTAAAATGTGGTTTACTGACTTACGTAGTAGCGGGAGTAAGCTTGTGCATAGGACACCGAAAACCATATGTGGAAGAATCTACAAGGAGTAACTCGCGTGGCGTATCTTAGCTAAAAGTGGGAAGCCAATGGGTTGATGTCCTAGTGGATGGACGTGTGTGAGGCCATGTCCTCGTGTTGCTGGACACCAAACTTACTTGGCGAGCCCATATTGATCGTCTTATCTCGTTGGCATAAGGAAGACTTTCAAAACTCGGTCCACTACTTCATAGACACACTCCTTTTGGTATTGAATGCTCTCCGCTTCTCCACGTATGCTTCCCAGGTATGGGGTACTGCTAGCAACACGCATCTCCGTAGGCTACAGATGCTGCAAAATCGATTTATGCGCATCGCCACGGATTCCCCTTGGTACGTAAGAAATCAACAACTGCATAAAGAACTTGGTCTCCTTCCTCTTCACCAGTACATACATCAGACCGCCTCTCGCTTCTTCTCAAACCTGCCAGATGTTCCAGGAGCTGAGATGTACCACATCGGCGTACGAACCCGACAGCCCACGCGCCTGAAGAGACGACTTCCACAGGATCTCCTCCTTAGTGACTCTGGTTAAAAAAGTATGAATATTGTTCCACAGTGAATATTGTTCTTGTTATCTTTATGATTGCTTTTTTTTCGTTTTTTTCCCTCTCTTATGTGTCATCCTCTTTTCTCAGTGTTTTGTAGATAATAGGAGCCAACTGAATTTCTTTACATAAACATTCAATTAATTAACAAGATGTGTAAAGCATGTAATATTTATCGATCATTGAATAATAAAAAGAAATGTCCTCGTGTGAAGGGAGCAATTAAATTTATTTTTGCAATGTATTCAAACAGAAATTTGATTGTGATGTAATTAGGTAAAGTGATATATTACGTGAGCTGTGAGTATATATATATATATATAATGTGTGTATGTGTGTGTGGAAAAGTGAATTATTAATTTTAACCATGCTGGGCACTCATAAACATTTCTATATAGTTATAAGTAAGGCCCAGATTTTGATGAAAAGCCATTTTTTTTTTCTCAGTAATCACAGATGATGCTTATTAGAAATTTAGTGCATTCTGGAACAAGTTAGATATACATGGTTTCTATAGGTTAACAAAATGCATTTTTCCACGTTTTTATAATAAATTCAAAAGATATGGAGAGAGCAGGCCTGGCTACGTAAATGGGACAATTTAGGAGGTAAAGTAGCAATTAGAAAAATTTCGTCAGTAAAAGGGGAAAAGAACAGGCGAAATATAGGGAATTATTAAGGGAAAGTTAAGGAGAGATGGCTAAGAACAATTAAGAGAAAAATGTAGAGTGGGATAGGTGAAATGGCAGAAAGTGTAAAAAGGATTAGAGGGCCTCCAATATACAAAAACCTAGGGTTAGGCGTATGGGGACCGAATTACCATGATAGGATTTAGGAATATATGGCATACTTCAGTATGTATTTTATAATTGTAATCTTGATTATGCATTTCCATTTGTTGATGTTAAAGGAAAGATGAGAAAATAAATAAATAATAAAGTAATTTTTTAACATTTAGTTGCATTTTCCGGTCATTGTCTTTCTTTTTCACGAATTTATTGGGCAGTTTCACCTGTAGCCCGCATTCGGGAGGCCCGAGTTCGATTCCCGTGGCCGACCTGACCCTGACCCATGGGCTTTATATATAACTGCATGTATAGCTTTATATGTATGGACATGTAACTGCAAGTATATACCACTATGAAAATTTTTCAAATAGTGAGAGAAGTGGTGAATAGCTTCGATAGGGTAGATTCTAAGGCATTTAAGAGCGCACAGGATCTGTTTTGTAATATTCAAATTCAAGGTAAATTAGCTTTCATTAAATCAAATTTTGCATTTTTGACGGATACCATAATTCGTCTTGAAGAAAGTGACATGACATTGGAAGTCAATTGAGTTAGTGAGCATTGTGGAAGAGAGAATACAAAATGTAAAAGGTGATTGGGGACAAAATTAGAAACTAAAATTTGTTTTGGAAAAAAATAAAGGATACCAAACAGTTTGTCAGATTGCCGATATCTTGTCAAGAGAAGGCTTCAGAACTGATATTTTTGAACAGGATTTAACAGGCAGTGACATAGTGTTTTTCAAATATGCACCTATAACATCTGTAGAAGTGGAGAGAAGTTTCTTAAAGTATAATACAGTTTTAGCTGACAAGCACCGTTCCTTTACTTTTGATAACTTGGAGATGATCATAGTGGTGTACTGCAACGTTAAGCAAGGTATGTTTTGGCTAATGGGCACAGTAACTTATTTCTTCATATTTTATAAAATTGAAAATGACCTGATGACCTGTATTTATTATTTAGTAGAAATAATTGCATTATTTACTAAGAAAGTTAATTTTAAAATATGGTTATTCCAACCATATATTCATTACTTGTCATTACTTCATTACAGCTATTAATTTATTATTATAAAAGAAATTGTTAATTATTTTGGCAATTTTCTTACATTTTATGTGCCTTTTTTATATTTTAAGGACATTTTATAGTTAGTTATGTGCAGAGGTTCTACTCCCATTAGTCCTGGACCCGTAGGACCAAGGACCCGGGCCTCTTTCTACCCGGGAGCGATGGATGCTCCCGGGGCTCTTTCCTTAGGGCAATACCTGATTTCTTAAAAATCCCCCCCCCCCGCTGTGCACAACGTCAAGACGGGATGGAAGTGGATACGCCACTTACGCGCGTCAACCCCGCAGGGAAGACTACCGAAAACCTCGGTGGGGCCGCCTGGTGTTCTAGCACACCTTCTACTAGCTCTGCAGGCTAGCACCCGGGACTTATTAGGCAACCCTCTACCCCCTCCGGGCGGCCGTAGCCTGGCCGGAGGTACCCAATTCCACGTGGGTGCCGGGAACACACTGCTCCCTCGAGTCCAACCCAATCCGAACAACTCCTCTACGGGAGGGGCTCGGCAGTTCGGCCCGAGGTTCCTCTAGTAACGTCAGCGGTACCACGGGTGCTAAGGGTCCATAGCGCCCGCTCCACGGCAGCTGAAGGGGACGGATCCCCTCCCCTACGGGAGAAGGCCATTTTATAGCACATTTTAGAGAGTTTTTAGATCAACAACTTCCGGGCCCTAGTTATAAGGTAAGTTCCCGGACACCTCTGAATGAACGACCGCCAGGATGTATTTGTGGCTGTTTCAACAAATTGATATTTGAATATTTCAATAATGTAATCACGAAACGTTACACCTTTGACTACCATTAAAACTAGAACAATAAGTATTAATAACCTTGTTGCCATTGCAATTACAAATGAATTGTAAATTCAGTTTACACAACCAAATAGGTGTTCACAATTATTAACTTACAAATCTAGTTTTTTATTCCCATGGCACGACAGCACATATAGGGTCAAGGCCCGCCAACCCAACTGCCGGCCTCACGCACACATACGCAATGTAGAGGTGGGCGATTATCCGATCGATACAGGGAGGAGATGTGGTCAGCATCTCGGCAAGCCCAGCCAAAAAGTTGGCTTTCCTGACCAGGACCACTTACCTGTCGTAAGCTCCTCAGTTTCCTCACGATGCTGAGTGGGCCTCGGTCCTACACCCGGGACTTAAAATCCGCACCCCATGGGTGGGATCGGTCCCGGATCGCATTCCGCGGTAGGGAACCAAGGCATGACGCCTTAGTCTACTACGCCACGACGCAGGACTTGCAAATAAAGTATTGCAAAATAAATGTAGTTTCACACTTATTCTGGATACTCAGAGCAAGTATTGCATACCACCCAAATATTGGGTACTGTTCTCTGTAAGTATCCGTAAGCATCTTAAACACATGGTACATATTCCAGCCAAAATCACTGACCATTTTTAGAAATACAAAAGTATCAGATATAAATGGCAATTTGAAAATATTTTGTTGTAAATCTCCGATTAGCATCCTTGGAAAGATCCAGTGGTTAAATATAATTGCCTCAGGCGAAATTCAAAGTACAATGCAATACCGCTCTGTTCCTAAAGCACGCTAAATTCTTGAGAACTGACTACAAGGTCTTGATATACGAAACAACTTTTGCTTTCTGTTTGTAACTTAATATGAGAGCACCGGAAATGTACACGAGTTCCATTAATTTGATCTAACTGCTCCTAAATCCAATATACTCAATAAATCGTCTTAGGTTTCCAGAACTTTTAATTCCAAATCTTCCGATACTGTATCGTTTTTCCAATACTTTGGTCACCATTCAGAAACTCGTTAACTTTTAAACCTGATGTTGATTGCTTTGGAAGCCATTACAAGTTATTATCACGTTTTACTCTGATGAGTTACACTTACCTAACCTCCTCTCCTCTTGTAAAACTATTCTGACAAAATCTTAGTTTTCTATCTACTTGTGCTAATTCGAAATAAACATTATTTCATTACCGATTTTTGCTGTAGCAACAAGGAATATAGAAATATGTCAGCTTTTGCCTTCTCTGTAGTGTAGTTAGTAGCATGTCTGCCTCACGTTCAAGAAGATTCGAGTTCAAATCTCTGTTAGGGTGAGTTATCTGCATAAATGTTTTCCCCGGGATTTTCCATTATGTTGAAAGATGAACGTCGGGTAATTCTAAGATCTATGTACCCTGTACTCATTTGAACATCATTTTATTCATCGTCCGATATGACTTAACGTTGGAGGTTTTCCCTTATCCTGAAAGATGAATGTCTGGTAACTCTATGCTCTATGTACCGTGTACTCATTTGAACATCATTTCATTCATCGTCCGATATGTCTTAACGTTGGACGTTTTCTCTTATCCTGAAAGATGAATGTCTGGTAACTCTAAGCTCTATGTACCCTGTACTCATTTGAACATCATTTCATTCATCGTCCGATATGACTTAACGTTGGAGGTTTTCCCTTATCCTGAAACATGAATGTCTGGTAACTCTAAGCTCTATGTACCCTGTACTCATTTGAACAGCATTTCAATCATCGTTCGATATGATTTAACGTTGAAGGTTTTCTCTTATCTGAAAGATGAATGTCTGGTAACTCTAAGCTCTATGTACCCTGTACTCATTTGAACATCATTTCAATCATCGTTCGATATGACTTAACGTTGAAGGTTTTCTCTTATCCTGAAACATGAATGTCTGGTAACTCTAAGCTCTATGTACCCTGTACTCATTTGAACAGCATTTCAATCATCCTTCGATATGATTTAACGTTGAAGGTTTTCTCTTATCTGAAAGATGAATGTCTGGTAACTCTAAGCTCTATGTACCCTGTACTCATTTGAACATCATTTCATTCATCGTCCGATATGACTTAACGTTGGAGGTTTTCCCTTATCCTGAAACATGAATGTCTGGTAACTCTAAGCTCTATGTACCCTGTACTCATTTGAACAGCATTTCAATCATCGTTCGATATGATTTAACGTTGAAGGTTTTCTCTTATCCTGAAAGATGAATGTCTGGTAACTCTAAGCTCTATGTACCCTGTACTCATTTGAACATCATTTCATTCATCGTCCGATATGACTTAACGTTGGAGGTTTTCCCTTATCCTGAAACATGATTGTCTGGTAACTCTAAGCTCTATGTACCCTGTACTCATTTGAACATCATTTCAATCATCGTTCGATATGACTTAACGTTGAAGGTTTTCTCTTATCCTGAAAGATGAATGTCTGGTAACTCTAAGCTCTATGTACCCTGTACTCATTTGAACATCATTTCAATCATCGTTCGATATGATTTAACGTTGAAGGTTTTCTCTTATCTGAAAGATGAATGTCTGGTAGCTCTAAGCTCTATGTACCCCGTACTCATTTGAACATCATTTCAATCATCGTTCGATATGACTTAACGTTGAAGGTTTTCTCTTATCTGAAAGAAGAATGTCTGGTAACTCTAAACTCTATGTATTTTGTACTCATTTAAACATCGTTTCATTCATCGTCCGATATGACTTAACGTTGAAGGTTTTCCCTAATTCTAAAAAATGAATATCTGGTAACCCTAAGCTCTATGTACCCTGTACTCATTTGAACATCATTTCATGCATCGTCCGATATGACTTAACGTTGAAGGACGTAAAACAACCAAACTATAATGACGTTTAAGCGACAGCTAAATATTTTAAGTACTGTTTGCTTTGCAATAGGTTTAAAATTCTGTTCCCTTTGCATCAACAGGAGATAAAAATTGCATCTCCCCATTTACAGAAATTTAAGTATTGGAAAATTCAAACAAATAATAATGAAATGTCTAAAATGGTATACTCCGAAAAGCATGTACTTTACACAAATTTTGCGTTTTATTATATCTTTTGTTAATTAAGATTTTGGCTATCTCTTAACGATTTACCATTTATATACAAGTCATTCCTATTGAACAGCATCCCAGAGACTTTAGCCAGGAAGTCTCGATATAGATACATACATTTTCTGTGGAATGAAAGTATCTTAAGTGATATTTTATTGAAAAACTGAATTTTGTTAAGTTGGTTGTGGTTATGTTGTTTACGTGAGAGTACCGAGGCATTGTTTTAAGCTAACCCCCACAAACACTGTGCACGAATGTTCAATAATTCACAAGCTACCTTTTTATCCATCACTCATAAGTTCAATTTGAAACTAAACTCTTAATCAAATTAGAAATAGCGTCAAAAAAAAAAAAAACATTAAAGATTCATGTCTGTTTGGGATACAAGAAATGAACAAGAGTAGCAATTGGATAAATCAACAGTATCTTCAAGTTTACATTATTCATATATTAGGGTGCCGGGGTAGCGCAGTGGATTCGTTCGTGGCTCCCGTGCAAAGGGTCCCGAGTTCGATTCTGTGCTCCTGGTTTGGCCATTTTAAGTCAACCTTATCCACGCCTTCACCTCTTTCTAGCACATGTGAAGTGTCCCCTATGCCCAACGTAGTTCGGAGTATAAGCTGTAGGTCCCCTCGCCTCACCGTCATCTTCACTATCACCCTATCATTGGAGGACACCGCCTTGTGGGTGTCTCCAGCTGAGAAATGGGTCCAGACATCACATGGTGGGGTGAGGTTACCCCGAAGGCCAAGGCTGCCATATGGGGCATGTTGGTAACCAACTAAACATATATTCGTATATGAAGTCTCCCATATCTTTGGTTAAAAATAGAATGTTAAAGTATTTCTTTGATTGTGAGAATGGCAGTAAGTGTTAACGGTGTTACAAAAGAACTCTTCTTTTATGCAGTACAGTACGGGCTGAGTGTAGTATACTCAATCAAATTTCTGTAAAATGTTTTATTTGAGTGCCTTATGACTCCACCAGGCAATGTTTTGAAAAATGTGATATGCATATGTAAAATATATTCAATAAATACTGTTATTACAAATACTTTATGCAGCTTATAGCACAATTCATGACCATACAAATGTTTCAGTCTTGTAAATTTTATGCACCTATTTTTGTGTAAGTTAAAACCCAAGCAAGTCCTTTTGCTGAAATAACTTTTGAATTTTGGAGACTCAATAAACAAGTAATCACAATCGTTATAACAATTTTTGTTGAACCTAAAATATTATAATTTATTTTACGCTCTCGGCGCACTGTTTCGTTTTGCTCAGTTTGCTACCCACTCTCACTGGCTTGGCTTGGTCAGGGTTTCTGGACTCTTGTTGATTGGCTGGAGGTCCAGGGTGCTCAGGACTTGTGTGTGGGTATTACCGAGGAGTGAAAGGTGTGCTTTGCTCGTGCTGCCTGACGACTGGGGCTCGGTGAGTTCTGGATTCCTTTTAGGCATTGATTGAATGTGCTACATAGTACAGTAATATCTAACAATAATAATAAAATTGCGCAAAAGCTGTGCACATTAGTTAACACAAAAGTCTATGATTTCACACAGTTTTCACACTTTAGTACGTGCTATCGATCACAACGTTTTTCACAATTCACATGTAAATATTGAGTCCGGATTATTCTGCATATTTTGTGATGATAGCCGTGTATTTATTATTACTATTATTATTATTATTATTATTATTATTATTATTATTATTATTATTATTATTATTATTATTATTATTATTATTATTATTATTATTATTATTATTATTATTATTATTATTATTATTATTATTATTATTATTATTATTATTATTATTATTATTATTATTATTATTATTATTATTATTATTATTATTATTATTATTATTATTATTATTATTATTATTATTATTATTATTATTATTATTATTATTATTATTATTATTATTATTATTATTATTATTATTATTATTATTATTATTATTATTATTATTATTATTATTATTATTATTATTATTATTATTATTATTATTATTATTATTATTATTATTATTATTATTATTATTATTATTATTATTATTATTATTATTATTATTATTATTATTATTATTATTATTATTATTATTATTATTATTATTATTATTATTATTATTATTATTATTATTATTATTATTATTATTATTATTATTATTATTATTATTATTATTATTATTATTATTATTATTATTATTATTATTATTATTATTATTATTATTATTATTATTATTATTATTATTATTATTATTATTATTATTATTATTATTATTATTATTATTATTATTATTATTATTATTATTATTATTATTATTATTATTATTATTATTAATTATTATTATTATTATTATTATTATTATTATTATTATTATTATTATTATTATTATTATTATTATTATTATTATTATTATTATTATTATTATTATTATTATTATTATTATTATTATTATTATTATTATTATTATTATTATTATTATTATTATTATTATTATTATTAATTATTATTATTATTATTACTATTACTATTATTATTATTAATTATTATTATTATTATTATTATTATTATTATTATTATTATTATTATTATTATTATTATTATTATTATTATTATTATTATTATTATTATTATTATTATTATTATTATTATTATTATTATTATTATTATTATTATTAATTATTATTATTACTATCATCATTATCACTATCATTATTATCATTATCATTAATTATTATCATTATCATTATAATTGTCATTGTAATTGTCATTGTCACTGTCACGGTCACGGTCACGGTCACTGTCACTCACTGTCACTGTTACTGTCACTCACTGTCACTCACTGTCACTGTCACTGTCACTGCCACTGTCACTGTCGCTCACGCTATCACTATCACTATCATTATCATTATTATTACTATTATTTATATGATAATTTTTATAATTATTTATTATTTTGATTAATCAGTCTTTATAAATTTATATAGTTTACTTATATTGAGCTATACAAGAACCCGTTTTCTCATCAGCTTCTTTGTTTCATTTCTTTATTATTTTTGTGGAAGAAATGTTACAAAAGAAGTAACAACCAGAACTGGAGTTCATTGTGAATTGTATGTTCATGAGTATATCTTAAATGCAGTGTCCATCAGGAAACAGAATGCTCTTCGCAATCAAACTTGTTTTTTACAGTGAGAGAATCTTGTTTACTTGACAGCTTTATTTGAAAGTATTTCGCTGCTTGCATAGGGAAAATGTGTATGCTTGGGGATGAGGCAATTTGATTATGTAAAGAACAACTTAAGATGGAATTTCTCGAAAATCTCAAGAAACTGTTGAATTCAGATATTAAGTTTGCTATTTAACCATTTTTTTTTCTTTAGGGTTCTGCTTACACATACAACGGATCATTTTCATAAAGCTTAATTTTTTTATTCAAAACGTGAACTTCCAGATAAAATGGGTACTGATCTTTTGAACGTAATGCAACAATTTCTGTAACTACCGTGAGTGTGTTTGTTTAGAATTTGTACTAAAGTTTTCGGAATATTTCTGGATTTAACAACACGACAATTATATGGTGTAAGGCATACAGGATAAATTCATTCCGTGAGAAGACGAGAAAAAGCACTGTCTCTTATTTGCGTTATGTTTTCAGTTTAATTTTGTTTAGAAAAGCAATTCCACCTGCCAAAATTGCACCTATGTCTTCTTGTTTTCACTTAATATTAGAATAATTAAGCATGCTTGCTCGTTTAGGTTTCTCTACCAGGTATCTATAAATAAATAATGCATTATAACACACCCAGAAGCTCTAAATCAGTACTACGCCTAAAATCCAACTGTTTTTGAAAGTGTGAATAATAAATAAAAAATGAAAAATGGGATAAGAAGCAAACGTGTTATTAAGCATATTCTATGAATGGTATATGGGTATTTGCATGTAATACACCCCCTCTCACCTAAAAGTATTCTTTGTACGGAGGTGTGCTTATGTTTGATTTTCTGCTGCACGTTTTAGATACCCCACAAATAATATTTATGAATATTTTTCTGTGAAATGTGTAAATAGTAGTTCTTACTGTGAATGAATTTTATTAAGTTTGTGTAACTGATAAACTTGGGAATAGGTTTCCACTAAATTTGTCACAAGAAAATACCTACCTGACTCATGCTCAGCCTAAATAGAAATTAGGAAATTGTTTTTGGATTCTACTGTAGTGAAAGTTATACGAACTAATTTAAGTTCTGCGGGAAATAAGCAATATCTGCACGTCAACTGCAGAAAGTTAACCTATATCCTCTCTCACATCTGACGAGTTTATCTTCACAGCAACATTAAATGCTAACATATAGTGGCTTTTAGTTACTCAGGAAGTGTTTATTTTGTCCACTTAACGGAGTTCAGTTTTCGATATTGCCGAAATCTGTGAATGAAAAAGTTCAAATAAGTTTTGTTTCCTTAAGTGTATATAAGAAATATTTTCTGTGTTTAAGGTTGCTATGTCTAAACCTATATCTTGGCTTGTCTTGTTATATAAATTTATACTATTACTCCGGACGCAGTGCAGCCATCGAATTGTGTCCTAACTTTACTTTTATTAAGAAATATTATTAAAAATTGAAACACTTTTTACTCGGGTCATTGCTTGATGCTAGATCTGGTATATTAAATTATTTTTAAATTATGTTTTGTTTCGTAATTTTCATAACGAGCTGAAAGGAAACATGTCTGAAAATAACTCTAAAAGAAAGTAATTTTAGAAACGCAATGCTCCATTTTTTCTTCATTTGTAAAATAAAATAAATAAAAACTACTTTACCACGAAATAGCTCTTTATGCCCTAGATCATCTTTTCTTTCATGTCGCGGTTATACTTGATTTCAGAGTAAATAACTCAATTTCAACCCACAGTGATGACATAGTTCTTTATGCCTGATGTTTGTTTACTGGATAAGTTGCCAGAGAGGATAGTTTGAAATCAGAGAGAAAGAATGTAGCCACTGAAGAGAAGTGTTTGATCATCACTTGTTAAATATCTGACGATCGTCAGAATGAGTGGCAGTTTAATTCTAGTAGTCAGGGTCATTGTTATGGGCTACTGAGTCTAATGACCTTTGCTAGAGAGTAACACAACTAGAAAAACAATATACTAATCCTAATAGGGAAATAATGCACTACAATAGGTACAAGTAATAAATTGTTTATGAATTATGTTGTATAGAATGACTACACTTTGGTTATCTTAGTATCACCTCGAAAAGGACAAAAATGCTTTAACTGAAAAATCGAAGTATTTGACAATTCAAACTGTTAATAAAGAATAATCTGTAATTTGTTAATCTCAAACACAGTTATAATGAACATAAATTGTGTGATTTAATGAGATGTACATACGTTTGCAGTAAGAATGTCCATGTCTTACGATTATGGAAACCTCGTTTAGAATGAAATGGGCTTAAGGGGCAGAAAATGCAATATATACATGCCAATTTTCATAGGAATATTTTAAAAGTATACATTTTCAAAAAAGCTGTTATAATGTCTTAAGAAAATGAACCTTTTTCCTATGTTACGAAGCAAAATTAGTTTGTAGTGAGAAGACTCATCTTGAAAGTCTTCCGGTCAGAAAAAGGAAGAAAAGTAATTCGAATGAATTCTGTGTTTTAACCAGATCTATATATTTTTGTGTGGTAAAAGTATAAAAGAGTTAACCAGAATGAAAAGACTTCTGAGGAAATTCCCAGAAAATTCACTCATTTATCATAAAAGCTTCTTAGAATATTAGGTATTTTAATAAAAGCTATCAAAGCAATTTTTCAGAAAATCAAAATTCTTGAAAAATGTTTAATGTAAAGGGAAGTCTGAGGTGAGGAGATTTTGTAGAAAATCTTTGCAACATCTTTGCAAGATGTTAAACTTATAATCCTAAATTTAGTACTTCACATAGCTACCATTGATTTTTGAGTAACAATATTGATACACACATAATTAAAACACAGACTTTTTCTAAAAGCACATTATTTTTGGATTTAGGAAGTGTTTAAAACTGTATTTAAGATGAGGCCTTGTGCATAAGTTTTGGTGTGTATCATATATATATATATATATATATATTTCCTTTATTTACTATAAATAAAATATAGGTAAATTAGAAATGGTATGAATCTACGTTTATATCTTTCTCCATTACCATAAATTTAAAGTAAATATCTAAAAGAGTAAGCGTCTCTAAGAATAATTTGTAGAAAGTATAGAAAATATTGTAATGGATACACATATGATTTGCTAAAGACGTGTCTTGGTATCTGAATAGTATATAAAGTCGATATGATACATTCTCTGGTTGTTATATTTGCAATTTTTTATATTAGGATTTTATGTTAGGATTATATTTGGACACCAGACTAACATGGGAGACACACATACTTTACCTTTGTAAAAAGCTTGCTAGAATCTTGTATCTTCTAGGGAAACTAAAGAAATGTGATAGTCGAGATATGTTAATAACATCTTACTATGCCTTCTTTCATCCACATATACTGTATGGGGTTAGGCTTTGTGGTAATTGTGCTACCTCGAAAAATGCATTCATATGGCAAAAGAAATCTCTCAGACTAATTCTAGGAATAGGACAACAGGATACATGTAAGCCTAGCTTTATAGACCATAAGATAATAGCTTTACCGTCAATGTATATATGCACCAATATCATACACGTTAAAGAAAATCAAAATTACTTATAAATCGTTCCTCAGTACACAGTTATGACACTCGATGCAGACATAATTTAGATACACCTCACTACCGATTGAGCAAGACCATAAATAGCCACTGTTATCAACAGTTAAAATTATTCAATGAGCTTCCTCTGGAAATAAAAGAACTGCCACAAAACAGATTTGTTATAGTATTAAAAAACTTGTTTAAACAAAAAACATTTTATCCTGTACAAGAATACTTAGAATATAACGTACATGATAGTGAATTTATGTAAAACTATTGTAAATTATAGTAGTAGGTACCTAATTGTTTAATTTTATTATAATTACTATAGTAAAGTTATCTTACGATAATTACCAGCTTAAGCCATGCAAATAATCTGAGTTCACCTAGAATTTTATATGCATTAATTTGTAAACCTTCTGTACTTGTAAATACATTGTAAATACTTTTTATAACTGACGAAACCTATTGCTTCATGTAAGCTTAATGGTGAATAAAGTATTATCATTATGATTATGATTTTTTGAATAAAACTGTTTTATTTTCGTGGAATATTTTGACAAGTTTTCACGTGGAAACGGTATATATTTTGTAACCTTAATGGTGACCGAATTTAACTTTTTCTGCTTTCAATTTCATTCAACGTAAAATATACATAATGAAGGTTAAAAGTACATATTTCTTATGTACATATTCATAATTTTATGAGCCGCTCTCCAGGTTTTAGAACTATGTTTTAGTGTTTCAATAGATTAAATGGTGTCACAACATATTTATTGTTTACATCATTTCCGCAGAGAACACGGGTTTATGACGCCAAGAGGTACGTTATTATAGCTAGAGAGGTTGTGCGGTGTTAGGAAACCGGTCACGTAGACACGAGCACCGCGGGAATTGCAGCACAATCCCGAGAGAAGAAAAATATTTCAATTTGGATGTGAGAGGCGTGGAGAAGAAGTGTTTTCTTCGGAAAACAGCAAACCAGTAAACTCGACCTTATCTGATATCAAGGAATTCCAACCGAGATTTGTGAGAAAAGACGTCATTAAATCACTGTTTTAAATTCTTGAGACACCCAGCGTTTTCGTGATTGACGTGGTAACTATCCTGCTTTCTCTCTATATTAATCTGCATTTATTATCTAAACATGAAAAATAATTTCGCATCTAATAAATTATCCACTTGACTCATATTTTCCCACTATACCACTAGAAGTTTTCACACACACACACACACACACACACACACACACACACACACACACACACACACACACACACATGAGACAGCTACCTTAATGGCGACTTACTATGCTTTAAGTACTTAAGTCCCGGTCTTTATAGTTCAGATTACCATTAGGTCAATTAATGGATATTAGGCATTCTTTCACACTAGCCACGGGAGATCCGTGTTTCAGTTTCCGGATATGGCATTGCGTTTTTGAGTCTGATTCTAGCTTTTCAAACCTTGGCCTACACATGGCTAGTCTGTAAGAACAATTTAATTTTCATTAATTAACCTAATAGTGGTCCGAACTATAAAGCCCGGGCCTTGAAGTACTTACAGCATAGTAAGTTGCCATTGAGGTAGTTGTCTCATGTGTTTATGAGAACTCCTAGTGGTTCACCGGGAAAGCATGAGTCAGAGGATTTAATATCATGCTGGCATGTTGGCCATGGTAGCTCAGTGGTTAAGTGCAGCAGGACGGAGACTAAAGATCCGTTGTTCAAATCCCGACTATGGGACTGACTTTACCTTTCCAAAGAAAATTGTGGCAATCTATGAATGATTATTCTACTTTCCAGACGTATGTATATAAAAAACATTGCGAAAATGTTATTACAGCTTTTGGAAAAGAGGCGCCTAAGTAGGTCGTTTTGATAAGGTATCTATTCTCGTGCTGAGAGTGGATCTGGAATGGCGATTTTAAGCCCCTTCTACTCAGGCCTGCATTTTTGACTTGCTCCTATGAAGTTTCCCCAAGGCCCAACGTAGTTCAGAGTCCACATTAAAATCTGTAGGTCCTCTCAGTTCTCCAACATCCTCATCTTACCACTAATGGGAGAGAGACAAGTGATGAAGTCAACTGTGTTACTAACGTAGCTTATTTACAATAACAGAAACGTTTGAAGCACGAACTCGCCTGTTTCATCACAAAGTTTCCCAACGACCTCTCTCCGCAGGATGTTTCCATCTCAGAAATGAGTCCAGCCATTGCTTGGTGGATGAAGGTCAAAGATAATTAGGAGGCGTTAGTGACGAGAATAGTTTGGGAAAGTAGACACTGGGTTACGGTTTAAATGGAAGTTAGGTTCATTCAGTCTTATCATAAAGAAGAGCAACAGAACTTGTGACCAAATTTGAGTTGAATTGAGCAGGTAAATTATTCAAGGCAAAACATTTGATTTCACAAAGCAAGAACGTTGTTCTCTGCAAGTTTAGAGTAAAGCTGCCCGTTCTGACTGTACAATAAGATGTCACCCTGAAGTCGTGGATTTCCTTCCTTTCACCCCTAAGGTACAACTGCAGGCACATGTCTTAAAATGAACTTTTTACCCAAGCAATTGATGTTAGTGTAAAATAATGGTAACTGTCGAAGGTTATCAAAGAGTTGATGCTTCTCTTGATGAATCAATATGGAGAGATATTAATGACTCATAAGTGTAGATCGAATAATCCAAATGTTTTACAAATCCATTTTAGAGGTCTCCAGAGACTACAAAGTAGGGGAAAAGGAGCTTGTACAAGTTGAAAGAATTTTGAAAACCCTACTATAGAATTCAAAATTTTCCAAAAAGTGTTCATTATATTTTTATTCTCCAACGTTAAGTCATATCGGACAATGCATGAAATGATGTTCAACTGAGTACAGGGTACATAAAGCTTAGAGTTAAGACATTCATCTTTCAGGATAAGAGAAAACCTCCAACGTTAAGTCATATCGGTGGATAAATGAAATGATGTTTAAATGAGTACATGATACATAGAGCTTAGAGTTACCAGACATTCATCTTTCAGGATAAGAGAAAACCTCCAGCGTTAAGTCATATCGGCGGATGAATGAAATGATGTTTAAATGAGTACATGGTACATAGAGCTTAGAGTTACCAGACATTCATCCTTCAGGATAAGAGAAAATCTCCAACGTTAAGTCATATCGGACGATCAATAAAATGATAATCAAACGAGTACAGGATACATAGAGCTTACAGTTATCACACACTCATCTTTCAGGATAAGGGAAACCTTCAACGTTAAGTCATATCAGACGATGAATGAAATGATGTTCAATTGAGTACATAGAGCTGAATGAAATGATGTTTACATAGAGCTTAGAGTTACCAGACATTCATGTTTCAGGATAAGGGTAAAGCTCAAACGTTCAAATCGGACGATGAATGAAATGATGTTCAAATGAGTACAGGGTACATAGAACTTAGAGTTACCAGACATTCATGTTTCAGGATAAGGGTAAAGCTCAAACGTTCATATCGGACGATGAATGAAATTATGCCCAAATGAGTATATTTTACATAGAGCTTAGAGTTTCCAGACATTCATCTTTCAGGATAAGAGAAAACCTCCAACGTTAAGTCATATCGGACGATGAATAAAATGACGTTCAAATAAGTACAGGGTACATAGAGCTTAGAGCTACCAGACATTCATCTTTCAGGATAAGAGAAAACCTCCAACGATAAGTCATATCGGACGATGAATAAAATGATGTCCAAATGAGTACAGGGTACATACAGCTTAGAGTTACCAGACATTCATCTTTCAGGATAAGGGAAAACCTCCAAGGTTAAGTCATATCGGACAATGAATAAAATGATGTTCAAATAACTGCAGGGTACATAGAGCTTAGAGCTACCAGACATTCATTTTTCAGGATAAGGGAAAAGCTCCAACGTTAAGTCATATCGGACGATGAATAAAATGATGTTCAATTAAGTACATGGTACATAGAGCTTAGAATTACTAGACATTCTTCTTTAAGGATAAGGGAAAAGCTCCAACGTTAAGTCATATCGGACGATGAATAAAATCATGTTCAATTAAGTACAGGGTACATAGAGCTTAGAATTACTAGACATTCATCTTTAAGGATAAGGGAAAAGCTCCAACGTTAAGTCATATCGGACGATGAATAAAATGACGTTCAAATAAATACAGGGTACATAGAGCTTAGAATTACTAGACATTTATTTTTCAGGATAAGGGAAAACTCTAGAAAAACTTATCTAGATAAATCACCCTGACTGAAATACCTACTCAGGAGTAGGAGGCAGTCACGCTGCTACCTACGCTACAGAGGCGGGCACCGGAAAGTGTTTTATAAAATATATGTTTAAATTAGAAAAAAGAAAGCGTAATATAACATGGTTTGGACAAATTAAAAGGCAGTTAATGAAAATTGGATTCGGTAAAACGTGAGTTATAGGATACATATTAATGAAGCAAGGTTGGAATATAATATACAGTTGAATGGGAAAATGTTACATACCCAAATACCTAAATTCATTTAGTTTTTACAGTGAATGTAAACACAAATTAGGGAGTTATATCTCAAGGTTTGTGACAAAATAAATAATTCATTAAGTAACACATCGATTACTTTGTCACATTTTGTGTTTATTATAACAATGTAAATCTCATGATATCGTTTGGCAATCCTTATAGGTAATTGTACATTTATCCCACTAAAATGTATCTTCCGCTGTTTCCCCGGTGAAAACATTCTGCAATAATATTGATTGTATCAATTTGTTTTCGCAATAACTTTACGTTTGGCTTAATTAAATAGGCAGCACGAGCAACATAAAGCAAAACTATCTGATGGTAACTATTGCTAAGCTTCAAGTCCAGGAAACCAGAGCTCCCGATTGGAAGATCATTCCTCATCCTCTTTAGTTTGAAAGTATGAATGAGTGGATACTTTGTGTGGTACTGAATGTAAAGACAAAATGTCAGGAGCTGTCAAAGTGTGGGCATTTTCAATTACCTATGGAGTTTGTGACATTAAACACAATTCTACACGAAATATTTTCCTTAATTGTAAGGAACTTTGAACTAGAAAACAGGAGCTGTGCACTCACCAAAAATAATGTATCTTAAGTAAATTTAAAAATAACTAATTGAAACTTGGGCAGGATATATACCCTATTTCACCAACAGATGTTAAGACTTAACACGGCTGTTAGATTATTTAGTAGTAGTTATAACAAACATTGCATTTCACCAACATGTGTTAGCCTAACACTCCTGTTAAATCTCTTGTTAAACTAGCAGGCCATATTTCTGTTGTCAAGTTGTTAACGATTCTATAACACGAGTCAGTTGGATAATCAATGTCATATCGGCATGTTGGCCATAGTAGCTCAAATGGTTAGAGCAGCTGGACGGAAACCAGGAGATCCGTGGTTCAAATCCCGGATATGGCATTGAATTTTTCACTCTGACTCTGCCCTTTCAGAATGCGTCCTACACACGGCTGGTGTGAACGAACAATTAATTTCCATTAATTGTACCTAATAGTGGTCCGAACTATAAAGCCCGGGTCTTAAAGTACTTACAGCATAGTAAGTCGCCATTAAGGTAGTTGTCTAATGTGTTTATGAGAACTCCTAAGTGGTTTACCGGAAAAAACACGAGTTAGTTGGAGAATTTAATGTCATGTTGGCACGTTGGCCATAGTAGCTCAAATGGTTAGAGCGGCTGGACGGAAACCAGAAGATCCGTGGTTGAAATCCCGGGTATGACATTGACTTTTTCAGTCTGGCCCTACCCTTTCAGTTCTAGAATTGTCAAGATGGCGGGCATTAGGGCAGTTTTTGATGTCGATTTGCTATATTTAGACCGTATAAATGACATTCGTAATAGAGAACGAGAAGAAATATTTTGAAAGGTTAGGGAGGTGCGATTTTATAATTCACTGAATTCTGTGGATAATACACTGTCCACCTCCCTTCTGGAAACGTTCAAGTCCCTCGTCACTTCTGTCCTTCGCATCTCGTTTTAAGTAGATGCAATTTTACGAAGTTGCTTCGTACTTCTGGTTGTGACATATTTTGCATTCGAATTATACTCATTTTGAATCTTTTCCCACGTCACATCTTTCTCTTTTCCATTAACCACACCCGTTCTCCTATTTTCCACAATATTATAATATTTAGCTACTAATTCAACTAACAATTGATGAGAAATTTGTCCCACGGCCTTTCTTCTGATTTTATTCACCCGCGATTTTGCAGCTTTGTGTACACGAAAATAAAAAACAAAAGCGCATCGCAGTACGTTCAAAAAAGAATACGATTCTTCCAAAGCCTTCTATATCTGTAATATTTACAATTCTTTCAGCGTTAACACGTGTTTTGTTAACAACTTCAGAAAACAAGTTCGTGAAATACAAGAATTTCACAGTTCTGTTAACGCTGTGACAATTGTTAGGTTACACTTTGGAGCAGTACATGTTTGGGCAGACAGGAAGACGTACGTTAGGCGTAAGGGTAATTCATAGTGAATCTGAACTAAACAAAGGCAGGCAAGGAAGGGTTGGTCATTACGCTCAAGAGGGAAAGGGTAGTGCTAACTGGAAAACCAACAGACAAGTCAATGCTCTACCTGGAGCTCTTGGTCCGGACATCGACGGGAGCAGTGGTGTTAGGATGGTGATGCAAAACTAAGCAATGTGTGTAGACAAACACGTGTGTGTATGAAACCCCGAACAAGAAGAGAAAGCAATAACGAATAAAGAAGGGAGAAAACGAAGCAATCTGGTGTGTAACACTCCTGATATAAGAGTTGATGATAACTGTTTAAGGTCGCTCAACTGCAAGGTCATCAGCGCCCTTAGGAAGCTTAATTGTCTTACAAACGAGCTAAAAGGTTACTAAAAAGGACTAAAAGACAGTCATTTAAATAAAATCAGATTCAAATAAACACACAACTGTATGTCAGAGTCTAAAATAAAACTTAAAGCCATAAAAAGGTTAAAATGCCGAAATTGGTTGAACTAAATTCTAAAATTTAAATATAAAAAGAACGCTAAAACTTTGGTCACCGCCGTCTCGTCATCTGTGAGTATCTCCGCCAAGCTGGCCGGCAGCTGGTGAGAACTGCGGAGACGTGTCAAGCTAAACCAATTTAAAAGTACGTGTCGGACCGTTAGGTCGGCACCGCACAGCGGGCAAACTGGTTCCGGGGCTCTATTTAACAAAAAACTGTGGCTAAAGTAACAGTGCCCAGTATGCAACCGAGCCAAAACAACTTCCTCCCGCCGGATAAGCGACAGGAGGTCGCCCAGTTAATCGGAGGCTGCTTCACCGTTCTGATCTTCTTGCCACGCAGAGCTGACCACTCATCGCGCCAGCACGAGAGCGGCGCTCTTCAGACAACAAGCTTCAGTCTTCCGCGGTGACTAAAGGTAGGATAACACTAGGTTCAATGGCTGCCACCTTAGCCACCGAATCCGCCATTTCATTCCCCTGCAAGCCCACGTGACCAGGAACCCATGCAAACACTACTCTATCGCCAGAGGTGTGTAAAACGTGGATGACGTCTTAGATACGCTGCACATGGGAATGGTGGTTGTACGGGTCACAAAGGCTCTGAAGTGCGCTAAGGGAATCACTAAGGATAAGGCCAACCGTCTGAGGCGAACATGTAAAATAACTCGGAGCATATATTGCATGGAGCTCTGCAGTGTAGATGGAAGTGCTGCCATGGAGACCGAATGTAAAGGGTTCGGCCCCATGGAGATACGCACATCCAACACCAGCAGAGCTTTTGGACACACCCTATAAAATTATAGAAACAAATTGCGGATACTACTCGTGGGCGTCGCAGATTTGGTGTGCACCGTCACATCCAGAACTACGTAGGGTGCTGCGCGCAACCAAAGAGGATACAGTCGTTCGCCCCTAGGAACTCCATGCAAAGATCCTGAGCTAGTTACGAACCCAGAACCCATCCCAATAAAGTCAGTAAAACTAACTCCACGCTTGTTCCCTTCCAACCACGTGTACCCTCTCAATTTGTTAATGTCGATTTTAAGATCTATTGGTGAAATCTGATAATAGTGTGATAAATGTGTTAAAAGGAACTTTTCATTGTTGTGATTTCATTATTTAGCAGGCACTTTGCTAGTACAGCCTTGGAGGCAAGCTTTATACTTTTTCAGGGCATCTCCACGTCAGAATTACTTAATGAGATTGCTGATTTCATTATTTTTAATTTAATTATTTTAATCTATATTGTTGATGTCTCGAGAATGCTACCGGGTAAACCTACTCTAGCGGTCAGTTCTGTGAATGAAAGTGTTCTGGGAATTCTTAAGGCATACAAAATGTATGGATACCGCTTTAAACTTAAAAAGAAAAGGTAACATTCTCTTTTGTATCCAGTACCGGGCATTTAATATTAGTTCAAAACGGAGTAATAAAAGGAAATATAAGAATGAAAACTTACGAATATGAAAGTTCACTAAAATGAATGCGACATCAATATATATTTATCGTTTTTAAAATGCTAATTTCATAGCAGCCATGTGCGATATTGGATAATAAAGCTGTTTTTTTCTGAATTGTGTTAAAATAAGTGGGAAAATTGTTTCCAAAAGGTAATTTACATTATTTTAAAGTCTCATAATTAGTTTTACATAAATGCTTAAGTTTTCACGTTTTTTATATTTAAAAATATTTATCCAAATAGTGCTTTTAATCTTAAATGGAATATTTAAAGCATAAAGCAGAGTATTGACAGTTCCTTTAATTTGGGAAAGAATGCAGCCTGAAATATGTGTTAAAATATATGAAAAATAAATACAATCACAAAAGCTTACCAGTTCTTTACTCTTATGCAATTTTCCGTAGACCACGACGGAAGCACCACTTAAACCATGTGCACTAAGAATTGGTTTGTTGTTCTCTCTCTGAACAGTTATGATGATTCGGTATCCATAGCTACCATTGTATTCCCTACTTGCTCCTGTCTTGTACCATTTCTACCTTATCAACTGTACAGTTTTTATTCGCCTTGCCTGTACTCTAGATATAATTACATGTTTTTGTTTCTGATTGTGAGTTTTAGTCTTTGATGAGCACTCTTTAATGACTTTCTTTTGAAGGATTACACTTCTGCCACAAGTAATAAAGTTATCCTCACAAAAGCTCTTATCAGTTGACACAGCTTCTCCTTTTGGTACATTTTTATGTCTTCATTATCGTAGCATTATGATTGGGTTTCTCTGAATAAGCTCCTGAGAAACAGTGCCACAGTGAACGGCTTTTTGGGGATTAAATCCGTTCCTGTACCCACGGAGTGAAAGTAAAATATCGAATGTATTACATTAACAGAAATATCTTGTGTACAGACCAATGTATTTCTTTGGAATTAATTCTAGGAAGTAACGAACCCTTTTTGTTTCTTTCCTGCCCTGAAGAAGGGAACAGAAAATTAATACAAAAACCATAGCAAAGCACACTGTAAAGTCCTTGTTTTCAGAATAATTGACGAATAAGTAGTGTTCTGGTACTCAAAGTTTTCAGTAATTACTTTGACACTTTTCAATTTGTAATATTATAAATATTGTCTCTTATGAAATGTTAAATTTCAAATATAAAACTGTTCAAAGCCACTTTCCTAATATTTGACTACCGTGATAAGGATAAAAGTTTGGTCATTTACGACAATTTTGAGAACGCCGTAAAGGTTTCTAGTCGCACGTGTCTTGCTGCTTGTCTAACCCTCTTCGGGTTCACGTCTCGGAAGGATTGTCTTTTCCCACACTGGCTCGTCGATCTCGGTCACCAGCAGGTTAAACACGTAATGTTTGTGTCATGACTTGAGGTAACTGTGTCCTCTAGGATGATGCCGAAGAACTGTCTGCAGATAGTCCTGCCTTCTAGAGTAGAGCCAAAGGATATTTAGAAGGGCAAAGCGGCGGTAACTGTAAGGGAGCGGAACACATTTATGAACTGATGGAGAGCCCAAGAGATACAGAAAAGTGATTATCAAATGTTTAGGAACTGAAGGATGCTGTAGCCCATCTCGGTCTGAATAAGTAACACACTTAGAATATTACTGTACTTTTTCCTTTTGCAGTGTGAAGAAGAAATTCATATTTTCCTCACTTTGTTACTGTGTTAAAATACTGAAGAACAATAAACCAACCGGAGATGAAGTTGCACTTAAGGTAACGTCAGAACTGTTTTATATTGTCTAAATATGCTCAAGAGCTTGGCAGAACAGAATGAAGTTCAACTCACCTGGATATCGGATCATTGCAATTACAGGAAAGTGATTTGTAAGTCAGGGAACACCTTCACAATATATTAGACAAGAGTCCAGAACAATAAATGAAATTCTCATAGAACATGCTCAGGACACATGCCTCTCCTCGTCATCGTCCGAGGTCGGCTGTTCATACAGCTTGGCCCGGTGATTATATTGTTAATAACTTATAAAGTTATTGTAATATCAACTATTAATCGTTAACTTTGATACCCAGCAGCACCATGTGTCATTTTTGGACGAGTGCTGCCAAACTAAATCATTATAATCAAATAAAGTATACCATATGTCAGACGCAAATGTAGGGCGTGGCTAAATTCCATTGCATATACCTACTTCAGTTAAACGGTTAATCTGTATCACTCCAAATGCTTGTGTATGCACTATTTCACCTTCACTCTTCAAAACCTTAGTTGTTTTTGAGTACGATGAATGAGTCATGGAGATGGCGTAGAACGACAGGATGTAGTCATTCTTTCAGAGGCAAATTTGGGCAGCGCTGGGCATGACCGTCTTGACCCCTTTTTACAATCCATACGTTACCACGCAGGCGTCCATTGGTTGACGTTAGTAACAAGAATATGCATGAATTTTGTTGTTGTTGTAATTTTGGTCCTCCAACGTTGTCATATCGGACGATGAATGAAATGGGTGGAATGATGCTCAAATGAGTCCGGACTCCATAGAGCTTAGAGCTACCCGACATTCGCCTTTCAGGATAAGGGAAAACCCCGGAAAAACCTTATCCAGGTAACTCGCCCAGACCGAGATTCGAACTTAGGACCTCTTGAAGGTGAGGCAGACACACTACCATTTACGCTACCGAGGTGAGCAAATATGCAGGAATTATGTACCGCAGGAGGTCCAAGTAAATGTAATAAAAGAAAAGACAGGTGCACTTTGACCGCAGCGCTCCTTCACGGTTTGCATGAAGCTGTCCTCCTCTAAATAGCCTCTCGAGAAATTAGTAATACTTGAGCTTAAAAGGTCACCTCAATTCTTCTAAAGAAGGAATTAATAAGTAATAACCTTAGTTCAATTATAAAGCTATACACTAAGTTAATTTGTAATCAGCCTAACGGCATAACAGGGAAAGGGGGCAACAGGGAAGAAAACAAAACACTATCATCAACATGGCAAAACGAGCACAGGGGTGAAGCCGAGATATACAAATGTATGTAATATTACACAGAATGTTTTGCTAAAGTTTCTTTGTAATTAAATGAATTAGCAATCTTGCATCACTTTAGCTACAGTGTTGTATCTAGTGTTGTGCTATAGATTCTTTGTAATTGTAATTGTAATTTGTTATGCTAATGAGCCAGAATAATAAAAGGAAACAGTAAATGTCAAAAAAATGTTATTATTAACAATTTCCTGTCAAATACTACATCCTATTGTTAATTCCTTGAAAGTTCATACAGAATTTTGAAGTAGTTGAAGGAGAAAATAATGTACAAGTGCCATTCAAAAAATGCACTGTAAGACTCAGCTGATTGTATGTCCTAATACTGTATTGCTACAGATTATAGAAGATAATTACGTGAGCTTTTAAAATATGCGACAACTTTGAAACTGCAATCACAACTCTCAAAGCTCACGTAATTATCTTTGTGCGTCTCTGTAGCAATGCGGTATTGGAACATAATCACTAGCTGACAGCTAAGCAGGTATGAAAAATACAGCTATAGCATTCCGACAACGTAAAAATTTGGGCGCGCGATTTTTTATAATTTAGTTTGTCACCCAAAAATAGGGGCGCTGCGATCACCTCGTGCTGCCAACGATTAACATGGGAGATTCACTTCTATACCTCGGCCGTTCTATCTTCGGCTCTGACATTTCTCGAGAGGGGGAAGCAGGCTGTTGCCAGTTCTTTAGCGGGAATTTCAAGCAGAGGAACAATGCGTATTTTAAATATTTCAGTACTTGCATATTACACAAACCAGGAGCCATATTATTATAATGGCGATAATAATAGGACTTACGAACACTAAACATCGGAATTCACGCACGAAAAATATACAAAAGAAAGTTCACCAGCGCAAGCAGCTATTAGGCCACGTGGCTCAAACAAATTTAAGCTGGCAACACGGTGTTGGGTTCGGGAGCCACGCCTACCAGCGACAATGCTGATTGGCGCTAGCAGACAGTTTTAGCTTCCTGACCACGACACCGGATGTACAGACTCCCAGTACCAGCAACAGAAGCAGTTGGTGTGTGTGTGTATGTGAAAGGTGTGAATGAAATATTCGAATAGAGTGGTGTTGTAATAAATATCTTGCATTATGATGAAATTGTAAATTGTATTTCAGTGTTTTAAAGTTAATATAGTCCTATATTTTCATTCTAAAGATAATTTTGAGGATATGTTTTCAATTGCTCATTACTGTATGTTGGTACTATTAGGTTTCCCCTTCCACCTTTTACAGTCGCAAAACGTCAGAGCCGGAGATACAACGGCCGGACAGTAATAAGTATATGTTCTGTAAAAACGAGTGAGTGTTGTTAAACATAAACAAGGAAAACTGTTACGAAGTGGTTAACAAAGAATAATATTGAACGTGTTCTGTGAAAACTATCGAGAATTAGCTATCGATGAAGTGGTGAAATTAATATTTGGAGTTCGCCATGTGTCAGTGTGAAGTACTTAAAGAAGTACAACGTACGTAAAGAAAATTCACAGTTGGTGAGGTTAGGATTTCTGGCAAAAAGGGATTAAAGTGCAGCTCAGCTCAGGTTAGAAGGATGCTGATGAAGTTAGTAGCAGTTAATTTACGTGACCGGTGTGTTGCATATTATATTATTTTCGAATAAATATGTCCTTTTAATGGTGTAAAATACTTATTAAAATTAGGGATAGCTGTGTTCTGTCATTGTGTAGCGGGGGATTGATACATTCAACTGGTAAACAAACTGTAGGAATAGATGAGAAGTGCAGAGGCCGACAAACGTATTCGAATAATATTACATATAACATTGCACGTATTATAAATACTGTAATATTTATTTGGCAGCGCTGAATTGCTAAACATGTAAACATTAACGTTTTGTGTCTCGGAAACAATATTTAAAATATCACTTTACATGTATTTATTACACAATCTGTACTGTATTCATTCTATTGTCCCTCTTATTGGAGGACATGAGTATTAGAACGTATCCAATTGAACAGAGAGAAAGATGGTTGGACGTACCCTACACGCCCTTACCACATAGCAGTTGTGTTTATGCTATGTCTCGAGACAGTGTGCTCCAAGTTATTCAGCCGATTGTGAACTCACAGGTAATATGGGACGTAAAGGTAAGGAGAAAACGGTGGCAGAGAGGAACATCGTGATAAATATGTACAAACAAATCAAATATCTCTCTGAAATTGCCAAAACCATCAACAAAAGCAAAACTACAGTATTCTGCATAATTCAAAGCTTCAAATAGGCAAATACTGTTGTAGATAAACCTAAAAATGGCGCTCCTTTTAAACTCACCACCAGAGATAGGAGGAAAATAATAAAAATGGTGAAGCAGAATCCGGAAGTTACTGCATCTGAGATTAAAGGAAGCCTTAAGCAATATTCTGGCACTGTGGTTCACACCAGAACAGTTGAACAGGTTTACAATAGTACTGGGTACGTTGCCCGTGTTTCTAGGAAGAAACATATGTTAATAAGGTGATTAAGAAAAAGCGTATAGAAATTTCTAAATAGTATGTGTTGACACCAACTGAATTCTGGGATAAGTTTCCGTGGTTGGACGAGGGCAAATTCTGCTTTTACACGAGTAATGGACGTTTTAAAGTGTAGAGACTGTCAAATACAGAATGGGAACCTAAGAACATGGTAGCTACAGTGAAACATGGTGGCAGTAGTGGGATGGTATGGGGCTGTATAGCTTCATCTGGCTTTGGGGAACTGGTGTTCATAGATGAGATCATTGACAAATTTTAATACAAGAGGATTCTTAAAAACAATCTTAATAAGAGTGAAGAGAAGCTGGGATTAGGGCATGATTATTACTTCCAGCAGGACTGATCCGAAGCATACTGCTGAAATTGTAAGGCTTTGGATCGTGTATAACACGAACAGAGTGGAGAAATATGGACTCTGCAGTCCATACAGAGGCCGACATAAGTATTCGTACGTAAACATATTTATTACTTATATTATTTGAAAGCTACGAGGAGTAAGCATACATAAATACAACTGGTACAAAATAAACTTGAGTCTTCCATTAAACATATAAACTCACAATTAGCAACTGAAATTAATTTGCACTACAAGAAGAAATAAAACGGTTGCTTTACATCTGGACATAAGTATTCGAACAGAAAACAGTTATCATCCCCTTTCTTTGAATTACTGCTGATAATCATATGTGTTGTTTAGTGACTGCAGAGTCCATATTTCTCCACTCTGTTCTAAGAAGTTCTTTCACATGGTGCTTGCTTCTGATGTAATGCTTCCTCACATGATCCTCGAGTTCCTTACAGATGTTCTCTATAGGATTTAAATCTGGAGATTGGAGCGGTGTCTTCAAATTGTGAGGAGTGTTATACACGATCCAAAGCCTTACAATTTCAGCAGTATGCTTCGGATCAGTCCTGCTGGAAGTAATAATCATGCCCTAATCCCAGCTTCTCTTCACTCTTAATAAGATTGTTTTTAAGAATCCTCTTGTATTAAAATTTGTCAATGATCTCATCTATGAACACCAGTTCCCCAAAGCCAGATGAAGCTATACAGTCACTAAACAACACATATGATTATCAGCAGTAATTCAAAGAAAGGGGATGATAACTAAATACCTACTAGCTGTTTTCTGTTCGAATACTTATGTCCAGATGTAAAGCAACCGTTTTATTTCTTCTTGTAGTGCAAATTAATTTCAGTTGCTAATTGTTAGTTTATATGTTTAATGGAAGACTCAGGTTTATTTTGTACCAGTTGTATTTATGTATGCTTACTCCTCGTAGCTTTCAAATAATATAAGTAATAAATATGTTTACGTACGAATACTTATGTCGGCCTCTGTACAAATATTCGCTGTAGTCATCCCCTTAGTGCATACATTACTATTATCGAATGTTCCTTATCAGATGCAGCTCCACTACTTCACGTGTCGAGCAACATTCATAAATAACCGATGATACAGTTTGGAGAACTTCAGAATGAAATACTGTTTTTCTCTCCAGGGAGACAATCCCGCCCACGCATGTTAATTTAAAACCAAAGTCAGAAATAATAACAGCTGCCTCTCTTTTCAAAGATTGGTTTTTAATTTGAAAGAAAACAATTTCTTTCTATGGAGTCCGCCTCTTAGTAAGACTGTTTCAACGAAAGAAGGGATTTGCACTCCAAGTCATTATTTATGAAGCGCCCTTTAACCTTTTCATTTAAACACAGAAACTGGCGAATAATCCCCTTCCTTACATAAATCTGAGTGGGCTTTGAGAACTTCAACATCCTTGGGGAACAAAACATTTGTTTTACAAGGCTAACTCAATTCTGTGGTCTGTATGGATATTATATTTACCACTCGATGGGAAGAGTATTATAAACCTAATTCACAAGAGTTTACGATGCTGTTGTCAGGACAGTAGAAAAGAATTGTCAAGCAAGTGAAAGCTCTCGTCCTACTAAACTTATATTTAGCAAAGATCCTCTGAGAATGCTGAACAAATACCTGGTTTCTAATACAGAAGTATAATTAGAACATTTAGGATTAAGGAACATTCAGCGAATATTAACAAATTCAAAGAGGGACTTGTCAAGCAAAAGGACGGACTGTCGCCAAAAGTAACCAGAGTACTGTTGCATAGTGGGGAAAGTCTGTTATAGTTGGATTTTGGTTAAATTAATGTTACACATTCCAGTATAAGGAGAAGCTGAATGGCAATATTTGTCCCAAAATTTCATTCGTTATGCAGTGTTACAAATTTCCTCTTTATTTTTATATAGCTATATTTCGCTGCTTCTATCATCTTGTATGTTGAATTCTGCAACATTTCACACAAAAAATCACAACTTCTACACATTTTGTATATAAGTGGTAAAATTTATCTCAAGTTTGAAGGAAATTTGTGCTTTACAAACCGGTACTACCGATAAAGTGTGGCAGATTCGGTATACTTAATTTATGTGGCTTCTTTCTTTGCAAATATATGAAAGTTTGTTTTCCGCAATTCTGTTTCAGCCAGACTTTTTTGACATCTTGATACGTTTTTTATTTTACGTTTCTTCTGCTTCTTATAATGTACCAGTTGAACATAATTATACTATTCCTTTCAAATAAAAAGTTTGTTAAAAATTCCCCAGAAACTTCAATGTTACGTAAAATATCTTAAAAGCTTTACGTCTAGGAAATTTGTGCTTTACAAACCGGTACTACCGATAAAGTGTGGCAGATTCGGTATACTTAATTTATGTGGCTTCTTTCTTTGCAAATATATGAAAGTTTGTTTTCCGCAATTCTGTTTCAGCCAGACTTTTTTGACATCTTGATACGTTTTTTATTTTACGTTTCTTCTGCTTCTTATAATGTACCAGTTGAACATAATTATACTATTCCTTTCAAATAAAAAGTTTGTTAAAAATTCCCCAGAAACTTCAATGTTACGTAAAATATCTTAAAAGCTTTACGTCTAGAGCAAGTTTTGAAAATTTCAAAAATTTGGAAAAATCACACACGTAAAGAATATTTTAAGGTTGCTCGTCTCTGTAGCGTAGGTGGTAGCGTGTCTTCCTCACATTCAAGAGGTCCTGAGTTGGAATCTCTGTCAGGGTAAGTTCCCTGGATAAGCTTTTACTCCCAGAGTTTTCTCTTATTCTGAAAGATGAATGAATGAACTCTAAGCTATATGCATCCTTACTCTGTACTCACTTGAGCAACACTTTACCCATTTCATTCATCGTCCGATATGACAACGTTGCAGGCCTACGAAATTAAAAAAAAATCGACAAATTCACATACAGGCACATATGTGTTTCAACCCTACTATGTGAGAGAAAGCCATGCAAATTTAACACATAATCTTTTTCCCGGAATTGAGTTAAGTCAAACAAATGTGAAGACGTTGAAAGGGAAGAGCAAATATTCTTCTACTGAATATAATTAAGGTAAGTGATGGGTTAAACACTTTGAAGATCACTGGATTGTCATTTAGTTAATACAAGGGACGCTTCTGAGTTCAGAAGATTGAAGGTGAACTGTTCCAGCAATAAGCCTTTCTAATTTACTACACCTGATGGATGTATATTTGTCTGCAGCAAGAAATGCGATGACTGTGTTGTAAATATGAAATAAATATCCTTCATTTTAGTTAAAAAGAGAAGTACAAATGTGAAGCGGGAGCAGCTAATGAAGAAATCTAATACTATGTACAAGACCCAGGCAAAAACCGAGGTGTTAAAAAACTACCATTACGCATGCGTGATGATAAAGGAGAAGAACGCTACAATACGAGGCTGTTTTGTATGCTACTGAACATGGTCTTCATACCCAGGGATAGCTGATTTCGATTTCCAGCTTAGGAGTAAATTTTTTCTTGTGCCTACATTTTTTCTATGACATCAGTAGCATGACGTGGGACTTTCCGGGATATTGCCGGATGCTATTTTTTCCAGAGTTTACTAATGATGTGTGCCTTCACGTGAATTTCTCAAACCAGCCCTATCAAACTGTTTCTAAAACCCGCTACTCTTTTCCTGACGACCGAGCAGGATGGCTCATGCAGTTTCGTTTGTGGCTGTATTCGGGAGGTACGGGTTCGATTCTCGTGACCGGTCTACCTGACCGATGGGGTTTTTCGGAAGTTTTTCCGGGTCGACAGACCGAATGCTGGGGAGGTTAATTACGTCCCCGAATTTCCTGTCCCTTCATTTCATCTCCATTATCATTTCACAGCATCTCTTATCTGGTGGTCTCTTTCAGGGTAAAAGTGTAAGCGGGAGTCTTAGTGTTGCATGGCAGGATGGTATACTTGGTAAACACTTCCTCCTCCGATAGGACGGTCTCCAGTCCCTAGGCCGGTCTAGTGGGCAATTTCAGGACCATGGTGGGTGGGATACCGGTTCTTCTGGCTTACAGGGGAATGTACAACAGGCAAAATGTAGGAACCTGCTCTCTGTTCTGTCATGGCTCCTTGGGGCGGCCATCCTCTGTCTCCTCTTGTATCATCCTTCCTCCCAGGGATGCCCCACTTTGAGCATAGGTACAATAGACCAACACTGTTCGCAGTGCCGAATCCTCTCCGTAATGATGATGATGATGATGATGATGATGATGATGATGATGATGATGATGATGATGATGATGATGATGATGATGATGATGATGTGAGTATCAGGACACCCAACTGCAGCGGTTTACAGTGCCCTTTAGAAAATCATTCATGGCAAAAACCAGCTACAAATGTTTCTAAAACTGTATACAACTGTAAATACACTTACAAAAATACATGTACATAACAAAAAATAAATAAAAAGATAAAAAAGAAGTATAAGGACAAACGGTAAAAATTTTCTTCACTAAATTCTAAAATCTAACTTACAAAAGAACTTAGAAACCTCCTCCACTACTTTATTATCATCCGCTAGTGTTTATGCAAAGCTGGCCGGCAGCTACAGAGACGTCTTAAGGTGTGCTAGGCAAAAATACTCTAGCAGCTCGTGTCGGACAGATAACGCTTCGTTGCAAAACGGACACAGTGGAGCAGGCTCCTTTCTAAACCGAAAACTATGCGTAAAAAGCAGTCTCCAATGTGCAACCGAGTCAAACTCACCTCCTCACGATGAGATGAACGACTGAAGGTAACCCAGGGAATCAGTAGTTCTTTCACAGATCTAAGTTTATTGCTGCAGAGAGTGGACCACGCTTCCTGCCAGCAGGACTACACAGCTCTCTGCAATACAGCTCTAAAAACTTCCAATGTAACAGATGGTACTCTAACCCTGGGCTCCAATGTAGCCCTCTTACCTGCTGAATCCACCATTTCATTCCCCGGCAAGCCAACGTGACCAAGAATCCATGCGCACACCACGCTAACGTGTAGGGCATCCTGGACACGCTGCACAATAGGGCGGTAGTTGTACAGCTGCCGTAGGCTTTGAAGTCCACTGAGGGAATCACTAAGGATTAAGCAGTCCCCCATCTTTCGTCGACGTACATGTAAAATGGTCCGGTATATTCTATAAAGCTCTGTAGTATAACTGGAAGGGCTAGTATGGAATCCAAATATATATGGTTCGGTTCCACACACATAAGCACAACCAACACCATTTGAGCTCTTGGAGGCATCAGTATAAAATAAAAAATGGTCTTTATAACGTGATAAAAATTCTAAATATAGTGTGCGGATTCTATACATAAACATGGTAGATTTATCGTATTTAGTCATGCCCAGATCTACGCGAGACGCTCTGCACAACCAAGGAGGGTATGTTCTCTTCCCCTTAGGATATATCCTGGGCATTCCAGAATCAAGCTTCCTAAGGAGTTCCAGGAAGCGAATACAGGGGGCTTTGGTTTAAGAGAGGTGTTCCTATAACGTGCGTCCATTAAGGTGTTGAAGAACGGCGTAAACGTTGGGTGTGTGGGCATTCAATTAAGTCCACATCCATAATTTGCTAATATAATGTTTCGGCTGTACTGCAGAGCAGGTTCTGCAAATTCAGCATAAAGCCTTATAACAGGGCTTGTTGGAAATGCCCCAACTCTATACGTATGCCTCAATTATGGACTGTGTCTAATCTCTTCAGGATAGATGGTCGTGTTGAGCCAGAAACGATAATACCATAATCAAATTTGAAACGGATAAGTGCGCGCTTAAGTCGCAATAACACTGTACGATCCGCTCTCCACGGTTTTCCAGTTAGTACCCGAAACAGAGGAAGGTGTACGTCTGTTAAAAGATGATACAAAACTGTTGCATGAGGTCTTTTTGCTATCCTTAATTATATGCTTAGTCTTTGCACGGGCTTTCTTTACTTAGGGTAGGGTGTCTTTGGAATACTCTTAGAGCACGTATACGAGCACGAATAACATTCCGGCAGTTGTTCGTCCACCATGGGACAGGAAATCAAACGAACGTGGAATAGACTGTTCTACAACGGAAAGAATCTTCTCTGTGGGATGATTAACTAAATCATTCACAGACACGTGCTCGTTGTAATTAAAACAGCCAACTGGGTGTAAAGGTTCCAGTTGGCACGATCAAAGCGCCAGCTAGATGTACATAAGGGAGACACATCTTGTGCTAAGAGACTAAGGAGACATGGAAAGTGGTCACTGGAATGTAAAACAGAGATAACATTCCATTGTAATAAATGTTAACTGGGATGAACAAACTGACAAATCAATGTGAGAATAGGTGTTAAAGGTATCTGAAAGGAACGTTGGCTCTCCGTGTTCGGGAGAACCAAGTTATTGCACTCCATGAATTTTGCAATGAGATTACCTCTCGAAGATGCCCGATTTGAGCCCCAAAGTGGTTGACGGGCATTTAAGACCCCAATATGAGAAACGGTATTGATAGTTGGGGAAACCAGATCTTGAAGGTCAGTTAACGAGGGGTCATCAGATAGAGGTAGATATACATTGCAAATGCAAAACTCGATTGACGGCAGTTTAATCCCTACAACTACTGACTAGATGTTAGCGTGTAACTGTATAGGATCCAGAAATTTATCATCCTTGAGGAGCATCATAGTGTCCCTATAAGAAGGAATGCCCTCTTGTGTTTCAATATCACACCTTAGTGGTGTGTAACGCCTGATTTTAAAATTGTATTGTGGTCATAAATTAGACTCGTGCAAGGATACCAACAAAGTTTCGTATTTGTTGAGCAAAAGTTCAAGCTTTGGTTGATGTGCTCTTAAGCCTCTTATGTTCCATTGTAGGATAGCCATGGCAACAGTAATGGGATAAGATCTCAAATCTATATGCAAACTACGTAGATATAAGCGGCGGTCGGATCAATTTGATCTTTTTACGGGTGTTGGGCTAACACTAGTTACGGTAGGTTTATCCTGCCTTTTCTTTGCTGCCGTTCAGGCAGCATGCTCAGTTTAATCCTGTTCTATATCTTCCATGGAGGAGGAGTGTTCCCCTTCTGGAATTTTCGGTTAGAGAGGCTCGAACCGATTGGAAACCACGACCGACGGAGATGACTGTCGCCGGTCGGAGTCCTCTCCAGATGATCTCGGAGGCGATGGTCATGGGCTTCTCTTTCCCTTGGCCTTTAAGGAAGCAGACTTGGCGTTTTCCTTGAGAAAGGTAGTTCTGTCGTATTGGGTCTTAAACTTCATTTCTGGTGCTTGGTATATTACAGGCAGCTTGCTCTTTTTGATGGATATCGATGGTTTGTTCGGTGACTTAACTGAGGTGTTTGCTGTTTTTCATGCTGGTGTCTGATTTTTTTGGATGTGATCTTGGTGTAATTCTTCTTTCGGACATTATTTCCCCTTTTATGTCGCAAGTTTGTGTCGAGATTTCACGTCTAGCTACCGGCTTAGCTGCAACTGCACTGTAAGTAACGGTCCTAGGTACAGAAGGCTGACGAATATGCAAGAGTATCCGCGTTTCCACGAAGGACACGCTCTCTCTTACCCGGATCTCTTGGATCGCCTTTTCCTGCATAAAACGGGAACATTCTCTGGAGTTCGTTGAGTGATTACCACTGCAGTTAACACATGTTACAAGTGAAGTACATGCATTATCATGCTTGACATCCCCACAGTCAACGCAAGTAGCAACTCCATTACAAGAATCACTTGTTTGGCCAAAGCGCTGGCATTTATAACACCTCAATGGATTGGGCATATACTGCCACAATTCATTAGCTTCATACCCTGCTTTAGTTCTTAGCGGGAGGTCTGCCCGATCAAAGGTAAGGGTACGAGTGAGCACTAGTTCACCTCGTTCTTTGCGGTGAACTTGATATACATTTGTCACATCTTGTTCCGCCAAGTTTTCCTGAATCTCCTCATTGGACACACCATCCAATACGCTGGTATTTACAACACCATGCGAGGAGTCCAGAGTCCTATGCAATTCCACGCGCACTGGAAAGCTTGCAAGCATATTGGCTTTTAAAATGTTTGTAGCCTGCGTCGGTGAAACAGCTTCGACCAAAAGCGTGCCATTGCGAGATCGAGTACATGATTTTACTGGACCAGCAATATTATTTAGACCTTTCTGAATGATAAACGGGTTCACCGTAGTAAATTTTCGATCTTCCTCAGTTCCAAAAATGACCAAATAACGAGGATCACAAGTCTCAGCTATTTCCTTTCCACTTTTCCTAACAGTTTTGTTCATTTTATCAGTTCCCATAGCGACGATATCCTCCACCATTGCAAACGTCTCCGATGGCGTGCTCACATCCTGGGTGCCACCCCGCCTTAGGTGAGAGTCCTGGACTAGACCTTACTCAGCTCACGGTTTCACCTCCCAATGTATAGACTGCCTTCAGGAGTGTAACAGATCATGCAAAGGTCCATCCCCGGTACTGACCTTTATCAGCAGATACAAACACAATCCTACATGATAACCAGGAGCTGGGACTTACGCGTCACCCAGTCACCCCTGCGCGTCCCACTCCGCCAACCCGCGCTAGGTTATCCGTCAGACGTGTGTTCAGGAAAGTTAGGGTCAAACACAGACGTGGACCTTGTTTGGGCGTTTGGCATTAGCTCTCTCACCACTCAGAGACTCCCAATCGAGAGATTTGGCTCGGGACCCCGGGATCACCAATTCCCGTACATAGTGCAGCAGGCCCCTGGAAGGGCTCCTCTCCGGAAGAATCTATCCTATGTACTATGTGATGAGTTAATGTTCAATTGTTTCTATGGCCAAAACATAAATAGCGGATTTTCCAGCTGAGGAAAGTATACGCATTTGAAAATTCAGGCAAGTAAGTAAAAATATTTATAAAATAATTATAAACAGAAGAAAAGCTTTGACATAAATTGCACGTTTTAAGAAGGTCTAAATTTTTTGAAGTAATATTTTTCTCTATCTCTTATGGTTTAGTGGTTATGAAAAAAAAATCATACGGAGTGTAGAGGGCTTCTGTAGATGTCCATAAAATTGAACATATACATTTAATATATTTAAAATAAAATATTTTAATCAACATAGAACAATTCTGAAGAAAAAATAAAAATTTCAAAAAGCTTTTTTAAGAAAAAACTTTGCGTCGGTTTCATGTATACTTTGCTGAAAGGACAGCTGAGCGATTTTTTTAATACTATATAATAAAAAAATAACTTGGAAGCATCCGACACTGTGTTAAATATGAAGAATCTTATTTCCATAGTAATTTTCCTTTACCGCACTGTTTTGCACAGTCCTTTTGTCCCAAGAAAACTGGAGAGCGTATTCTAAAACGGGATAAGATAAAATCTCTTGTTGGTCTACAGCAGTCTGTCAGGTTCAAGAATTTCCTTCTCTACAGCTTCAGCTTTTATGATAAAATATCAAATGAAAGGTATAAAAAGAATGTTCTCTGCATTTTGAGGTTGGGCCAAGTTGTAAAGAGGTTGAGAGGAACACTGTGACTGCCACAACATTTCTTGGTACACAGTACAACTTTTGGTAGCCGAATAAATACTAATACACGAGGTGTGGTAAAAATGACGTAAGTTTTCTTTTTCTTAAAGAATCTATTGCTTCATCAACTTCGAAGTCCCTCCTCAGATATAATACACTTATGTCAACAATTTTTCCTATCTTGGAAGCGTTATGGTGTACAGCAATTCCCTTTTATCTCATTAATGTTGACAAAATAACGCCCTTTCATGTTCCTCTTCAGTCTGGGGAATAGAAAGAAGTCGCAGGGGGTAATGTCCGGCGAATACGATGGCTGTGGCAACATAATAGCTTTGTTTTTTGACAAAAAATCAACGAGAGGGAGCATTAGGGTCATGCAATTTCTACAAGTGGTACTGCCACAATTTTGGTCAAACCTTTCTGATAGTGTTTTCCTTCTCTTCCACAGTATTGTCAGTAATTAAAGAGCGAGAACCCCTACAGCTGTGTTCTTCAAAGTTTTTGACCCTTTATAAAACATTTATTGTACGAGGCTCAGCTGATAAGTCTCGTGCCTCACATAGAGATGGCGCCACTGGACCAGTTTGACGGATACCATTATAGAGTTTAACTCTAGATTAGCGTGTATCCAATGTTACAGGACAATAGCTATTTAAACAAGACAAGTGTAGAGGTTTCAGAAATTAGAAAACTTGGAAAAACGAACAGTTATTAATACTTCTATTTAAAAGGCTTAACGCCCAAAGAAATCAAGGAGCAAATGTACAGTACATTGAAAGATCTGCCCCTTCATATACAATGATAAAAGGTGAGTTGTAGAGTTTAAAATGGGACGTACGAGCACTAGTGATGAGCCTTGCTCTGGATGCCCTGTGGAAGTCACAACTCCAGAAATCATTGAAAAAATCCATCGTTTGGCACTGGAAGACCGCAGATTAAAGTTGTTTGAGACAGCAGAGGTTGTAAACATGTCAAAAGAACGTGCAGGTAATATTTGGAGTAATGTTTTGGTCTTTCAAATGGTCTGTTCAAGATGGTTGTCAGTTTGTTGACACCTCAGGAATATGAATCTTGTTTTATAGTGTACTGTAACTCAAAGTTTTATTTACATTTATTATAAAAGCTCGATATGTGCTCCTTTTATCACTCTACTCGATAGTCCATTTCTGCTACACATGAGTCAATATTCAAATGGTGATAGTTTCGAAGGTGGCTTGGTTGCGCTGTTTCACTTCCTGACTCAAATGAAGATGCCTTTAGACGCTTTGTAACACATGCCATACTGTGGTTTGAGAAACTTGCAGTTCCCTGCTACACCTCTTTGTTGATTTGTTAGTAATACGGAGAGAAACGTTTCTAAAACGATTCATATCCCCTTGTGACGCATCGAGACGCCCACTGCTTTTTCCTGTCCACAAACAACCTGTATCCACAAATTCTGCTTATAACCATCTGCGAATAGAGTTGTCGGAAGGAGGCTCCTTCCCGTATGTTGTCCGAAAATGGCACTGGACTTTGGTAACAGATCGGTGTTTATGATATACAAGAGTACAGTAGGGACGATAGTTCTGTGCCGATGACCTACTTTCTTCGCGCACTGAAGAGAGTCTATGCCCAATCGTCACTTGTACCTTCTGCTAGTTCCAGAAGATGGAAGACAATGCAGCGAGGCCATATTTCACAGACTCCTCGTTACTAAAACGCATGCCTTAAGATATATGAGCACTTCCTCATCTTAGTCACTTCTTTACTGTTTTACTTCTTTGCTTTCACAAATGTTTTAATTTACAGGAAAATAAAAATCTGGGGTGATGCCTTTGTGGCTCATAGCACATGCAAGTGAGTTTGCCGGTTCTCGTATAAATATATGTTTCATCTTCATAAGTAATCGGCCTTCCTTCGTCTCCAAACATTTTTATGGCACATAAATATAACACGCACATTTGTCATATACATTTCCTATAATAAAGCCTTGTTGTTCCTTGTTTTCTTCTACTTGAAACCTATGTCACGTAAGATAGTCTTTGAACTAGTGCTTAGCCCACCTCGGTAGCGTGGTGGTAGAGTACCTGCCTCACGTTCAAGAGGTCCCGAGTTCGAATCTCGGTCAGGTTGAGTTACCTGGATAAGGTTTTTTCCGGGGTTTTCCCTTTACCTGAAATATGAATGTTGGGTAGCTCTAAGCTCTATGGACCCTGGGCTCATTTGAGCATCATTTCACCCATTCCATTCATCGTCCGATATCACTTAACGTTGGAGGACGTAAAATTACAAAAAGAAGAAGAAGAAGAAGAAGAAGAAGAAGAAGAAGAAGAAGAAGAAGAAGAAGAAGAAGAAGAAGAAGAACTAGTGCTTCCCCCTTTAAAGTTAATGGAAACTTGAAGTTTCAGGAGTTCCATATTTTGACACTGGGCACAGTTTTCTTCTGAATATACAAATTATAAATTGTTTGGCGAATTACACACCTATTTAAGTCTTAAAGGACAGTGATTGTTTCTGGTACACGATGTACTTTCCAGATGTTTCACAGGAGGTCACTTGTGCCTCACATTTCTCCCCTTCTTTAATTATTGTAGGAAGTTTTCTCTCAGATACTTTTGTTGCTGCATTCACCAGCCCTTGCATTTTCTTAGCATATTACCAGAAATTGCTTCCCGTTTCAGAACAGATTGACGTTATTAATAACTTCGCGGTTTGTTTGTGAAGTGCTTTTCCACCAAGTTTGCTTTGAATTTGAGGTATTTTAATCTAAATAATAAAATATATAAAAGCACACACACATAGACACAGACAAAATGCTAATCACCAGTGCGATTAATAATCACAATTTCGAAAACTTTAAAATCTTAACGTGACGGCACCGAAGCGTTAGATGTTACCCGGTCAAACCTCTTCACGATACTGGCCATTTCAGTGTACTGCGCATGACCGAGGGTGTAGGCTCAGCAACTGGATTCTAAACGACCGCGCACACACGCTCTCCATCGGCACAGAACCATCGTCTGCACTGTACAAGAAGCTTTCTCCTTACCGCGAACCGCCATTTTTGTTAAACACTGCTACTACTGCCATCTGGTGGTAACATATGTACTACAGTTGATGCAAAACAAAATTTTGAGAGCTTGTCTAACCGTTGCTGCAACAATAAAAATGGCATGTTTTCCATGTTTAAAAAAAGTCACGAAACCGCGAAAATTATTTAGAATAAACCTGCATATATAAAATAATGTATGTCAGAGTTTACCGACCTCTGGATTGCGTGTTCTTGTATACTACACAGTGGATAATGGTTATTTTTATTTAAAATGCTGAGAAGAATGACTAATTTTAGTTAAAATAACCTCGACCGGACTGGACTATGCTACATAGGGGTTTGGGCACGGAGGTCCAAACTTGGTCTATTGTACCTTTCCCCCGAAGTAAGGTACCGCCAGGAGAAAGAATGAGGTGAGAGGAGACAGAGGTCAGACGTCCCAAGGAGCCACAGTGCAGACAGCAGAACCCCTACACTTTAGCAGTTGGAAGCTCCCCGCACGCTAGTACAGCTGACATACCATTCATCGTGGTCCTCAAAAGACCCACTAGGGCGGCGCGGAGACTTCCTACTGGAGGAGGGAATGTTTACCAGGAGCATCCCGCCATGTACTGCCGAGGCTCCCACCGAAACTTCTACCCTGAAAGAGACCACCAGATAAGAGATGATGTGAAATGATAATCGAGATGAGATGTAGGGACAGGAAATTCGGGGGATGTAATTAATCTAACCAGCATTAACCTGGCGAGCGGGAAAACCCCTTGAAAAAACCCATGGATCAGATCACGGGAATCGAAACCTGGTGGCCCACAGAGGAAAGCGCCTGAGTCATCCCGCTCGGTTCAAAATAGCCTGAGCAATCATTATTTAGCTTAACATACTGTGTACGAAGGCTGCATTTTACTTAAAATGCTATAATAGTGTTCCCTTCACTGAAAAACTGCGAAAAATTGCCACTTTTTGTTATAATGCTGTGGATATTGTTCTTTTTTTGTTGATAATACCTTGTATAACTGCTCGTTTACTTTAAATACTCTGGCCAATGGTTGTTTATACTCTATATATTGTGAAAAATACTTATTTTTGCTCTGAACAGTGTTTCTTTTTGTAGAACTCGCTATATTTGTCTCGAATCACACAAACTATAGAGTTTTTGTTACAGCATCTGAGACTTTGCATTTGCACTACTATTTAATTGAAAATTTCAAATTTAGTAACGTAAGAGATTGCAATTACGATTGCATGAAGGGAATATTCTACATTTATTTCTCTGTGCATTGGCAGCTTCTGAACAATGCACGACCGCAATGCCATCTACAGTACAATCACACTGCTATTACATGTGACCGTGCCATGCATTTTAAATGCTGACGCCAGACGCTTCTCTGTTGTTTGCTTCATCTATTTGTGTTTTATATGTGTATTTGTAAAGATTGGTTGAGATTTCTTAATTATGTTCAATTTGAAATTTCCAGTACGTTCGGACGATTTCCATCTGAAATTTGCTGATATTGAAGTCCGCGTTAAATTAATTAGATGTGTTGTGAACTATCTTACCTTTGTATTATGTTAATGTTACATGTTCGGCCGAATGTGACCTAATGGTTACCTTCCTTTCGCCTTAACTGCAGAGATTTAACTAATTGTAAATGCTCAACATTTTTACCTTCTTCATAACAGTTAGAGGAATTGTATTTCCCTTTAAAACTGTTGTTTTCAAATGTCAGGCTTTGACAATGAAGCCATTAGCTCTCTTGCTTTCCAATATTTCTGTATAGTGGGTCCGTGCTTTCCAATATTTCTGTGTAGTGGATCCGGTAGGTAGGGCTTCACAGGTTACAAGATGTTCTTCAGTCATTTCCTCTTCTTTGTTGGCAAATGCTAGGCTTTGGCAATGAAGCCATTAGCTCTCTTGCTCTCCAATATTTCTGTGTAGTGGATCCGGTAGGTAGGACTTCACAAGTTAAAAGATATTCTTCAGCCATTTCCTCCTCTTTGTTGCACAGAGGACAATTTGGACTTGTATAAATTCCTATTCTTGGTAAGTGTTTGGCCGAATAATCATATTCAACAAGTAATCTAAAATTTGTTACTGCAGCTTTACGTGGGATTTCTGGAATAATTTCTGGATTTTTAATTAAAATGTTCCATTTTTTTATCTTCGGTTTTGTTAGTCATTCGTTGGTTTTGTTTGTTTTTATATTTGTTTTTGATTAATCTTTTTATGGATGTAAAGGGTAAGTTTTTAGCTTTGTTCTGAATTAAATGTGCACTTTTTGCAAGAAAATCAGCTGATTTATTTCCAGCAATTCCACAATGTGCAGTTATCCACTGTAATATAATTCTTTTCTGTAGTTTTTGAAGTGTTTGGATCATTTTGTGACAATATTTAATTTGGATTGACCTCATTTTATATGAACTTATTGCACATAATGCTGCTTTAGAATCAGAAAGTATGACAGCATTCTTGAATTTATCTATTCTGTATAGAAGGTGTTGGAGTGAAATATGAATAGCCGTTACTTCTGCATCAAAATTTGTTGTGTGGTATCCTGCTGGTTGATATAATGAGAACAGTGCACACTTAATTCCTGCTCCTGAGCTGTTGTCCAAGTTAGATCCATCTGTGTAGATATGTAACCATTCTTCAGGTGGGTATTAAGAAAAAAAACTTTGACCTAAGGAGTTCAACAGATATTTTTCTACCTTGACATCCATTAACCTCCACAAAAACGTATACAACTTACTCATGTCTTTGAGGTGCATAACTCAAATTACAAAATATCGGATATGTATCAACTTATTATCAAATTTCAGCCACCTTCTAAAGACACCACATAAAGATTTTAAATGAAATCCCCACATTCAAAAATAGCCTTGGATGTTTGTTATTCAGAAACTTTGACTAAAATATGACATTTTTAATCTCTTTACATCATTAAAAAGATTTATTACTACCTTAAATGTTCTGTAAGGTCCTCTTTATTTGGAACCATGTTTGTATCTCTTTTCCTAAAAGTTTAACCACAATTCCTAGAAAAAGTTGCGTAAGGAATTCCCTATGTTTATCATTTACAATTTACTTAAAATTCTGTTTTCGTAGTACTGAATATTCCGAGATACGGAATGTGTTGATTTGAATTTCCCAATACTTTTCATTTTTGAAATCTTGAGCCACATTCTTTTGTTGCTAGTGATATACAAAGATATACAACTTCAAGGTCTGCATATAGCGAGGGAATCCTCAACTTCCCTAGTTGTACTGCTATCGTGTTGTTAGGGCATTCTCCTTCCTTTATCCCTTATGACTTTAGGTGTCAGTTTGAGAAACAGAAACTCTGGATCAGACAGAGAACCTAGGATGGGTGATCAGCCCAATGAATGATATGAGAATGAGGGAAGTAGATGATAGAATGAGGGCGAAGTGAATGAAAGGAGAGATAATGGAGCAGTTGGTGGAATGACGGCGGGGAAACCGGAAAACCCGCCTTGCATCGTGTTGTACATCACAAATCTCACCTGGGATCGAACCCGCACATATAGCGAAGTCGCTTGTTTAAAGAACTAATTATAGCTTCATCTTCCTGTATCCTCCTCGATATTTCCTAAAATATTTATAGAATGGCCTAAAGTAAGAGACGCAGACAAATTCCTACAATAATATTTTGCTATCTCTGTAGTGCAAATCAAAAATATTTTATAATGTAAAAATACATGAACTTATTTTGTAGGAGCACGAATGAATTTCACAAAATAGCTTTTAGACAGGTCGAATCATAACTGGAACTTTAAGCACAGTATGGGGTTCCTATTCTGGTTACCGGCCACGGAATGTTTCAAGGTATTCTTCCAGTGGACAGCACACTAGGCTCCTAGTAGAGAATAGAGGCATCACAAAACATCTTTAAGTCGTGGTACGAGGTACTTGAGCTCCCTCCTATCTCCACTATACTAAAACTACTTAAAGACAAGTTGCAGAAATTTAAACTATACTTTGTGCTACTACATTGCTACAAACTTACGTTTCATATTATATACGGAGTTTTTATTACGTATAGAAAATAGAATATTCCACCCAAAACTTCGAACCGAGATATTACCATAAATAGTAATTATTTATGAGACTTGCGAGGTAAGTTTGATGCATTAGCACCGAGAGTAAGATACACATCAAACCTCGCTAGTCCCATACATAATTTTATCCGTTACCTAAGGAAAAATCGACTTGAATTATGAATTATAATAATATTAAAAATTGTTGTGCAAAAGATGTGAATCGATGTTTTTACTAGGTGTAAGATGATATTGGAGTATAAAATCTTTTAAACCACTTGTCAAACTATAAACACACTTTAGCTCTACTTACATTTAAAATTAGGACATGTTTCAAGTACCATGCGTCCCTATCATCAGCTGATGTTTGCCTAGTTCTTCAGGTGACCGTCTCCCTCTCCTGGCACTGTTAAACGAGTTTAATGACGTCATCCACTACTGCTATTTTGAAACTCATGGCTCTCTTTCTATTCTTAAAAATGTGTATATTTTCCCAAACTGTTAATTCCCAATACTTTTTTGCTGGTACCAAAAGTTTGATTTCTTTAGAAATATGATTTTTTAACCAAAAATGATGGGCTATGGCTGATATATCTATCTGTTTGTATTTTATGCATCATATGTGTTCTTTTATCACTTTTTCCAAGTTTCTTTGTTTCTCTGTTTCTTTGGTTATAGTCAAACGTCTAAGTACTCAGCCGCGGCGTGAAAGCCTTTTTTGCAAACAATAGAAAAAAAGAGACTAAAGAAAAATTGAACATCGCACTAAGTCATCTAGGAAGTAATCGGTAGTCATAGAGAATCTCTGACACTATATTAGAGAAGGCGTTCCTGAAGAATGTGTTTTTGTCTCGCAAATTTTAACTTTATTCTTCTGCTTGTCCTGCTACATTAACTCTGGTAGAGATAATTCGACTCTTTGCAGAGAGATTATCCATGTCGAACAGTAAAATGTCTACTTTTCAGTAGCAAAAGTATCGCGTAGTGTGTTTTTTTTCCTTATGGTGGCAGATAAATAGGTTAAATATTAGGAATATTTTTTTCAATTAACATAAAATAGATAAGGGAAAATGCACTTTTAGAAATAGTTTTTACAAGAGAGGGCAGAGAAAATCACGTGAGTACACACATCAGAATTTTAAATATTCTTGTAGCAGTCGTAACTTCATTTTGTTGCAACGTCTAGTCAACCTGTTCTAGTGTTGGCAGCAATGTATTTGTCTGGATGTGAATAATCGATTGTTGTAATGGGGTGGTTGCTATGAATATGGATGAAATTGAATTTCAAGTGCCGGACGAAAATCTGGAAGCTTCTGTCGAAAGAGTAACATTGGAACTGATATCAAACATTCCAGGAAAAAATGGTCTATAGCATAAAATGGATGTACTAACCGGAGTAGGGATATTTTTATATTACTATATTACAAATATCAGAACTGTCTAAATATCCCCTACCGCATATGTTTTCATGGAAAGATGATTGCCCAGGGCCTATAGCCTCGTTCTACTTCAACTGCATAAAGTTGGAAAATCTAATATTTTACACCGACGTGACTTGCTCTATTACAAACTCTTTTCGCAAATGTTTAATTTGCTTTGATATTCCGTTCTCTTTGCATGGCCAACAGGTAAAAACCAGAGACTTCCTATTGGCAAAAATGTATGTGTTGCAAAATGGGGAATATCTCGGAAAAGGTTATTGTACTTTACAAAATTGTATCTTTTAACGAGATCTGCATTTTCCATGCAGTAACATTTTGTTCTATCTCTTATAGTTTACTAGTACTAGTTACGGAAAATTTATCCAGAGTAAAGGAACTTTGGAGGAGATACCCAGAAAATTAAATATTTATAAGCATTTCATTAGTCATAAAAATACTTTAAACATACGGAATTTTAATCAAAATTGTTAGTTATATTTAAGAAAATTATAATTTTTGGAAAATCGTGTGTGTAAGAAGTAGTCTGGGGTGGGACTGGACTTGACTGTATTTCGCCACGAAGTTCCAGTCTTGGTCTATTTATCTATACGCACAAGAGGGGCACCCATGGGAGGAAGGTTAAGACGAGAGAAGACAGGGGGCGGCCGTTCCAAGAACACATGATAGTGCAGAGGGCAGGGTCCCTGTACTTTAGCAGCTGGAGACCATAGCAGGCCAGTACAACCAACATTCCTACCGTGGTCCAAAAACGGCCCTACCAGGTCGACCTGGAGACTAGTGACCGTTCTACCGGAGGAGGAAGTGTTTACCAAGAGCATATCATCCTGCCATGCAACGCCGAGACATCTGCCGACACTTCTATTCTGAAATAGAGCACCAGATGAAAGATTATGTGAAATAATAATAAGAGATAAAATGGAGAGATGTAATTAACCTACCCAGCATTCACCTGGCGACCCGGGAAAACCCCCTAAAAATCCCCATAGGTGAGGTAGTTCACAGGAATGGAACAGTCTTGGATGGGGAAATCTTTCTTAATCGTCGTGTGGCATCCTTGTAAGAGGCTGAATTTAAATATTAAATTTGATATATAATTCGTTTTCGATTTTGGACAGTGCTATCTATATGTATGATCATTTTTTCTAGAAATATTTATTTTATTTCATTCATGTATTATATGCAGTATATTTTTAAATTCCTTCTAACTATCTTCTAGACGAAGTAAAATTTAATATTTCTTGAACATTCAGTTTTAGAAAATATTCACAACATACAAGCATATTTCGTATTTTAAAACTAATGTCATGTATAAAATTTCAATAAATATACTGTTTAAGAATTGTGCATTTCTCGGGCATATAAGCATACACTGACTACTTTGTTTGGCCAAGTACACTATTGTAATTCTCAGGACCTAACAGTCCTAAAGTGTGTTTTGAGGATGTATCTTAAGTGTGATGATGATATATGTAAGGGCGCTCAACTACGGCGGTCATCAGCGCCCTTTAAAAAACTAGTCATGGCAAAAGCCAGATATAAAACTTTCTAAACACTATACAAGTGTAACAAAACCTATTAAAAATACACGTACATAAAAATCATCAATCAAAGCCTACTAAAAATTTCGTTCACTAAATCCTAAACTCTAAACTAGACAAGAATCTAAAAACCTTCTCCACGGGTCTCCACGCACGGCCTATACGTGGGTGGGCCTGTTGACCGTCTCCCTCAACCACGAAGAGGAGCCCACACGAGGGAGACTGTTGGCTCGGGACCCCGGGTGCGCCAAACCCGTACCTACCAAAGTAGGCCCCTGGGAGGTATTTTAAGTGTGTTAGGCTTGTACGTCATGTAGGACAATTAATTATAGGTAAACGGATAAGTCTGGGGTGCGTAGATCTTAATATTAAGATGAGGCAGGATGAGGCAGAAACCTAGAAAGTAACGTTATCTAAATAACTCACCGTGACCGAGAGTCGAATTTGGCACCTCTTGAATTTAAGACAGGGACACCACCCCTGCGCCACAGAGGCGGACATTAAGTTCGCTACTGGTCTAAAAAAGGGGAAAGAGGTAGGAAAAGGGAGGAAGAGAGGGAGTTGGAATAAGGAAAGAGAGGGAGAGAGATTAAGAGAGGGTTTACTTTTTTTCTCTACCATATACGTATCAAGGTATGTAGCGAACGTTCGGCAATCTATCCAAAATTTATATCCTGAGATTATCCTGGAAACTCAAATTTGGTATTTCCAGAATTTGAAAAACAAGCTATTCCTAGATAGAGCAACATGAAAAATGTAATGCCATGGCCGGGATTTGAACCACGGATCTACTGGTTTCCGTCCAGTCGCTCTAAACCATTGAGCTACCATAACCGACGTGCCGTCCTGACATAAAATTCTCCATTTGACTCGTATTTCCCAGGTAAACCACTAGGGGCTCTCGCATCCGAGACACACCGTTTGTGGCGACTTACTATCCTAAGTACTTGAGTCCCAGACTTCATCATTAAACTGTTATTATTTTAGTTAATTGATGGAAATTAATAATTTCTTCACACTAGCCGTTTATAGGCTAAGGTTTTTGATAGATAGAGTCAACATGAAAAATTCAATTCGGGTTAGAGCGACTGGACGGAAACCAGGAGATACCTGGTTCAAATCCTGGCCATGGCATTGAATTTTTCATGTTGATTCTATCTATCAAAAACCTTAGACTATATACGACTAGTGTGAAGAAATTACTAATTTCCATCAATTAACTAAAATAAGCTGGTCCATGTTTCTGGATGTGCGTCTGAGAACAGTTTAATTCGAAAACCAAAAATCCAGAGATAGGACACGGAGATTTCCAAGCAAACCCTGGCCTCCCCCCCCCCCCCGGCCTACACCAAACTACCCTTCACATGGAAAAACCTTCACGAAGTTTTATTTTCTTAAAACTGATTGAAACAAATTTGCTTAAAATACCATGTGCTTAAGATATTTCCTGTCTGGATGAATAGAGATAGAATAAAATATTCAATGCCGTCCAAAAATTCAAAACCTTAGCCTACACATGGCTAGTGTGGAAGAAATGATCATTTCCATCAATTTATATTTCCTATTTGTTATCACTAAATACAAATCTACGTAAATTACTATGTCTATTGAAATATACTTACAGTTGTATGTAAAGCACCAAATAAAACAAAACAAATAATAAAAATACAAAAAAAAAAAAAAAAATATTCACATGCTTCATAGACTTCAGTGACAAAGTCTGTCAGTGCTCCCTAACTACCGAAGATTGCAATTACTTCCGGAAACCTACGAAACATGCTATTTAGGGTTACAAATGCGTGAATACAGAAATATTCAGTATTGAATGAGCTCGCGGAACCGGTCACTCCAGCTTAAGCAGCTATCATTATACGAAGCACTGCAGATGTATGCGAATAAATTTTCAAAATGTATCCAGTGCAAATAAAATATTGTTTGGATTTTTTTTTCTTTTTCTAATGAAACTCTTGGGGAAGCAAAACTTTAAGCGCTTCATTGCACGCTTCGCCACTAGATAAACATGCTTTAAAAAGCGAGCGTAATAAAAAAGATGTATAGTTAATTTTTTACCTAATATGCCCCAAAGGTATTTTAAAACTTGTGTTCTGAGCGCAATGCAAACAGGACATCAAGCAGAGTTTTCAGGCTAGATGTTCAAAACTTGAATGAGATGAAATTGCAAGCTGCTATTGCCGCAGTCAGATGTTTTATGTGCTGCAGTGTTGTACATACCCAAAGGTCAACAATCTTACACCACAGTGACTTCATGCGTTTTGAAACTCGGCCATCCACGCTTTTATTCAGAAGCGACGAATATCATTTCGCTAATGGCTGCTTTTGCACATCAGTGTAATAAACAGAGCCCCAGTCCTTCGTGTACATATTGACGAAACGTGGTAACAAGAATGAAGGAAACATTTTATGTACCAGCAACAAGATTATCCCACCAAATCCTAGAAATACTTTTTTTTTGCTTTATTGATATCAACAGCATGCTCCAATACATGGTAATACTACATGCTTTATAGCTACATGTCCACTTTTGAATAAGTAATTGTAAATATTACAACAATTTTACATTGGATTATTCTCTTTTCTAGAATATATGTACATTAAATTGAGTCTATTCTTCTAGTTGATTTTTGAGAGTTCACAAACTGTAATTATTTCACTCTAAATACTTGTCATATTTGTAGAAATGGTGCTTTATGGTTTTAGTTAATTGTAAAATTATGATGAAAGCAGAGTAAGCTGATTGCATAGAGTTCACAATTTTCATTATCACACTCCAGAAACGTCAGTTATGTCCGTGATTTTTATAGAAGTTGCAAATTTTACAGGTGATTATTCACAATCTTCTCGTTGGTGGTAGGCCATTTCCCTCCATTGTTTGTTACACTTTTTGCCAATTCTAGTCTTTGTTTATCAAGTCTTTTGCAATTAAATATTATGTGGTTAACGGTCTGTTCTTCTTCAAGGACAGAATGGGTTATTTATTATTCTAAACCGGTAGAGGTATGCATTTAATTTTCCATCGACAGTTAACATTGTAGTGAGTTCCGGGGATATTGGAATCTTTTGGCGCAATGTGTTTTTCACTAACGGGAAAAACGCTTTAGTCACTGCACCTCTTGTTGTATTCGCCCAGACTTGTTGCCACCTGTTGAGTCCATTTTCCTTCGCTCTCGTTACTATTACGTCTCTTGGTATTTTGTCGTACACTATTTTGCTATCTTCGATAGCAGCGCGTTTTGCAAGCTTATCTGCTAGTTCATTCCCTTTTATTCCGCAGTGGCCTTTAACCCAGCCAAAGTGGATGATCCAATTTAAATGGTTTAGTGCAAGAAGTTTGTCTTTGATAGATTCTATTAGTCGATTTCTTTTCCAGTTGTTTCTCAGTAGAACTATAGTAATTCTGCTGTCAGTATATATTGCAACGGTTCTGTTTCTATCTATTGAACTGTATAATAAACTTCTTCTAATTTCTCTAGTACTTTTAACATAGGAAGTTGTTCGGCTTGATTGTTAGTGCAATGGGTATGCAATTTGAATTTTAACTGGTGTGTCAATTCCGTTTTGAAATATAATTCTTGCTGCGCCAACTTTCTCTCCCACTTTACTTCCATCTGTGTACTTCCATCTTTGTTCACCTCCTGATCCGTTGCCACTTCGGCAGGATGTCGCCAGTGTTTTACTTCTAATTGTTTGTCGAAGTCTGCTATGTGAGCTTTTGTTGCCAGATATATTTGGACTTTTTCCTCTATAGTTATTTCTATGGGATGTACTCCAGCTAGTACGTATAATGCATCATACGAGAGAGTTCTATATGCTTTCGTCATTTTATGTTAATTAATCTTTGAATTCTTCTATATTTTGCAATATTTTTATTCTTCCGTATCGCATCTATCCACACAGGAGCTCCGTATGTCAGGACAGGGACTATAGCTCCTTCATAGATTGTCTTAAGTGCCTTTGAAACTCGATAAGGTTAATATCGAGTTAAGGTTATATAAGGTTATATAATACTTTTTCACTTTTTAAATGGATCATTAAAAGTTCTACCTGGGCCCGCCGCGTTAGCGTATCTGCCTTACGTTCAAGAGGTCCCGAGTTCGAGTCTCGGTCAGGGTGAGTTACCTAGATAAGGTTTGCTCTGTGGTTTTCCCTTATCCTGGAAGACGAATATCAGTTAACGCTAAGTTCTATGGACCCTGGGCTCATTTAAGCATAATTTCACCCATTCCATTCATCATCCGATATCATTTAACGTTGGAGGATATAAATTACAAAAAAAAAAAAAAAAAAAAAAAAAAAAAAAAACCTCTATCCTTCGAAATTATATCTAGATGCCTGCTACTCAGGTCGTGACGAATAGCCAATTGATACTTAAAGGAAACAAAAAAATATTTTTGAATATTAATACAAAGAAATCTCAAATGATTTGTTACAAAAATTTGTTTGTCATAATGTATTTAATAGGATCTTAAATGAATGCGTCTATGGTAAAAGTGTCAGTGTTCTAGCTTCTCCACCCAGAGGTACCGAGTTCAATTCCTGGCTAGGCCAAGAATCATTTCTAGCTCTCTAGAGTCTAGAAGTGTGCATGTGGCAATCAACATGAAACGGAATAAAGCCAAAGAAAACAAAAACTGCTAACACCATCAATTGCTGCCCAAGTAAAACACACACCACCTGAGAAAAATATATGCTTTTAATTTTTGTAAATCAATTTCTCATTATGTGTTACGGATTACCAGTTGTAAAAATTATACAACATTAATTCAGTAAAAGTACATTATTCGCAGAAACATAACAACTTTGTCACACAGATTCCTTGAAGGAAAGGATACCAAAAGGAAAACATTTCCAAAGAATGAATTTCTTTTCCTGCATTCATATAAATTCGAAATTTTTCAATATATAAATATTAAAGTATAATAATTGTGAGCAAAACACTACTGCCATTTTTACTGTGAATTTTGCCTAACTTCAGAGAAAATACTCAAAACTGCTACGTAATTTGAAGTAGATGTGTGATCTTATAACATTTTTAGGTGAAGTTTCTGTAAGTTTTCTACGAACTGCATTTATTGTAAAACGTAGCGGCTTCCAAGAGCACAGAGCATGTGATCCTTTTTCCCTTCTAAAATTTACATATATGAGTTCGGCTTAGTGGTATTATATTTTGAAGAACTTTTTATTCCAATAATATTTTTGTTATAATTTACCTGCTGGTTTTCAGACTATTTAAAACAGCTAAATTAAATTTTACGGCGAGAAAAGCAACAACCTTTAAATTTATTTACGTGCTAAGATCATGATTAATTATTTGAAAATAATTACTTATCCATTTTTAGTCAAAAGATTGAGCAATTATGAAATAGAATTTTGTAATGGACAAAAGAGATCAGGTATTTACCACATCATGTAAATAACTCATCTTATGTCTCTTAGGTGGTTGTAGTCCTGTCCTTAAAAAGAATGGAGTATTTAGAGTATTTAGAGGATAAGAACAGAAGATATAACTTGTGTGGGAGATTAAAGACGCCCACGCCATCTACTAGACCTAGCCCTTAAATAATACTACGAGCAGTCTGTTGTTCCTTTAGAGGAATTCAAACATTCTAACAATAAAAGGAAATAAAATGGTGGAAAGTTTTGTAGTAGTTATAATTTCCGTTTAATTAGTTCCCGCAGCCCTTCCACAACCTGGGAATGGAAGAGTACGCTAGTAGGGTTGTGAAGGGGTGGAGGTGAGAAGATACGGGATATGCTTACGCTATCCCTTTCGGGAGAAGGAAAACGTTAGGGAGTTCATCAGTACACAAGTAGTTTTTCGAGGTGATAAAGTAGGCAAAAGCACTGACATCAATATTAAGAGATATTTAATCTATGAGCAAAGAAAAGTATTGAAAAGATTAGAATATTGCTAAAATTTGTGTCTTAAAGAAATGTTTTTTCCCTTATCCACTTCTCATTGTTACTGTGCAGTTATTTTAAATAATACTTTTCAGATTTAGAAAACAGTTCGAGCTTTCGGCCATTGTATAGGTAGACTCCATAGCCTTCTTCAATATCCTGAAGGCCATGGAGTATACAATGGCCGAAATTTCGACCTTCATAAACCTGACACGGCAGATCACCCGCGAAGCCTTGATTAGTAATGCTCGCCATGAAAGCTTCAAGTCTTACATTAGCTTTAACTTGTTCATTATTACATTCCAATTGGCTATCGTCAACTGGTGCTGTCTATCCTGACGCATTCCCTAACAAATAGAACATATAGTTCAGAACTGCAGCAGCCGGCAGGACATTCATCCAGATATTGTAGTAGACATCAACAGTAGTTCTACGCAAGCAATTCAGTTATCAATACTGTAACAGAAATGGCAAGACAAATCTCAGCTTATCGTTATCCAAATGCTAACTTACAATCACTTTTGTCCCACAAGTTCACAGAGTAAGCACGACAGTGTAATATTCTTTTATGTTTGTTTCACACCTCAGCTTGCGCTGCTTGTAATTTCTACGATATGTACATAACGTTTCCCTTTTACACTGCTCTAGTTGCTGATTGACGGAACTTCGATATGCACCTTGCCGGGTACGGATACAAGGTTCTGGAAGCTGCATGTTCTCGAGCTCCGTTACTCGAAAGCTCCACAACAATTCCCTACGATAACAATGCGTCTCACTTCCGGTCCTTGAATGTTGCGTGTAATTTTTCTTCTCACGCCGGAAAGCAAAGGTGGCGGAATGGTTTGACTGATAATTTTTCCACCGTACACGCGCTGTCTTTGTGATATATATTGCTTCACAAAGGTTAAGTAAATATTCTGCGTTAAGTTAGTCTATTATAGTTTCAAAACATTACACAATTTTTCCCCTATGAGGACTTAATAAGTTATTTTCAGAAAATTGAAAATATGCAGTAATTTAGCATGAATATTAGTGATATTTTAATCAAACCGTTGCGAGCAAACTTTATGCAAATTAAAATATCAATCACTTTGTAGTTCTAAAAGTTCCTTTTGTTTGTTTATTTCTTTCTTTCCTTATTTCCTTCTTTCCTTTGTGCACTTATAGCAAGTAAAAGAACCATTGTATTTCTCTACAAAATTAGATGAAACGAAAAATGAATGTACTGTTAACTCCTTGATACCAGAAAATCAATTTTAGTAATAAATCTTCATATTTGTCATCTCCTCTGTGTGTGGACAGTATATATTGTCGCGGCAACGGGAACAAATAGATAACAGACAGCGGATAGCGCTTCACGGTAATAAAGAGCTAGCATAAGCAGTTAACGATAGCGCGGCTAGTGTACACAAGGAGCCGGCAAACAAAGATAGCTAAGATAAAGGACTTGCCGGCACAGATAAGATTTCACGTTTTGTACTTGAAACCTCTCGAATTTATGAATGAGATATATAAGCGATTGTGACACGCCAGCGGACAGTTGTAAAACAGTTGCGGGAGAGATAAGCAGAGAACAGCTGAGAGTGTTGTTGTAACGAGAGCTGATGTTGTAAACTGGACGTTGTTTGTTATTGTCATCGACCTTGGAAGATTGTGTTGTATTGGTGATGTAATGTTGTTACGTGAGAATTGAACAGTGTATTTCTACGCAGATAAAGAACATTTAGAATTTAGGCAAATTGAACTTTTAATTCTATGAACCCACAAAGTCACTATATATATATATATATATATATATATATATATATATATATATATATAAGTGTCTGCTACCAAACTTCAAATGTTTTACACCACCAACATCAGTTAAATTTCATGAGTATGTTTTGTTGTTGGAAACCCGAAATTTAAAGCTGAACAAAATCTGAATGTATATTTCTTAGTAATTTCGTTTTCTAGCTCAATAAATGAGCGTTTCCGAAATTTAAAAAAATTAGTAATAAAGAGGGTTTTTATAAAATACCTTAAATTCGTATTTTAAAATGCATAATCCGAAAGCTAATATTATAATCCATACATACCAAACTTTGCAGCCCCTCATTTTTAGGTCAACATAGATGTGATAAAAAGCTGAGGAAATAGCTTTCTTCAGAGTTTAGCAAACTTAAATGAGTGTGGTTAAAAGGCTGAAGTGTAAGGTAATTATTTATATAATTTTATTCATAGAATGTTCATAATAAATCCGATTCAACGTTAGAAGTTTCGACAAATGTATTGATAAGTCGTTCTCAACTATCCTACATCACGCCAAATTCGACCAATACTATACTACCAAATGACGTGTATCAACCAATAATGGCTGCTTAACTCATGTTTGTCAGTTTTCGTAATATTTGTCTATTACTGTTAGCTCTCTAACGTATGTTAATTTGATTGTGATCGTAATTTGTTTTCTAGATAGATTTCAAAGTTAACTTCATCGAAATTGTACCAAGACAAACAACTAACAAGTAAAGCACAATAAAAAGTTGCATAGGTGTCTGATTTTCTCCAGATGAATGGGAAACTCTGCAGTTACTGTTGATAAAACAAAGGAGCATGAAAGTAATAGGACATCCCACGTGTAAAGAATGGCATATATAATAAAGTGTAGGGGTTAAAATGACATTGTGTGTCCTAGGAAATGGTGAAACTGTGAAGGAATGTAAACTACTGAAGACAATATAGTCCTAAGATGTCAGAGGTGGTGATGTAATGTTGGAGAAAAGGATCATTTCTATAATAGGGGCATCTATACACAATAAACATGCTGAGAAGAGAGACATGTGCTGGAAAGTTCCGTGTTACGTAACAAAGTCTCACGACATATTGATAGAGGGGTTGCTATGGTAACCACTTGTTCCTCCTCACAGTAGGGCTGGAATAAAGCCCGGACTGGCACACAAAGGATTACCTTTTAGGCACGTCACTGCAAACTATTGTTGGCAGATTAGTGCATCACTTAGCAAATATGGTGCATACGTAACTACCAATCTGCGAAGCAATGCAATTTGCTTTTAAGCTTAAAGCATGGAGAAATGTTTTAAATAGCACACAAAATGTTCTCTATTTTTTCTAGACTTCTACTACAGGCTAACGTAAATAAATCCTTTATAATTAGCTATTGGTACTTCTGAAAGCCGTCCCAAGTCCTCAGAGTCCGTCAGACGTTTATATTTTAAACTAAATCACAGCTACAGGCGCTTCTTTAAGTCTTGGCCGTGATGTCTTTGTACAGTGGAAATCCTCTGAACAGGCCTGCGCTGGGCCGAGCTTGCAAATGGTCATTTATAGACGTTTGACATTGAGTAAAAGGAAATATATTTAGTAAATACTTCTACTAATATTAAAAAATAAAACGTTTCTCATGCCTGCCTGTTTTATACAATATAATTTATTAAAGAAACACTGGTATATAAACCATTAAAGTTTACTGTAGTATCAACGTGTATACTTCCAACCAAATAGCATTGCCAAAGTTCAAACTCGGTAGGAGAGTGCTACTTATTTGGTTAAATTACCCAAATAAGCAGAGAACTTTCACGACTGAAGTCAATGACTTTTCCGAGGAGACTTAGACTGCACCTCTGAAGATGCCCAACGCAGCTGAGGACGAAATGTCTGAAACATCTAGCTTTAGGCACCACAGCAAAATAATCCGCAAATAACTTCCAGCTGTAGCGATATTACTCTTTTCTTATTAAAGTCCTCCAAAGTTAAGTCATATTCGGATGATAAATGAAATGTGCTCAAATGAGCACAAACTACATAGAGCTTAGTTATCAGACATTCATGTTTCAGAATAAGGGAAAACCTCCAACATTAAGTCATATCGGACGATGAATGAAATGATGTTCAAATAATTACAGGGTACATAGAGCTTAGAGTTACCATTCATCTTTCAGGATAAGAGAAAACCTCCAAAGTTAAGTCATATCGGATGATGAATGAAATTATGTTCAAGTAAGTGCAGGATACATAGTGCTTAGGGTTATCAGACATCTTTCAGGATAAGAGAAAACCTGCAACGTTAAGTCATATCGGATTGTGAATGAAATTATGCTCAAATAAGTTCAGGATACATAGAGCTTAGGGTTATCAGACATCTTTCAGGATAAGAGGAAACCTGCAACGTTGTCATATCGCGCGATGAATGAAATGATGTTCAAATGAGTACAGGATACATAGAGCTTAGAGTTACCATTCATCTTTCAGGATAAGAGAAAACCTGCAAAGTTAAGTCATATCGGATGATGAATGAAATGATGCTCAAATGAATACAGGGTACATAGAGCTTAGAGTTACCATTCATATTTCAGGATAAGAGAAAACCTGCAAAGTTAAGTCATATCGGATGATGAATGAAATGATGCTCAAATAAATACAGGGTACATAGAGCTTAGAGTTACCATTCATCTTTCAGGATAAGAGAAAACCTGCAAAGTTAAGTCATATCGGATGATGAATGAAATGATGCTCAAATGAATACAGGGTACATAGAGCTTAGAGTTGCCATTCATCTTTCAGGATAAGAGAAAACCTGCAAAGTTAAGTCATATCGGATGATGAATGAAATGATGCTCAAATGAATACAGGGTACATAGAGCTTAGAGTTACCATTCATCTTTCAGGATAAGAGAAAACCTGCAAAGTTAAGTCATATCGGATGATGAATGAAATGATGCTCAAATGAATACAGGGTACATAGAGCTTAGAGTTACCAGACATTCATATTTCAGGATAAGAGAAAACCTCCAACGTTAAGTCATATCGGACGATGAATGAAGTGATGTTCAAATGAATACAGGGTACATAGAGCTTAGAGTTACCAGACATTCATCTTTCAGGATAAGAGAAAACCTCCAACGTTAAGTCATATCGGACGATGAATGAAGTGATGTATAAATGAATACAGAGTACATAGAGCTTAGAGTTACCAGACATTCATATTTCAGGATAAGAGAAAACCTCCAACGTTAAGTCATATCGGACGATGAATGAAGTGATGTATAAATGAATACAGAGTACATAGAGCTTAGAGTTACCAGACATTCATATTTCAGGATAAGAGAAAACCTCCAACGTTATGTCATATCGGACGATGAATGAAGTGATGTTCAAATGAACACAGGGTACATAGAGCTCAGAGCTACCATTCATCTTTCAGGATAAGAGAAAACCTGCAACGTTAAGTTATATCGGATGATGAATGAAATGACGCTCAAATGAATACAGGGTACATAGAGCTTAGATTTACCAGACATTCATCTTTCAGGATAAGAGAAAACCTGCAAAGTTAAGTTATATCGAGTGATGAATGAAATGATGCTCAAATGAATACAGGGTGCATAGAGCTTAGATTTACCAGACACTCATCTTTTCGGATAAAGAAAAGCCTGGAAAGAACATGTAGATAACTCATCCTGACTGAGGTTCGAACTCAGGACCTCTTGAACGTTAGGTAGGCACGCTACCACTTACATTACCGAGACGAGTGTAGGGGCAACATAATTCGATAACGAACATTTATTTAAATCCGAACTTAAAAGTAATACTCAGCATCTTGTGGGATACGACATTATGACTTTGAAGATAATCCTTCCATTGCAAACCAGCTTACACTTGCAAGAAAGTTAGTTTTAAGTTCTGATTAACATAATTCCTTTGAGAATTTTGACTTATATACCTTAATTTTTTATTAACTTGCAAAGTGTAGAGATAGGTAAAGACTGACAACACTAAAGGTCTTGCAAACTAAGCAATTTATCTAATATCTATTTGCACATCAAAATTTAACTTGTGTTTCTTACATCATACTTTCATCTTCATAGGAGCAAATTATTTACTGCAATTATTAATGGTCTCGACTATCACTTCTGTATAAATAATGAATCTCAACACTGTCATACAGGTATCATTATTAAACAAAATAATAAGCAAACTTCAAAAAACGGTAAACGTGAAGAAACTAAAACAAACAAATTCTGATATTATAGCATCATAAATATAAACAGTGCACAGAACGATAAAAAATATTCTGAAACATAGTGTTATATTACAGTAATCAAACAATAATTAAGAAATAAATAACTATAAAGTCCTTGTGTTATGAAAAACTGTAAAAAACAAACAGTTTGAATGGCGCTATGGAATTTAATATATATTTGATTACTACAGCAACATTTAGCTTATAAATAAATCGTATGAAGCGTGTTTCAAAATATACGATTAGACTATCTTGGTGGTCTTGAAGAAACAAGTCTATTTAGCTAGAACTGTAGTAGAAAATACGCGAGAGGTTTGAAACTCGCTCTACTTTTATAATTTTGTAAGTATCTGAAACGATATTTTTATAAGTATCAACTTGCGGAAGATAAAAAACAATCTCCTTGTATTCTTGCACCTTATTTAATTCCACAATGCAAGCTGGTATTTATTTATAAAGTATATATTTACTGTGGAATACTGATGGGTTTTTATATACAACAAAATTCTTTAGGAGAAGAGAAAGCAAAAATTGTTGGTCACACGCTTCTCTTGTATGAGGCAGGCCCAAATTGAATTCTGGTAGAGAATTAACTTTCCGCCATCGCGCTGCTAAGTGCTTGGTAACAAACCGGAAAATCGCGATACGTTCCCGACAAACTGCTCATTTCCGGATTACCGTCCAGGCAAATATACACCCATAGAGTAACTTTGCCTCTTTGAAAAAATCCTACATAAAAGAAGGGTAAAAGCTAACTTCAAAGAAATTCCTCATGTGTAATAATTGTATGATTTTTGTTACTCGTTAGTCTTATGAAGCTTTATTTTTGCTGATACAGATAGGCCTTATTAATTTTCTCATTAAGAAGACAATCTAAAGTGATAAATTGTTTTGAAGTTATCGAGGTGCCATCTTAGTAATTTAGAGTTAAGAAACATATAAAAACGGATTCGATCATCACTTTTATATCTACATATTTTTTGTTTTAATTAATATTAAAAGAAAATATTTGAGAAAACATGGTCAAAACTGTCAGGTTTATTTCATAGTAGGGGGATATCGTGGTGACGGTCGAAAATGTTTTTGTGTGTATCAGTCCAAGAAGGCAGAAAACCTTTCCTGTGACGCCTTACTCATATTGTTGTCATTGTTACTGTTGCAAACACAATGGCAAGAGAGCTAGGAATGACGTCAAATCTGTTTTTATCTGGATCTGCTTGAATACTCTGTGTATGAAAGTTGCAACCAGAAACAAATAATACCTGGGAAATGGATAATGCCACAAAAAGTTTTCATTATACTTACATAAAGTGTGTGCTTCGATGAGATCTATATGTTTTGAGTATGACCTTGTCTAGCTGTTAGCCTTTGTCATTAAAATTATAGCTAAAATTTAAATGCTGATATTAAATGTATAATTCTGCACCACGTTGTGGCGACATTTGTGTCGAAATCAATGGCTATGGGATGATTCTTCTTCCTCTCCTCGGGGAATGAAGTTTAACGTTTAGGTCCTGGGTTGGTATGACATTTGGATGCGAATTTTCCGGATTTGACGTTTTGGGCTGAAATAATTGCTTACTACGTAGCCTGTAGCTGCTACACTCGATGCATGGAATACGAGGGCTGTTCAATAAAGAATGAACACTTTTTTTTGACAACGTACCTTTACTCACCCTCATAATTTTGATGGTCCTTCTCAAAATAGTTTCCCCTGAATGCGATGCACTTATCCCAGCGTTTCTGTCAGTCTTCAAAGACATGCTGGAAACCATTTTTTGAGAGATCCTTCAAAATCGCTTCCGCAGCCTTCATCACTACTTCTGATGATGGATGATGCCTCCCACGAAGGCCTTTCTTCAATAGTTATATAAAAAACTGAAGATGCTGACAGTGAAGTAAACTAGGTTATCAATAATAACTAAACACTAGTAACACAACTTCACTTATCTTATTTAAATCTTGGGACCGGTTTCAAAGCAAACATCTGCTTTATCCTCAGCCACTCAGCCTGACACTCACCCAGTGAGTGGCTGAGGATAAAGCAGATGTTTGCTTTGAAACCGGTCCCAAGATTTAAATAAGATAAGTGAAGTTGTGTTACTAGTGTTTAGTTATTATTGATAGCCTTTCTTTAAGTTAAGGAATAGAAAAAGTCACATGGGGCTAAATCCGGACTATAGGGAGGGTGAGCGATGCACTTCAAATTGGTTTTTGCAAGATATTCAGCAATAACATTGGCAATATGTGGCCGCGCATTATCGTGATACAGCATCCAGCCTGCTTCACGGAAATGTGGTCTTTTGCGCCTGATATGGACTTGAAATGTTTTCAGGACATCCCTGTAGTATTATCCAGTTACTGATATATGTGCAGGTACAACATGCTGATAAACCATTCCATGAATATCAAAGAATAAGATGACCATAACTTTCCCAGCAGAAACAATAACTTTTGCTTTTAGGGGTTGGTGATGAAGGAGATTTCCACATTGAGCTTTACTGTTTGCTCTCAGGATCAAAATGATGTAGCCAAGTTTCATCAGCAGTGATTACGTTTGATAGAAACTCCGGATCTTCCTCTAACATCAACTTTAATTTCATGTTACCACCATTGCAGCGATAGGCGATACTGAACATGTCTGAACTTGCCTGGTTCTCACAGGCGGGAACCGGGAGTACAACAATGAAACTACTACATCGTGTTTATTTCACTTTAAGCTAACAGAATATAATAAGATTGAATTTTACTGCGAAACATTATGTCCTTAAAATTTATGATCATTCTTTATTGAACAGCCCTCGTAATATTCCTCAAGTTTGGTCTAGGACAGAGGTCTTCAGTAACTAATGTTCTAAATAATTAAATAATGATTTAGCTTCTTTTAAGGATACTCCAATATTTTAATTCTGTACGATGATTTACCAAATGCGTCGTAACACTGATTGATAAATAATTTTATCAATGTTCTTCGGTAGCACAATATTGTATGATATATATATATATATATATATATATATGTAACTTTTCACATTATATAACTTGAGTCGTATTCTTTCACGTCTGTCCTCTGTTGCGTCTGGCACAGAACGACTCTTTCTTCTTGCAAAACGAAGTTTATTGACCTTTTACCATTAATGTGGTATTTAAACACTTTCTTACTGGCCAATTCATGCTTAACGACCAATACAAACATTCCATAGTTAATTAATGTTATAATTTATCTTTTAAAATTTAATTTAAACAATCTAACACTGAAATATGATTTCGAATAATTTTGAACTTTTAATAAGGTCGTTAAACCAAATAAACATTGATTCTCGCTTGTTCATAACACTATCACATGTTTTTTCTTCCACTCGTTATTTAATCTCGTGCACTACACAACTCTTCCAACAACTTATGATGCCTTCTTTTTAAATATATTTAAAATAAATTTAAAATAAGTATAAAAGTATTAACAACATTTTGGGTTTTTAAATAAAAACAACTGTTTTAACCATCATCTTTTAACCCCAGAGTTCCTTTAGCAAGAAGGTTCCCTGACATTAGCCTTCACGTGCGTTTAATTAGCAACTGCTTTAAGCACCTGAGCACTAGAATCTTATAATCTCTTCCATAACATTAAATAATCAGGGTACGTTGCAGTTCTAGGTTTATATAATTTACAGAGAACTTAATTGTATCCTTTGTTAGTGCTTAACATGAATATTACGTACCTTTAGGCCTTAAATTAATTTTCTAGTTCATTCAGGCTTGAATTCACGTATTTTAATGTGACTTGCACGGTTAAAGGGCGTTTAATTGTCAAAAAGTATGAAAAGGAAGGCAAGTAGATAGTTGCAAGCTTCTGTAAGAATAGATCGTAAAAGAAATTAATATGAGTGTAAAACATGTTTTCTTTTTGTACTCAGTTTAATATCGTGTTAAAAATAATAATATAGCGGCCACTTTTGGAAGATTTGGCAATCATTTACGGCCTTCATCTGGCATTGTATCGACTTTTGGTTCATCTACAGTACCACGATACCAAAGTTCACGTTCAATTTCATTAAATCAATAGTAATAAACTAATGTGACTATTAGAATTGCCAGATAAACTTTGAAAAATTATAAAAAATTACGTATTTTTACGTAAAAGCTACACGAAAAATGTTTCTTAGTTACGAAAATTTTTGGCATATTTAAAGCTAAGGGGTATTTTATCATAAAGGGTATTTTATACTAACTACATAATCTGTCAATTTTAAAAATAAATATGAAATTTGCAAGTTACAAACAGTACCTAAAACAACATGCATACTTCTAGATTTTAAATTAAGAAGTTACTAAAATCTTTTAAAAGAATTTTCCGTCATTCTCATATACAACTAGTTCCACATAACAATTACAGAATGAGAAATTCACTAAATCACCCGCTCAAAAGCACAAGTCCGACCAACAAATTATTGTGAATGTATAGTGTAAAATGTGAGGATTGCCATAAAATATATATTGGAAAAACTAAAAGAAACTTGGAAACAAGGATGAAAGAACACATGAATGCATAAAATACAAACACACAGATAAATCAGCCATAGTCCATCATTTTGGTCAAAAAATCATAATATATCTAAAGAAATCAAACTTTTGGCACCAGCAAAAAAGTATTGGGAATTAACAGTTTGTGAAAATATACACATTTTTAAGGATAGAAAGAGAGCCATGAATTTCGAAATATTAATAGTGGATGACGTCATTCAGCTCGTTGAACAGCGCCAGGAGAGGGAGGCGGTCACCTGAAGAACTAGTCAAACATCATCTGATGATGGGGACGCGTGGTCCTTGAAACATGCCCTAATTTTAAATGTAAGTGGAACTAAAGTGCTTTTATAGTTTGACAAGTGGTTTAAACAGATTTTATTGATAAAGCTACACTGTTTATAAATACTTCTATTTTATAATTTTAATAAGAAGTTACTACTATTTTAATTTTTTACATTTCTCTGACGACTATGGTAAGTCAGCATCACTTCAAGCTGCAGTTTTGAATTTACGTTGTAGCGAGACTGTTCTACTTGGGATTCATCAATCAGAAAGATAAAAAAAAAAAAAAAAAAAAAAAAAAGAACCTTGTTCTGCAGGAGTGTTACAATCAAGAACTGTCAAATCGAGACACGGGTGGTCGAAGTCAAATCACGGATGGGAGCGGGAGGTCCACAGTTAAAATATAGCCAGCGCTGTCCTTTTCCTGACTTGCTTTTCCTGGTATCCTTCAGTACTCTTAACTGAAACGCTGGGAGAAAACTTAAACTTAGGCTCGGTATGTTTCCATTCTTAATTTCCTCTCCCAGTCGTTTCTACTTGTGTATCATCTACAGCCACCGCCTTTGGTGCCTTATACGGTAAGAACAACGTTAAATACTACCAAAAATACAAGAATTTCTATGATTATGCAGATTATGCAAGTTCTTAAAATACGGCGTCTGATTTTACTTGCACTGCTGACATTTTCTGTATCCTAAATTAAACTTGAAGCACGTGTTTTACTAATACATACTCCTCAAACAATAAATTCACATTTATTGCGTATCTGATAGCATTGATTTACAACTACAGTCACTTAGCACTTGGATATCGTTACATCACCATGTCCAATTCGCAAAATCCGAAGACAAGAGCTCAAGAACGGGAAAAACAGTTACACATGTCTTTCTAACTCTTCAATTATCGTCGCTCAAGTTCACTCACGCAAATGCCGCCCATGTAACTAGAATTGCCCTGCTGAGTTCTGCAGATGCTTTAATGCACGAAGCGATATCTGATTACCTAAACGACAGGTCACTGGCCACTTGGGGTATATGTTTGGAAGTGTATAGTCAACAGCTCTTCGTGTATCTATATATTTATAAAACTTAATTAAAATAACAATTAAATTGAAGACTGATCTACAAAGAGAATACAAAAAAGACAAGTGATACGTGGAAGAAGCGTTTCCAAAGTGAAGCTGTGAATTTCTTCTGATGAAGTGACGTCACTTACTATCGATTAACATTTACATATATTTTGAATTGTGAAGCCGAAAAGGCTAACACATACACTTTAAGTTTCAAGAAATTCCACAAATACTAGAAAAGCTGATAGACCTAGTTGACTAACCCCATCTATCAAATCACCCAAGGAAAGGGTAGACGGTGCTTAGATCGTACTATCTGTCAAGTAAGTAGGTAAATGTACACTCTCTGCGGGTCAGTATCATGCAGGCGTTTCGTGACTAGAGGGCATGAGAACTAAATCGGTCGTGTTCGTATATGTATAGTGTCGTGGTTTGTATCGCACACTCTTCCGATCCAAACTGGACTATCGTTTTTACTTCAGCTCATACATCTGTGCTGAAGAAATTAGACACGGTCCATAACTCTGAGCTTCGTTTAGCTATTGGAGCATTTCCAACTAGCCCAGTAGTGAGCCTCTATCCCGAAGCAGCAGAACCTCCTCTGCAATATCGCCGAGAGGTTTTGCTGGGAAATTACGGCTGTGGTTTGAATAGTATGCCTTACCACCCGACGTTGGCACCGGTTTTCGACACCTTAATTGACGGACGTTGTAGGAACACACGTGTAAATCCGAAGCCGTCAGGTTTTCGCTTCCGGGAGCTTCTAAGGAGGCATGCACTTGAAATGCCTAGGATGTTTCCTAAGGGAGAAGGAGTGTATCCTCCATGGTTGCGTACAGGATCCCACGTAGATCTTGGGATGATGGTGCACAGGAAGTCTACAACGCCCACGTGTAGTATCCGCAGTTCCTTCTTAGAGTTAGTATCATGTTATAAAGACCGTGATTTAATTTATACAGATGGATCTAAAACCGCTACCGGTGTTGGATATGCTTATGTCCATGGAGCCGAACCCTATATATTCGGTTTCCATGGCAGTACTTCCATTTATAGTGCAGAGCTATATGCAATATACCGAGCCATTATACATGTTTGCCGAAGGAAGTTAGGTGATTGTCTTATCCTAAGTGATTCCATAAGCGCACTTCAGAGCCTTCGTGAGTTGTACAACCAACACCCTATTGTGCAGCGTATACAGGACGCCCTCCATGTTTTACGCGCCTCTGCCGTTAGCGTGGTGTGCGCATGAATTCCTGGTCACGTAGGCTTGCATGGGAATTAACTGGCGGAATCGGCAGCAAAGGTGGCAAGCATAGAACCGAGTGTCAACATCCCTTTTGTCACCGCGGAAGACTTTGGGCTTGTGTGTAGAGCGGCACTGTCGCGCTGGCGTGATAATGGTCTGCTCTGCGTAATAACAAGCTCAGAAGAGTGAAAGAGCTTCCGGATAACTGGACGACCTCCTGTCGCTTATCCCGTCGGGAGGAAGTAAGTTTGGCTCGGTTGCGCATTGGGCACTGCTACTTCTCACAGTCTGACAGTCTTGTTAAAAAAAGTCCCTGCTCCTATCTGCGTGTTGTGTGGTCGGGCTCTCTCGGTCCGTCATGTGCTGCTAGAGTGTCATCATCTAGCAGACCTGCGGGAGTCTCTGCAGCTGCCGGTCAGCTTCACGGAGATCCTAGCAGATTAACTCTGCGGTGGAAAGAGTCCTGCGTTACATCGCCAGAGTTGATTTTAGGATTTAGTCGTTTTTGTTTTTATAGTGTTAGTTTATATATATTCTGCCACTGTTTGTTATGGATATATATCTTTGTTTTATATTTACATTTCATATTTTATATGAATATTTGTATTTTATCCATTGTTCTAAGTGCCTTTATAAGTGTTTCATTGTTTTGTTTTTGTTTTTCCTTCTAAATGTTAATTTTCATATATATATATATATATATATATATATATATATATATATATATATTTTTACTTAGTAAGTTTATACATGTCTTCTTCCACATTTGTTTTTAACGGGTGCTGATGACCTTAAAGTTGAGCGGCCTAAAACACAAATCATCATCATGATAGTGTCGTGGTCACCATTTTAAACTGTTCGAAGATTTCTGAGGCTATATTAACTCAATATGGCGAGATATTGACTAAATATCACAAAATAAGTAACAACTCTGTTGCAGCTGAGCAATATAACAATAAATTAAGCCTAAGAGAATATTTGTAAATTGGCTGTTACTGCGTCTAACAAACTAAATATCTTTGGAAGAAAGGTTTTACTCTAAGCTGGGCTTCGAACGTCTAACCCTCGATCCCATTTATACAGCGTGCATTTTACCACTGCACTACGAGAGCCGTCGTTTTAGCAGATGTTGGTTCTATTCTAATCATCATTCCACGTCTTTTCAATTTTCTTTGATATTCTGCCATACAGACAGAGATAGCTTAGCTACAAGAGCACAGTTGTAAATTAGTTTGTTACAGCGTCTAACAACGTAAACAGTTGAGAGATAATAAATGCACCTGCATGTCAGGGATCGAACCATGAACCCTCATGCCGCTTATCACAGCCTGCATTTTGGCACTGGTCTACGAGAGCAGTTGATAAAACGTGCCTTATATACAACATATTAATTCGGTCTGTTAAAAACACAATTCCTAGGGTAGTTGCATAGTCTCTAACCTTATGTAGTTAATAGCTCAGCTGCAAGAGAGTTGTTACTTGTTTTGTGATATTTAGTCAATCTTTTGTCATATTGGGTTAATTATAGTCTTGGAAATCTTCGAAGTGAGTAGCAGATTAAAATGGCGACCAAGACACTATACATATACGAAGATGACCGATTTAGTTCTCATACCTTCTAGTCACGAAACACCTGGATGATACTGACCCGCGGAAAGTGTGCATTTACTTTCTTGAAAGATAGTAAGTACATAGATGAATCCATGTACGAAGTGTGTTAAAAAAAGAACTGTTTAATTTCCCGGTGTTTATAATTCAAATTTTCAAAACTTTCTTACTATCGTGTTTACACAATGATCCGGCTGTATGTTGGCACTTTCATCTGTTTATTGTTGATAGTTATATAAATGTTGCCTGTAACATGAAATAAAGTGAGCATTGCATTTGAAATGTAGACTGTGTGAAACTACTGTGAGTAAGACAGTTTATGAGTGTTAAAACGTTTAAAAGAGAGTAGAGAAAACGACAATCACTGTAAAACTTTGCACATCAACTACCGACGACAAGGTTAGAATTTCAATGACTTTGCATTTTTTTTGGTGGGTTACATATAAATGTGTGTCATAATAAAATGCGTTAATTTAGTTCATATTTGTTAGGGTATTTTATGCGTTTTTGTGAATGTTAGTGGAATAGGGCATTTTTTAGGTTTTTATTGCATTTTTAATACTAATGGATATTTTTGTTATAATTAAGCATGTTAAAATATACCTTAGATACAATTTATTTCTTTATGTTTTCAAGAGCGAAGCTTTACATTTAATTATTTAGCAAACTGTTGTGCTTTGCCCCAAATAGTACCAGAGGTAAAATTACCTTGGGTTCCAGGAAACGGGACAAGGACTACATCCCTCCACTTCTAAGGACCGCTAATGAACTTGCGCAATACAATCTGTTTCACTTACTTCACAAGTATCAGGTGGCTGCATTCCTAAGCACAAGTATCAGGTGGCTGCATTCGTAAGTACCAGGTAGCTACATTCCTAAGCACAGGTATCTGGTGGCTGCATTCCTAAGCACCAGGTAGCTACATTCCTAAGCACAAGTAGTAGGTGGCTGCATTCCTAAGCACCAGGTAGCTACATTCCTAAGCACAGGTATCTGGTGGCTGCATTCCTAAGCACCAGGTAGCTACATTCCTAAGCACAAGTAGTAGGTGGCTGCATTCCTAAGCACCAGGTAGCTACATTCCTAAGTACAAGTATCAGGTGGCTGCATTCGTAAGCAGAAGGGTCAAAGCTCATTGTATCTGCAAATCCTTTCTAAATAGCAGTGCAGAGAGGTGTCTTTTAAACAGTGTAAAGAACTGTGGTGTGAAGTTGACAAATGATCATGCTTAAACTAAAACAAAACATTGCAAATAAATTAAATAATTCTGTTATACTTTATGGTGAAAAAGTTTTCTCTACAAATGGGAATATACTTTTCTGCAAGTTATGTGAAGTACGAATGGCAGCTGAAAAGAAGTTTATTATAGACCAACATGTGAAGAGAGGAAAACACATTCGAGGACTACGGCTGCTTGAAGCTAAAAGAACAACACACCAAATGTTATTTGGTGAAGCTTGCTCTTCTTCAGGTTCACCTTTCTTTGAAGAACTCTGTGAAGCATTAATTTGTGCTGATATTCCTTTGAACAAACTGAGTAATCCAAAGCTAAGCGCTTTTCTAGAAAAGCATACTGGAAAGCCTATACCAAACTCTTCAACATTAAGGAAGTATTACGTGAGTAAGTGATACCAGAAAACAATACAGTAAATCAGACAAAAAGTGTCAGGGAAAAAAATTTGGTTAAGCATAGATGAATGTAGAGATTCGCTAGGCCATTATGTGGCAATTGTTGTGGTGGGCACATTGGCAGAGGATGGTCCAGGAGAACAATTCCTAATAAATTGCGAACAGTTGGAAAAAGTTAACTTTTCAACAATTAGCAAAGTGTTTGACTGGTCTTTGGATTTAATATACCACAATGGCATTCAACATGACAACGTACTCTTGTTGTTAACCGATGCTGCATCATATATGGTAAAAGCTGCTAATCCTCTTCAAGCTCTTTGCTCGAAAATGGTGCATGTAACATGCCTAGCACATGCCTTACACCGTGTTGCGGAGGAATTGCGGAGTCAGTTTCCTGAAGTTGATCGTCTAATAGGAAGGTCTTCTTAAAGGCACCTTCACGAGTTGCAACATTCAAGTCCGAGGCTCCTGAAGGTCCTTTGCCTCCTTCACCAGTTGTGCCCAGATGGGGAACTTGGATAGAAGCATGCAACTACTACTGCGAGAACATCGAAGTAGTGAAAAGAATCATTGACATGTTTGATAGCAGTGATGCGACCTCCATCAAACTCGTGCAGGAACTTCTTTCAGACAATGAATTTGCAGGGAAACTTTTGTATATAAAGTCAAATTTTGGATTCCTACCTGGTGCTATTACGTGCTTAGAGAAGTCAGGAGTTAAGCTAGTGGAACAAAGAGACTTGGTAAAAAAAGGTGGCAAGTGACTTAGAAAATGTGATCGGGAAAGTGGGGGAAGGATGTAGCGAAAAAATTAATGCTCGTTTTGAAGAAAAATAAAGGGTTTGCTACATTGTCTTCAATTGTAGATGTTCTGTCGGGTGAGAGAAATTTTCTCCGATAGATTTACCAGGAGACTTAGAAGCAAGTGACTTAATTTACTTTAAGTATGCTCCTCTCGTCTCAGTTCAAGTGGAAAGGAGCTTCTCAATGTACAAAGCATTGTTAGCAGACAATCGGCAGTCATTTGCTTTGAAAATCTCAGATGATATTTATTGTGCATTGTAATTCAGGACTCATGAAATGACCGCTAACATATGAGATAATAACATAAAATAGAAAACCTTAAATAGTTATGTACCTGTATAAATGTTTAAAATAAACTTGTTCTTTGATATTTTATATTATTTTCTTTTGAGTTTATCTTCCAAAAACATATATATTTGCAATTTAAAGGGCATTTTTTACATTTTATAGGGATTTTTTTTAGATTTTTAGGGCATTATTGCATTTTTAAGTATTTTTGGGGCATTAAAATCCTAGTCCTACTGACAACAATATGGAAGAAGTAAGCAAACTGGTTCTAGGAAATCCCCAAATCACTATCAGAAAGATTTGAAAAGAATTACAGCAAAACTTCTTGTGGAAATTGTATCACGATAATGCTCGCGCTTACACCTCAATATTTTTGTGATTTTCTGTCAAACAAAAACTAACAGAAAAACCAGAAACAAAACATGTTGTCTGACACCGTATTCACCGGACATGGCTCCTTGTGAAGAGTGACACCAAAGGACGTCGTTTTGTCAATATTAATGAGATAAAACAGAATTGCTGAACATCATAACGAAATGGTTACATAAGTACTTCCAAGATTGGATGAAGTTCTCATGCAAGTGTATTATATCTGAGGGGGTTTATTTTGAAGCTTTTATCACACTTCTGCTTTAGATTTAAACCAAAATTGAACAGGCACAAAAAAGAAAAGAAGCTAAAGGAAAATTAAAGACAATTGATTTAAATATTACACATCTTCTGAGGGAAGGTAGCAAAAATACCCACAAGAAGAAAGTTTTCAATTAATGTTACTTTTTCACCTCTTAGAACTAATTGTTTAAGTACCATAAGATTGGTACCATATATTATATGATATATTTATTGTGCATATTCCAAAATCTTACAATTTACAACTTTTGGCTACATTTATTTGTCTTTGTTACCTTGGCTTACGTGACACCATGGTCCTTGGCTCTGCCAGGTAGCACGTAACCTTCATACCTCCTTGATTACTTAATTAGCCCCATTATTCCCCCTCATCTTCCTTTCTTACATTTTCCATATTTCTGGCCCATTTTTCTTTTACTTTCTGCAAGAACTCACCAATACTTCTTACCTTGTTTTCCTCCCTGCCCGTTAACATTTTATAGCTACTATCCTCCTCTACTTTCTCCCATTTTTCTTCCCAAACCTTTTTTCTCCATATTGCAACCTCCTTGCATACATGGTGTTCTATGCTTCCTTCCCCCCACACAATTCACATGTTCCCTTTTCCCTACCTCTTATTCCTCTTAGAAATATGGTTCCTGTTCTCATCCAAGCTAACCCTTCTCTCTCTAGCCTATTGCAGTAATCTACATATGCTTCTCGTCCCCAATTTCTTTTTATTTGCTTGTAAAATTGTAATGATTTCATATATTCTAGACTTCTCCATATTTACTGTCTTATATCTTCTATTCTGCATTTTACCAATTTACCCACATCGCATGTATTCCTTTCCTCTAATCTCCATATATCTCCCATTTCTATTTTTTCCATAATTCCTCCTATCTCTGCCCACCAACTATTTGAGTTCTCTCATCTTTTTTGCTTTTCTCATGCATAATTTCATAATTATAAACAAAAAATAGCTCAGTATTTACAGGTGCTGAAAAGAATTTATTACTTACTGTATTTAGGATCTCTAACTTCCCCGACAGAAGTATCTCAACTTTGAGAATGTTGTATGGCCTACAGATTATAATTTAAGAATGAGAGAAGTATCTAAATGGTCGAGCAATTTTTAGATCAATACAATTAATGGAATTTTAAAGTTTTCCTCTTCTCTCTCGTTCCACAGTAATAAAAAACATAAAGACTCCCAAATTTTTACATTAAGGCAACACAAAATCACTTGATCAATATTTAATGACATGATGAAGTTGGAAGACCTGAAGTTTTCCAATTCTCTGAACTTTTAGCAATTTAAGCGCTTTAAGCGTACAGAAAAATCAACTTCTAAATTGTTAATTACTCAATATGGGTTAATTAGTTTCTGGTGCTACACTGGGCATGATTCTCTGTTTAAATATTTAGTGCAGTTACGTAATGAATCTCATTACAGCAATCATAAAATGTATTTATATAAAACTAGCCTACCTCGTGGTGGAACAGGACTTTCTGGGCCAAGCAAACCTCATAGCCGTTGCAACTTCCACTTCCCCTCACCAGAGGCGTCTGGTGTTTATATATATAACATTCGTTAAAATATTTTGTAGGCCAAATATTTTCTGTGCTCTTACAGAACTAGAATAAATGTTACTCAAACGTTTCGGGGTTTTAACTCCTTATAATATTTATCACATTAAACTTAGAGTTATAAATGATATGTCACATGAAAAGGCAACTCAAACAGTTTTGTTTGTTGGCACCAGTGCGCATGTGCGTGCAATATTTCTGCCGTAATCCGCTAGACAGCGGTAGTAGCAAAGATGGCGACTAGTAAACAGAAAGCATTTTTTGTTTTGCAGTTTGCAAAGACCGAATCTGTAGTTACTGTGCAACGTGCGTTCCGTATTCAGTTCGGTTGTGATCCTCCTAGTGATAATAACATTCACCAGTTTGAAGATACCGTCTGCCTTTGCTAAGGCAAGAGCACGGGACCACCAAGGATAAGTGAAGAGACTGTCGGGTGAGTGAGAGAGTCGTTCACTCGTAGCCCAAAGAAATCAGTCCGGAAGGCTAGTCGTGAATTACAAGTTCCTGTGTCGACTGTTTGGAAAGTTGTAAGAACTCGTTTACGGCTACGTCCTTGCCGTTTACAGTTATTACAGGCTCTAAAGCCGACACGGATTACGTGATAACTTCGCAAACGACATTTGTTTCACGACGATGACGATTTTATGGATCGTGTTGTCTTCAGTGATGAATCGACCTTTCACCTTAGTGGACATGTTAACAGTCATAATGTGTGCATCTGGGGCTCAGAAAGTCCTCACGAGATTGTGTAAATGCAACGAGATTCCCCTAAAGTGAATGTTTTTGTGCCGTATCCCGGCCAAAAATTCATGGGACTTTCTTTTTCGGTGAACCTACTGTAACTGGCACTTCTTACCTTGATACACTAGAGCAATGGCTCTGCCCCAGTTCGAAGAAAATGAGCCAGACAACTCCATTTTCCAGAAAGATTGTGCGCCACCTCACTGGCATAATGAAGTACGCGATTGGTTGAACGTCACTGTACACAAGCGCTGGATAGGCGGCTAGGGCCCCAATGACAGGGCTTGCTGTGCATGGCCTCCACGTTCTCCTGACCTAACGCCATGCGATTTTTACCTTTGGAGCTTCATCAAGGAAGGTGTGTACGTGCCTCCGCTACCAGCTGACCTCCCTGAATTAAGAAACCGGATTGAAGCAGCTATTGCTACAATTACTGAATACACACTTATCAACGTTTGGGAAGAATTCGGCTATAGACTTGGTGTGTGCCCTGTGACAAGGGGTAGTCACATTGAACATTTATAGGATTCTTTATAATAAATATTATAAAGAGTTGAAACCCCGATATTCATTTATATGCATCCTGTATATGTGAAAGCACTGAGTAACCTTTAAATAAGCAAGTCTAATTTTTGCATTCATATGATTTGGCAACTTTTATTTTAATAGTGGTGGCGGTGGCTTTTTTAGCAGGGGAAAAAGTCTTAGAAAGACACAAGTAGAGAATTGGATTTTCATCAATTAGAAAACCTCTGCCAGACACAGTGAGCTTCTCTTGGTACTACCAGCAACTGGTATGTGCTGTAGTGGTACAGATAGTGGTAATGGTAGTAGTAGAAGACCCTTCACAAGTGGAGAACTGTTTTTTTCTTTCTTTTTTCATGATGTTGCAAATTGCATGGGATTTTACTTTCAACGTCCTCTAACATAATCCACATGGGCCGATGGATAAAATGGGTGAAATGATGCTCAAATGAATCTAGGGTCCATAGAGTTTGGACATTTATCTTTCAAGATAAAAGAAAACCCAGAAAAATCTTATCCAGTTAACTCGTCCTGACGAACCAAGGGGGATGGATTAGGCGGTTTCGTCTGTGGCTCGCATTTGGGAGATCCAGGTTCGATTCCCGATTCTACCTGACTCATGCGTTTAATCAGGGGTTTTCCCGGGTCACCAGACGAATGCTAGGTAAATTAATTGCATCCCTCGCATTTGCCACACCTCCATCTCACCTCCATTACCTTTTTATATCATCTCTCATCTAGTGGTCTCTTTCAGGGTGTCTCGGTGTTGCATGGCATAATGATATGCTTATGGTAAAACCTCCTCCGGTCTCCTACCCCGCTCTGATGGGCCGCTTCCGGACCACGCTAACGTGGGGTGCCAGTTTTACCTTCCTCCCGGTGGTGTCCCACATGGGAGCATAGGTACAATAGACTATCTTTGGACCTCCGTGCCGAATCCCCTCCGCAGCGTAGCCCAACGTGACTAAGATTCGAACCTATACCAAAATTTTTACTACTTAAAAATCATTTTCCTAACACTCTTCTAGTACTTCAATTAAGCTTCGAGTATTACTACTTGTGTTATTTCATTTTAATAATGCATCAGCAATTAATGGCTACATAACGGCAACAACATCTAACAGCCAAATCAGAAGGTTTTCGATTTTCTCAGGCACGCTGACATTACATACACGAATTAATATATCATCACGTTTTACAGTTACTTACTTCGAACGTGGTAAAAATAAATGTGAACAGGAGCGAAGATGACGAGCACTGCGCGGGCGGAACGTGTAAATAAGGAGAAAGGGGGTGACATGACAGACTGTGAGAATAAAAAACGGAAGTTGATTGGAGCAAGTCTCTTGAACGAGTTGTTTGCCTGTCAGCGAGAGAAGACAAACGATTCAGTTTAATTAATCACGCTACTACTACTCCTGCAAATTAGACTCACCCGCTGCGACTGTTCTTGGGAGTGTTGTTGTCAGCACCAGGACATTTTGTCCTTCATGTCAACCTGTTGCACGATCCTAATGGCGATACAATTATAACAAACACGGAGTATTTCTTTAGATGAGAATTTGCTACATTTTCTTCCAACGAAAGCTGTACGACAGTGGCCAGGCGTGACTTTCAAAGAAAGGGAAGCTCCAAGTAATAATTTTCATTAAAATAAGAATTAAGGCTACTCTTTAGTACTCTTTCTATTGTTAGGCCACAGTAGTTCAACTGGCGAGTCGTGACTTTCAAAGCAGGTTAGCTCCAAATAATGGCTTTCATTAAAGTAAGAAAGAATAATGACTCAAAGAACTAAGGCAACTCTTCAGTACTCTTTCTATTGTACAGTCACACGTAGGTGCAGTAGTGAGGCGTGATTTTAAAAGCAGGGAAGATTCAAGTAATAATTTTCATGAAAATAAGAGAGAATAATGACTCAAAGAACTAAGGCTACTCTTTAGTACTCTTTCTATTGTACAGTCACAGTAGCTCCACTGGCGAGTCGTGACTTTCAAAGCAGGGAAGCTCCAAATAATAATTTTCGTTAACATAAGAGAGAATAATGACTGAAACTACTAAGGTTACTCTTTAGTACTCTTTCTATTGTATAGTCACAGTAGCTCCACTGGCGAGTCGTGACTTTCAAAGCAGGGAAGCTCCAAATAATAATTTTCGTTAACATAAGAGAGAATAATGACTCAAAGAACTAAGGCTACTCTTTAGTACTCTTTCTATGGTACAGTCACAGTAGCTCCACTGGCGAGTCGTGATTTTCAAAGCAGGGAAGCTCCAAATAATAATTTTCGTTAACATAAGAGAGAATAATGACTCAAAGAACTAAGGCTACTCTTTAGTACTCTTTCTATTGTACAGTCACAGTAGCTCCACTGGCGAGTCGTGACTTTCAAAGCAGGGAAGCTCCAAATAAAAATTTTCGTTAACATAAGAGAGAATAATGACTCAAAGAACTAAGGCTACTCTTTAGTACTCTTTCTATTGTACAGTCACAGTAGCTCCACTGGCGAGTCGTGACTTTCAAAACAGGGAAGCTCCAAATAATAATTTTCGTTAACATAAGAGAGAATAATGACTCAAAGAACTAAGGCTACTCTTTAGTACTCTTTCTATGGTACAGTCACACGCAGGTCCTTGCTACATTGTAAGACCACTCACACTACAAGCAGACATATTCGTGCTTCCCCACTACACTCAGACGTTTCCTGGCCCACACCGCGTGAACTGTTGGCTTAAATGGAGAAAGTATGCAATTCACACACTTCTACAAATAACTTAAAACTTCACATGAATTTCGTATTTCCACCACTAAATAGCAATCTACGTAAAATGCTTTTGCTAATGCTATTGAAATATACTTACAGTTGCATTTAAAACCGCCACATAAAATAAAACACAAATGGTTTTCTTCACATGCTGCAGAGATTTCACGTGAAAAAATCTGTTAGTGCTTTCTAACTATCGATGAATAAGAGTGATTTCAGAAATTTTCGAAGCATGGTATTCAAGGTTACGAATGCGTAGATACATAAATGTTGATTATTGAACGAACTCGCGGAACTGGTGTCTCAAATCTAAGCAGCTGTCAAATTATCCGCAGCACCGCGGATGTTCGGGAATAAATTATGAAAATGTATTTATAGCAAATAAAATATTATATAGCATGGATTTTGTTGTTTTTCTGCTGAAATTCTTAGGGAGGCAGCTGTTCCAGCGCACTAAATATCAGAGTCAATATTTTATTTGTATTTATTGTTACTTCCTGAATAAGTTGTTTATTAAAGAAGCACTGTTTTGACGCTCGTCCTGTGCAGCTGCAGTCATTATGGCGGAACGTTCAGAGAAGTTCAAGTAAATATAAAAGTGGCCGGCCTCTAAAAGTGGTGAAAATGTAGTTGTATTACGCGTGCTTCACTTGCTCTTTCAACATTGTATAATACCAGCTTGACAGATGTAAAAAAACAGCATAGAGGTATCTTTGAAGAGACATTCTTCTCCGAGGACAAGGGGCCTTCGACGTTTTGCCATTTCGAGACTCTGTACCTTATTGTCATTTTGATGGATTTATAATAACAGACGAATGGTAGATGGTGGTTTATTTCTTTTGAAGGATCACAAACTGTAGAATGATAGAGAGGATATGTTAATTATAGGAGACTATTGAACTTTTGATGGGCCTAATGTGACTCTGGGACCCTTGTGGATTTCTCCGGGGTCTATGTCATATCACCCGAGGTCTCGAATAAGTTGATTGAATCTGTAGTGAAGACAGGAAGAACATTTATGTGAGAGGTTGAGGATATAGTCATTTAATTTGGGGAAGGATAGGTACGAATGAATGCTGTCATTAGGAATGTACTATTCGGCAGCTGTTTCTGCACGAAGGTATCGATTTTGAAGTATTTGAACGTTGTAAAGGTGAGTTTTTGTAGTTGCGCCCCAGACCTGACAGGCGTAAGTAAAGGTGGGTATTATTACTTGTTTGTATAGAAGGAGCTTATTCCTCAGAGCCATAGGTGATTTTTGTTGTACAGTGGATAAAGCTTCTCCATACGCTTGGACACACTGGAAGCTACTGATGGTAATATGTGCCTTCCAGGTAAGACGCATATCAAGAACCACTCCAAGATATTGTCCTTCTCTGCTCCATGGTACTTCTGATCCAGCTAAGTGCACTTCAGGTACATCCTTTATGTGGCGACGAGTAAATGGGACTCCCTGGGACTTGTTGGCATTAATCTTGAGGCGCCAAGTTGTGCACGTTGTACTACAGTGAGATGATTTGATGATGCCGAGGTTATTGCGGTGTCATCAGCCAATAAATAAATGTTGCAGTTTCTGATGGTAGGAAAGGTGTTTATATAGGTTAGGAAGAGTAGGGGGTCAAGAACACTGCCTTGGGGCACTCCTGCATTGAGGAAGTAGGGTTAGGAGACTATGTCGTCCCTGCCAACGGCAAATATACGATGTGCGAAGTAGCTATAAATTAAGTGAATTAAATATGCAGGAAAATAATAATGAATTAATAGGAATAGAAGGCCTTTGTGCCAAACGGTTGTTAAAACCACTGATCACGTCATCTAAAAGACATAAGAGCTGATGAGAGGTTACATGTTCTCTACGAATGCCAAACTTCTGTGGAGAAAGGATGTTCAGGTCGATGACCTGCAAGTAGTTCGTCGCCATTGCCTGGCTTTGGTAAAGTTATTTTCCTTGCTTGTTTCCAGTAAGCGGGAAACTAGGAGAGGAAGAGCAAGCTGTTGAAGAAGTTTAAAACTAATGCAATTCAATTCTGCAGAAGTGCTTTAACTGCAGCGTAAGTTATATAATCTCATCCTGCAGCTTTATATGTTCTTACTGACGCAATTATTTGTGTCACCTCTGTGGCAATAGTCAGAAGTATATCATTTTTCGTATAAGTAGAGCTTAGATATTGACTAATAACCCGCTCTATTTCATCAACTTGCTCATCAGCTGGTGATTCAGCCGGTTCAAAGGTGGAGGCTAGATATTTAGCCATTAGTTCTACGTTCTCCCTGGATGAATGGGCAATCCTTCTCCCATCTGATAACGGTGGATCAGAAGAAGGAATACGAAGTAGAGCTTTGGACATTCTCCAAACTGAGACGTCTTCTGTATCAAGTGTACTCAACCGTTGTTCCCATTCTTCAATATTGAACTCAGCAAGCTCCAACTTCACAAGATGCTGTAGACGAATCCATTCCCTCTTGTCTTGAGAGCTGCGCGCATATTGATATCTGCGCTTTGCCCGATTTTTGTTGGCGTAAATTTTCTCCAGTTTGCACATCTGGGGCTTATGGTATGCGGTGGTGATTTAGTAATTGTTTTGGCTCTAAAGAGGAGTAGTACGGGGTAGTGATCTGAGGAGAGCTCTGGAAGGGAGAATAGTGAGGGGTGACATCAGTTGTTTTGCAGGATGGCAATGTCCAACCAATCAGGTAGACGCCTGTCTTCATATGTGATGTAGGAGATGAAGGAGCAAGTACTGCTAGATGTTTTCTGTCCAGGTACCGTTCCAAAATCTGACCTCGTTGATTATAGGTGAGGGAATTCCACAATGGACTTTTGGCATTGAAGCCACCCATTGCAACTTTTGAAGTTCGATTAAAGGTAACATCTAAATCTATATCAACAATGGTTCTATCAGGTGGTATATACACTAAATAGAGGTTTAGAGGTGTTTTATCTGTGGATAATTGGACACCAGTCGTTTCCAGGACTTCAGTGGCTTGCAGATGAAGACGGTGATGCTGAATATTGCGATGTATACCGCTGTACCTCAAAAGTCATCCGCACGGTCACTTCGTTGACATATCATGCCGGGTATCGTTGCTTTTATGTTAGTGGTCAAGTGAGTTTCTTGTACCAGTAATGTTTGGACTTTTTTGGCAGATGTGAAATTTGCCACTTTTCGCAGCTTGCTCACTAAGCCATTAACATTCCAAGTGCCAATTTTTAGATCGAATAGGTATAGTAGCTCATTATTTCTGGTTGCCATACTGTCCCATGAAGATGAAGACTGTATGCACCAAGAAAGTGGCTGTTCAATTTGTAAGAACATCTGCCAATACCACAGCGAAGTCAGCCTGAAGATGGAGGAGAATCTTGCTCATTAGAATAAGGAATTGATCATCAGGAATGGAAGGACTCCACATTGGTGAATAGTTTGAATTTGTTGGTGAGTGTAATAACGTGCGCTGTTGAGCCGTATGCTTAGTCTCAAAAGTTATAGTTTTAAGACCAGACGTTGATTGGATGTTCTTAGTGATTGTGCTGGTAATGGTGTTGCACGTTATAGTCCGTGTGGTTGGCGGTGGTCTGTTGCATAACTGAACAGCAGAGTCGCACGGACTACAAGGTTGAGATTGATTACTTTTGTCTGTGGTAGTATTTATTGAAATTACAGCACTCTCTGGTAAGATTTTAGTGTCCTTAAGGGCTGCAGAATAACTCTTGAGCTCTAGCCTTGTGGATGGAGGGAGTCCAGGATACCGAGTTCCCTTAAACGCATCCTTGGGTAAATCCATAGAATTATGTATCTTAGGAGCCGTGTCGTATCTCATACGCTACCCATTTTTGTTAAGCAGCATCTCAACTCTTGCTTCTTGCCAAACAGGACACTTGGCATATCGGCAATAGTGATCACCTCCACAATTGAAACACTTTGGTTTAGTGCCAGGGACACCCAAGAGCTGGCAAACTGATCGCTTGTGAACCGTTTCACCACAGTAGGTACACACCGATTCGAGTGCTCATCCTGCTGAACTATGTGTAAATTGTTGACAATTTGTGCACTGCAGTGGTCTTGCTGGTGGACGGTAATATTCAACTCGGATGATAGCATTAAAAATTCGCGTCTCCTTAAAGATGTTGGCTGAAGTGGCTTTCTTAATCAGAGCTACTCTAATGTGAGGGATTAGCTGCGATTTGAACGCAATTGTCCAACTCGCTACACTTCATATAATAACTCTTGTAGTTTGGCGGTAACATCAGCCTCAGTGACATACATAGGCAGCTCTTTAAGTGTTACATATTGTCAGCCCAGAAAGTATTCGTACACCATCTAAATGAAGAAACAATTTGTATTGTTGCAACATAACAATTATGAAACTTAGTAAACTAATTTTGCTGAAAGTATTCTAGAATTAGAAGTTTTCTAAGGCAATATTGGATGATACCGTAAATTCGGCACAAAAAGTATTCGCACACCAAAGTTATCGAGATTGAATACTATGGTTATATTACAAGCTATCTCTCCTTTCTGGATAATCTACAGTCAGCTGTTTCAAAGCAAGTGATTTATACGCACCAGTCTGACATCTATCACGGTACGTTGCGGGAAAGAATTTCCGCCAGAAGAGAGAAAATTAGCAATTAAACTACATAATGAATTCAAAACACTCTTGGAGATATCTCAGACGGTGGGGAGACCACGGTCAACAATTCAATCCATCACTGACAGAGGAGGAGTCAGAAAATCTGTTGTAAGTACATCCAGGAGTGGTCGACCTAAAGTCCCCACTGGTAAAGAAGAAAGCAGCATTCTTTGCTGCCTTAAAAAGGATCCACGAATGACCGCTCTTCAGATTGTTGTTGAGTTGCAGAAGGCAGGAATTAATGTTTCAGTGAGCACTGTGAGAACTGTTTACAGTAAGAAAGGGTACAACGGCAGAGTAGCGCGTAAGAAGTTCTATGTCAGCCCACAGAACAGGAAAAAATGCCTAGAATTCGCTCGTAAGTACCGTGATAAGGGTTTGAACGTCTGGGAAAAAGTTGTATGAACAGATGAGAGCTCAATATAAAGTATTAACCGGGTTTGTGGGCCGTGGTCTACTGGGCTCCTTCATCTTCCCAGACGTTTCGTCTGCGGCTGCGGCAGACATCTTCAGTGGCAGTGCTATCGGAGCGTCCTGGCGGAAGTATCAACAGCAAATGTCTGCTGTTAAAACATTTGCTGTTGAGACTTCCGCCAGGACACTCCGATCGCACTGCCACTGAAGATGTCTGCCGCAGCCGCAGACGAAACGTCTGGGTAAATGAAGAAGGAGCCTGGTAGACTACGGCCCACAAGTCCGGTTAATACTTTATATTATACTGAGACTGGCAGTGAAAGCTTACGAATTTTAGATGAGAGCTTATGTGGATCGCAGTCGCAAAGCATGGAGGGAAAATCATGGAGCTGGGGGGAAAAAAAACCTTGTTTCCACACTAAAGCTTGGCTGGGGATCCGCGCATGTCTGGGGTTGTATAAGCGCATCAAGTGTTGGCAATCTTTGTTATCGTGGTAACAATGGATCATAGGAAGTACATGGGCATTCTTAAGCAAGAGTTGCATAGCACTGTTTAGAAAAAGGGCCTGCAAGAAGACTGGATGCTTATGTAGGATAATAATCCAAAACATAATGCTCTTAATACACGACTGTAGATATTATACAATGTTCTAAAACAGCTTCATGCCCCTCTCCGATCTCCAGATATTAATCCTATCGAACAAGTGTGGGGTATCCTGGGGAAACGCACAAGAAAAAAGACAATTTCCAACAAAGAAGCATTGAAAACTGCTCTTTTGGAAGAATGAAATCGAATACCAAAGACGGAGTTTATAAAACTTCTCCATTTCTTACCAATGAGACCGGAGGCTATAATTAACGCTAAGGTGTACCCAACGAACTACTGAATACATTTTTTTGTTCTGTGCATTGTTTTTGTGATTGTACGACTACCTTTTGTGGCTGAAAAATTTGCAAATTAATTTTATTTTTATAGAAGCGACATTTTGTTTGTACATTGTTGCTATTTTAGTATAAAATTTAAATTGTTTTGAGGATGCCTTCGTTTGAATCAGTAATCTTTAATTTATCACTTAAATACTCTCCATAATACTCATTTTTCTTGAATGTTTAGTGGTGTACGAATACTTTCTGTGCTGACTGTACATAAGTTTCTTGTCAGGCAATATTTTAGTCAGAAACTGTACTTCACCCTCTGATAGAAACTTCCTGATGTAGTGATGGTCATCATGAGTTTCAGGGATTACAGCAATTGTTCCACTCATGTTTTTGGACAGAGTATTTACATGAGAATGGGAGGTATTGAGAATGGTAGTTAGTTCTCGTGCCTTACTTGGATCACGAAAGAAGATTGGGGTAGTCTTAGTGCATTTGACAGAAGCAGCTGTCTATTGAGAGGAATCTGTGGTGGTGTAGTGTAACTTTTGCAGCTATATGAAATGGCGTTTCATTGATTGGTTGTGATGTGGAAGGGGGATCTTGGCTCTTCCTTTTTTTTAGTTTAAGGTTGCAGAAGGGCTTCCTCATCCTCGACATCGATGTAAAGCTCCTGGAATCCATTGGTGGTCACCAGCGGTTCCATTTATTGGGCATGTTTCTGGGATCTTACTCTGCCTTTAGTAGGTTGCACTTGCCATTCTTGGGAAATACGTTTAGCTTTTTCGCTCAACAGAAGGTAAGAAGTTATTGCTTCAATGCGTGCTCGATGTGCAAAGTAAAGTTGGAACTCATATAACGAAGTTCCGTTATTTTCCTCTGCTAGTAGACTGAGCAATTTATTGTCTGCATTTTCTAAGAATTTCAATCTCACCTGCTTTTCCAATTGCAAAATTCTAGCATTCTGTCTAAATAGGAGGATAATAGGGTTCACAATTTTTGGCTCTTTCATGAAATTGCTGATGTCACCACCATTGGTATAGTATAAGTCTGTATCTATCTCCGCTGTATGGGTGGTATTAGTTTCTGCGGCAGTTAAACTAGCAAAATTTGAAGTATCCATTACTTGTAGCTCAGCATAGTTGTGGTCACTTAAAAAAACTAGCACCTGCCATAATGTTGTAATTTGCTTCTAAAACTCAGTTTCATCTCAATATTGGTTATGTGAGTATGTTGTATTTACACTATACACTCGTCACAACACACAATGTTTATCACTGTTTAGGTGTCTTCATATATCAAGAGAAACACACCAATTTCTTCAGTCTTAAAATACACAAACTAAGTATTTGTTTAAACCAAAACCAGTAAGTTTAAAACAACAGTCATAACACAACTATATAACACATCAAATTGATTTAACAAAAGTTATGTTTCAGGTTTTAAAATAGGTTGTAAAGAACTGGTAACAGTACATATAACACAAGATAACTCGAACACTAAATCAAAAAAAGAACAAAATATCGCTAGATTTGCTGAGTACATATATCGATGAGCGTATAAATAGCACGCCATCTTGATAGATGTTATCAAACTGACATCGCAAGTAACTTATGAATCTGTAAACAGTGTTGCCCATACGAGAACGGTTGTTGCCAATATTTGAAAAAGTAAATAACATCGTCATTTTGTAGTTTAGAGAAAGTAGATGGCTTTTAGTTAAAATTTTCATTAATTTAAAGTGCATATTTTATTTAAAATATAATCTTGCACGAGTGACAGCTGATGAGTTCCGGGCCTTATATAAAAAGATAATTAACGTCAATTTCTTTGTTTCTCAACATAATCTCCAGAAAGGCTAATACATTTGTCATATCGGATTTATAATTTAAATAAACCATCTGTGTAGTGTCATTTATTATGGTCCTCAAAATAGCTGTTTACCACATCAATGACCTCTTCCCTGCTGTGAAATCTTCGTCCTACAAGATATTTTTTGATGTTCGGGAACAAGTGATAGTCACTGGATGCTAGACCTGGTGAATAGGGTGGTTATTCAAGTAATTAGAACTTTAATTCATACATTAATTCCATTTGCATTGGCTGAACGAAGGCCCGGAGCTTTGTCGTGAAGAAACAAGATTCTCTTATTTGCCAATTGAGATCTTTTTCTTTTCACCTCATTATTCAAACGTTGCAAGCTTGCGTAGTAGTCACCAGTGACACTTTTACCCTTTTCCAAGTAATTAATAAAAGTAATTCCTTGTGCATCCCATAAAACCCTCGCCATAACCTTGTTGGCAGACAAAATTGACCTTTTCTCTTTTAGAGCTGCTTCACCTGGTGCAATCCACTATTGTGACTTTCTGGAGTGTAGTGATGTATCATAGTGTCATCCATGCAAATAAGCCATCTCAAAAATTCATTGGGCTTTTTACGGTAGAGCTCCAAATTCTTAACAGAAACAGTTTTTCTTTGCAACTTTTGATCAGATGTCAACAAACGTGGCACCCATCTTGCACAGACATTGTGAAAGCCCAAAACATTACTTAAAATATTAACTGTACGTTATTTTTATATGTTTATAGCCTCTGCTATCTCAAGCAACTTTAATATTCGGTCTTCCAGTACTAAACGATGAATTTTTTCAATGATTTCTAGTGTTGTGACTTCCACAGAGCGTCCAGAGCAAGACTCATCACTAGTGCTCTTATGTCCCATTTTAAACTCTACAAACCACTTTTAATTATTGTATATGAAGGGTCAGAGTCTTTCAATGTTCTCGCCACTTCCTTATTGATTTCTTTAGGCATTAAGCTTTAGAAAGAGAAATATTTAATCACTGTTCGTTTATCCAAATTCTCCACTTTCGTGGAACCCTCACACTTGTCTTGTTTAAAATACCGTCATTCAAAAACTAAACAAGGTATTGATCTGTAACTATAAATACAATCTGGTCTAGAATTAAACTCTATGATGCTATCCGTCGAACTGGCCCAGCGACGCCATTTCTATGTGAGCCCCAGGACTTATCAGCCAAACCTCATATTGTTGATCCTGAGCTGGGTTTAGAAGAATGTAGTTGTCTCTAGCTTCTATCTGAACTCAAACCAAGCAATTTTTTACACAATTATATTTCATAAATTTTCCTCTCCTATTTCCTGGATTTTTAGCAAAATTGTTAAACCCTTGTAATGAAGGAGAACACGTGCTGTTGGCGGAGTGATACAAGAACCACACTCTAAGTCCAAAGGAATTATTGTCAGAGTCTATCGTTATTTCAGTTTTCACCTTCATTGCTACCTGTGTTTAACCACTTAAGGTTGCCAATCTTAATTATTATGCTGAATCATAAAGCTTCCACCTGGCCTGTACGTCATCTTAACTTCATTTAATTAGGTGCGTTTCCCGTATTTCAACTTCTTTGGTCTCTGGTGCTAGTAAACATTTCTAGGAATCATTTATTTTCTATTGTACCTTGGTTTATTGTTTTGGTATCTTTGGAATGGTTCTCCGGATCCGTAAATTGCATGCGGAAGGGTGACGTAATTTTCAAATTAAGCAACGCAACTTACACTATCCAGACTTGATAAATAATTGGGATATAAAAAGTATTGCATATGTCTAATAACAGAGCAAAGTTTATCATGGATTTAAAATAGTTGGCCACGGCTAGATGCAAGAGATTAAGCATTGCAATTGTGTGTTGTTTAGAAGCTGGAAATACCTGGAGAAAGAAACGGAGAATTGTTCCACTATGCATGCCAGGGAAGCATAAAGTTTGGAGTTCGTAAATTGTTGCGAACTTTATGCTTCCATGTGAACATGGTACAAACTCCTCGTACATTTGCACTTACTGTGAGTAGAACTTCTAACTAGATCCTCTTGGAGGTTATGTCTTATTTCTAGGCTACCTTATTTTGAGCTTATCGTTTGGGCTTTTGCTTGCTTGGATGTGTTTATTACATCTCCCTTTGCTTTAATATCCCGGTATTATTTCTACGCCGCGCAACTATTTTTAAGTTTATACCAATTTTGTGTACATTCTACGGCTCGCTACTTGTACAAACTCGTAAAAAGACGCAAATGAACTAAAAGGGCTATTTATATAAAGGTCAAGATAAAGCTTTTAGGTCAATACATCAAGTACATGATTACTAATCAGAATCATTGGAGATGTTTTTTAAAGTAATCAATACCGAGTTTTCGGTGCAAATATACGATTTGAGGTCAGATGTATAATACACATTTTTACGAAAAGATCCGAGTTCCTGTGAACAATATAACCCAAACGAAACGTGGTCTAAATGTCCAAATTGGCATTTAACTTCATTTTCAAGTATGTCACAGAGATCCACAAAAAAGTATTATGCACCCTTAAACTACGATTTACATAAAAAAATCGAAAACAGTTTTTATTAAAAATGCCTCTAAAGATTTTCATAAAAATTTTTCATATTGACACAGAGTCAACATGAGAAATTCAATGCCATGACCGGGAATTGAACCACGGATCTCCTGGTTTCCGTCCAGTCGCCCTAACCCATTGAGCTACCATGGCCAACGTGCCGTCCTGACATTAAATTCTCCATTTGACTTGTATATTTCCCCGGTTGACCACTAGGGGCTCTCGCATCCGAGATACACCGTTTGTGGCGACATACTAGCGTAAGTACTTAAGTCCCAGGCTTCATAATTTACCTCTTATTATTTTAGTTAATTGATGGAAATTAATAATTTCTTCACACTAGCCGTAAATAGTATGAGGTTTTTGATAGAGTCAACATGAAAAATTCAATGTCATGACTGGGATTTGAACCACGAATCTCCTGGTTTTCGTCCAGTCGCTCTAACCCATTGAGCTACCATGGGCAGCGTGCCGTCCTGACATTTGACGTGGTGAAGAAATAATTAACTGCCATCAATTAACTAAAAAAATGAAATCATACATTTAATTTTCTGTAAATACCTTAGAGTCCCTTTCATTCTAGATGAATTTAACAAAACTCGTGAAAACCCGCCTATGTAGCGAAGGTGGTGACATATCCATCTCATGCACAAGAGGACTAAAGTTCAAATATCGGGCAGGTTGGGTCACCTGAAAAAGGTTTTTTTTTTCTTTTTTTCTTTTTTTTCACCGTTTTCCCTTATCCTGAAACATAAATATCTGGTAGTTCTAAGCTTTATGTACCCTGTAATCATTTGAAAATCATTTTATTCATCATCCGATATAACTTAACTTTGGGGGACGTAAATTGAAAATAAATAAAATGACATTTTCAAAAAAATTTTACTTTTATCAAATTAGAAGTTATTTTTTTTCCTCTTGGCGACGAAGGGATTACCAGAGCCGTTACTCAGCGACCAGTTTTTAAAAATCTGACACCACGAAAATTGATTTAATTCTTCACAGTGTAATTCGTGTCTAACTTAAAGTAGTTAGGGGGGACCTGTTAACTTACCACTGCGTGTTATTCTCTATGTTATTCTTCTCTAACCTTCTTTTCACTCTGATGTGTAAAGCATTGTACTGCTGATTGATCAGTAATAACTTTAAAAGAAGTTATTAAAAGTATGACTATCACTTGAAGCCTATTATATTCTCCCAAAGCCATATGTAATAAAACCATTTAAACACACCTTTATGTAGTTTAGCATTAAGGTTGATAGAAGAACGAAGGTTTTAAAGAATATTACAAAAGTGAGTATGCACTCGTCAGATATTCTTACAGTTGTTGTCAAATATTAACTTTAAAGTTAAGTGTGAAGAATGTAGAATGTGAAATACGAAATATAAGCGTTTGTGCGTCTAGCATATGAAATGTTTCTATTGATGGATACAAAAGTCTACTATAGTATAAAAAGCGGCAAAATTAGAGTTGGAAGGCAACACTAAAAGATTCGTCCTTGACATTTTGCAAAATTTAGTAAATTTTCCCATACGAATGTTTATTTATATCTTTGTGTTATTTAGCATACTTAAAGTAACTGTAATCTAAATGACTAAATAAGTTCGTAGTTAAATATACCCTTTCTTAATCTGAAATCAACTTAGTTGGGAACTGTTAATTGGTGAGAGCTCGAATCGATCCATCTCCTTTCAGCCACTGCTCGGCTGGAAGAACCAATTCCAATTATCCCCTACAGTGTAATTAATTAATTACAAAACCTTGGGTTTAAGTGCTGGTAATCCTTAAAGTTGCCCTCTGGAACACAAATCCCTTTGAATTCGGATTATGTGTTAGCAATATGACAACTTAGTGGTTGTGGCATCGTTATGTGTACAAGCCTCAAAAGTAATCCGCATATTTAGGGTCTTGTCGCTTATTAAGGGATATCTATTGCTTAGAATATGTAGAACAGTGATAGTGGAGCAAAAACTTTTTGAGACTTTGGAATCAAATGCAGGCTTGTAGCACAAGGTTGAAGTGCAAGTAATTCTGCTATGTATAGTCTACAACAGATAGTTTAATAAAGTCCATAGGTCCACAATAAAACCACTTTTGTCATTACTTGCACAATTAGGATTTGCAAATTCAGTGTATCAAAGTGTTATATGATGTGCAAGTATACATTAAAATAGTACAACACACAATAATAATAATAATAATAATAATAATAATAATAATAATAATAATAATAATAATAATACTAATAATAATAATAATAATAATAATAATAATAATAATAATAATAATAATAATAATAATAATAATAATAATAATAATAATAATAATAATAATAATAATAATAATAATAATAATAATAATAATAATAATAATAATAATAATAATAATAATAATAATAATAATAATAATAATAATAATAATAATAATAATAATAATAATAATAATAATAATAATAATAATAATAATAATAATAATAATAATAATAATAATAATAATAATAATAATAATAATAATAATAATAATAATAATAATAATAATAATAATAATAATAATAATAATAATCATGATGATGATGAGAATTAGGATGAGGAGGATGAGGATGAGGACGAGGATTAGGATGAGGATGAGGAGGAGGAGGAGGAGGAGGAGGAGGAGGAGGAGGAGGAGGAGGATGAGTAGGAGGAGGAGGGGGAGGAATATGAGGAGGATGAGGATGAGGTTGAAGATGAAGATGAGGATGAGGATGATGATGATAATGATGATGATGATGATGATGATGATGATGATTTGTATTCAGTTTGTACTGTGCTCACCTTATTTCACAGTTCAAATTTCCACTAGCTCACTTACTTTGCGACATAGCGGTTTAGTGAAATAATACCACGATCCAGCCTGTGGTTCGCCATCTGGTGAGTTAGACGCTGGACGTTTCTAATCTCTCGTGTAAACAACATACGTCACAAACTCACTTGCAGAACCCTACTAGCATTCTAAAATTCTCTGAAGACAGGGAGAAGAGAAACTTCCAGGAAGTGCAGGTTACAGATGTCACAAATGACTGTATTAATACTAATAATAGTTGCGACTTCAGTAGTACGTGTGACGTCACTCCCCCTCCATCACTTGTTGGATACGCGTGTGTAAGCCGGTTATTTGCTCTCTCCCTTGGACTAGCCTTTGGCTCGGATAGACGCATTTGTACGCAGCCTCTTGAAGGTAGGTAACCGGCCGCTACGGCTACCTTTGTAATCTGTTTATTTGTAGTAAATATTCTTAATAAGTGAATTACATATTTAAGTAGCCTTACCATACCCTTGGTAGAAATGAAACCTATTAGAAAATCCCAACCTCTCGCCAAGCATGCATTCCCTACCAATTGAGCTACTCCCCCCGTGTACGATTTGACCATGTGCTCATTAGCTTTTGCAATCCATGGTTAGGTCGTCACAATATTGATAGTGCTTCTGTTTACGTTAGACTAGAGTGCTACCTCGTCTACTTATCTCTTTTTTCTCTAACTTGCCAGCACCAACCTCCCGATAAGCTTGGGACAGAATATTGAGTTACAATAATGTAGCAAATGGAAACCAGGATAAACAATTTTTATAATGTATTACCTTTAGCATGTTGCAAATGTAAAACAATATTGATAGGGCATTCAGCGATACCAAAATTATATAATAACCATCTTTCATACAACTTTCCTGAAGAATGAAGGCAGTTGCGCAACAGTGTAAGCTTGCAAATAAACAGATAAGCGGTATACCTACTACACGCGCACGATTTCTTGAGCGCTGGTTTTACGGTGTAATGCGGACAGAGGGGAAGAAGAGAGAGCTAACACGCCTTTGCTTCTGCAGTGTGGTCAGCCAAGAAAAACACAATTCAGCAAAAACGCGTGTAAAATAAGCGAAGATATGCGCCGCAAGTGATAGGTGTGGACCAAGAGTAAACTGAACTCAATCCTATAAGCTGTATGCTTATATACTTACTACAAGGGCTGATCAACAAAGACTGAGACTGGCTTTTTCCTGTATTTTCCGTGATAGTTTCGCGTCTGTAACATAAATACTTGAAAAGAGCGGGTTTTTATGCACAATCTCGGTAGGCGGCAGCACTGTCGTATTGATAGGTTGGTAGTAATGCTCTATTTTGTAGACCCTACGTGCACTTCGCATACCAGAAAATGGAGGTGACGCGTGAGGAGCAGTACAGCGCAGTAATATTCTGTTTTCGTTTGAACTACACAGCCACCGAATCTTATGAAAAGCTGAAGCAAGCGTACAGTGGAGATGCACTAACCTCGAGCAACAGTATTTAGGTGGTTCAAGGACTTCTAAGAAGGCCGACTTGGTAGTCTTAAGCAAGGTGGGTCTGGTGTTTCGGCTTCTGCTGTAACTGAAGTCAACATCAACACAGCTGCTGTGATTGTCCGAGAGGATCGGCGTATAACATTACATAACTTCAGTGAAGTGTTGAGAATTTCATATGGCAGTGTGTTTACAATTATGCACGACCATCTCCATATGACCCAAGTTTGTGCTCGTTGGGTGCCACGTATATTGACTCCTGAACAAAAGTCTGTGCGAATGGAGACAAGCCGTGAGGTGCTGTGTCTCTTTGCTGATGGAGGGGATGCACTTTTTAAATCAATTATCACCGGCGATGAGTCATGGCTGCATCATTATGATCCTGAAGGGAAACAAGCCAGCACAGTGTGGAAATCGCCAGGTTCTCCAACACCAAAAATGGCAAAAGTTGTTCCATCTGCAGGGAAAGTGATAGTGATCATATTTTTTACTGTAATGGAATGATCTACCAGAATGCATTTCCCCCTCACACTACGCATCAGTATTGGCTACACTGAGGAAGCACATTGTAAAGAAACGACCAGAGCTTTCTCGGACTGGGTGGCGACTTCATCATGACAATACACAGCCTCACGTCGCAAATCAAGTCATGCAGTTTCTGGCTCGATTCAACATTACCTGTGTACCACATCCACCTTATAGCCCCAATCTTGCACCCTGTGACTCTTTTCTTATTCCCATCACTAAAGGCAAAGCTTAGGGGTATTCGATTTGAGAACTCTAAAGCAGTGATAAATAAAAGTGAGGTGGCTCTCAAGGACCTGACAAAGAATGGTCTGCAGCACGTGTTCAAGGACTAGCAGAGATGTTATAAAGAGTGCATTGAAGTAGGAGGGGATTACTTTGAAAGAGATCGCGTAAACATTGAATTGCAGTAATAAACATCTCTCAGTCTTTGTTGATCAGACCTCGTGTGTTATGAAACACATAAAAGCAGAAAACAAATATTATGACAGCTATAAATACTCATTCGCTTAGGTGATTCTTCGATTTCTGAGTCAGGTGCGTCACTTTCATAGCTGGTATCATCATGTGTCGATCATTTCCTCAATTTCATTTTCTATTACACAATCGTTTCTCCAATATTGCATTTCCAGTTCTTGGAACTTCTTGCAATTTGTCGTGGTTACGGAAGGAAGAGAATGATTCTGTTGCAAGTTTCCACAGATTTGTGGCTGACCAGTAACGTTGCGACTTCTGGAAACATTCTTTTTGCCAACGCCAGCTCAAGTGCATTCAGATCACAATTATATGGAGGCAGGCGAATAATAGTGTGTCCCCTTTTGAGAGCCATAACATCCACATAATACGTCTTGCTCTTAGATTTGTTGTAAACTGTTAGCTATTAATTAACCTCAAAATTGCTCAAAATGAAATGGCACATGTGTGAAAGCTTAGCATATTAGCCACTACATGTCAATATGTATAGCGCATTTCATGTTTCAAAGTTGCCATCTATGTTTACGGAATTAGGTGAGCGTACCGAATGAGAACTTGAGACCCGAGCGCTCAAGAAAACGTTCACCTGTACTACGTCACCATTTTCTATACCGTTCGACAACACAACAGTTGAGTCTCTTACAGTGGACGAGTTCTAATCAAGTCAAAATGCATCATCGTCATTTAATAAACTTAAAATAACTTCGCGAGTACTGTAATCTTGTTTGCAGTGTGACTCTTGTGGTGTTGCAATGTAAAGAAAAGACTATCGAACAACACGAGAGTAACTAAGGTGCCACCTACCAGCTCCACCTGAGCTTCACATAGATATGGGAATCTCCAAGAGGTCGGAACCCCCTCCCCCTGAACTGGAACTGGAATATTTCGGAGGGGAGTCGGCATGAGGAAGAGTCTTGTTTTCTTGTACCTCTACAGCAAGTGAGGCATCCTCGGGAGGAAGGGTGAGGTGAGAGGAGACCGAGGGCAGTCGCCGCAAGGAGCCACGATAGTGCAGAGGTAAGGTTCCTACATTTTACTTAGATGGCAACTTTCCCCGGCAGGCCAGGACTACGGACATCCTATCCTACTGTGATTCGGAAACAGTCCCACCACGAGACCTGGATCCGGAGACCGGCAACCGTCCCACCGGATGAGAAAGTGGTTTACTCAGAGCATATCATCCGTTATCCACTGTCGAGACACCCGAGGACATTTCTATCCTGAAAGAGATAATGGAGATGAAACAGAGGGACAGGAAAATTAGTGGGATGTAATTAACCTATCCAGTGTTCCCTGGCAATCCGGGAAAATTCCGAAAAATGCCCGTAGGTTTGGTAGGTCGGCCATGGGAATCGAAAGCGGGTATCCGGAATGCGGGCCAGAGATCAAACCGTCTCAGCCATCGCGCTCGATTATGTTATAAATGGGAGTAGATTTATAGGCACTAAAAATGTGTGAAATAGGCAGACAAAAAGGCACTAAAAATGGGCAAAATAGACACTTAAACAGGCAATAAAAATTTGCTAAGTAAACACTTAGAACTGCACAATTTTAGTAAAATGGCTCTTAAAATGCACTATAAATGCACTATAACAAGCCATATGCTGCAACTAATTCGCTAAATATATACTACTTTGCGGCTCCCTAGGCGAAATAGTTCTACATTTATTCCAGATATCATAAATGGCTCCACAGCAAGTTAAAATAACAGATATTGTCGTATAATTAAAATACATATAAATCCACTTCACTAAGTAAGAACCATAATGTGCAGAAAGGCGTGAAGTAATTAACTATGTGAAAAAACAAAAACGTGGGTTTGTGGGGGAGGCTTAAGGGTGAAAATTGAAATACCTGAAGCATTTGTTAGACTTGTTTCAAATTTATACCACTTAATTTTATGATTGATCAAGAATGGAGAAATACCAAGGTTCAGCTTTCTAGATAGAATTATTTCTGAGGAATTAACAGTTTATGTCTAAATTACAGACAATTTTAAAAATGTCCCACATATTGTAATTTTAAAAATTAATGCTTGGAATATAAGTTTCTGCAACCATTTTAACCTATTAATGATTTGTACCTATGTGAAATATTTATCTTCGCCATATCAACGAAGGGAACAAATAATAATACCTATTTAACAAGTTTTATTTTCCTAAGCGTTTTCAGTAAGAAGCAGTATAATCCTTTTCAATACAAATAACAAAAACACAACAAATGTAAAAGGGTACACTTAGTATGCAGTTGACCTTATTGGCATGTTTCTAATTTCATACAGATAAATAGTAAACTGCATCCTTTGGAACATTTAAAGTTAGGAAAATGTAGAAAATATGGAATCTGAGAAATCTAGCTTAAAATTACCTAATAGCAGCTACGATATAAGTGTAGGGTTATTTAAATAGTCTAGTGCCGCTAGAAAAAGAAAGAAGAACTTTATATCATTGAAGTATGTCTATATTAATTTTAAGACAAAAAACACTAAATTTGGGATTGTTGTAAGTTTTAGGTCCAATTTGCACAGATGTGTATCCTTAATAGAAACGATTGATGGAAAGATAAGAAATTCAGAGGTTCATCACAGAAATCTTAATATCACTTAAAATAATGAAACGACGTGTCAGAAAGATACAAAGCACAGAACAAAAATTAATTAAAATCTAAAGCAACAGAATCCTAGTTTTTGTAATTAAAACCCTAAATACCGCATTGTCGACTAATAACAAATAATAAAGCACATCTTTTTAGTAAGCGTTTCCGTTCATTCAAACAGAATTACAGTAATTACGGCATTGTGAAAAGAATTCTCATACATCAGAGTCCCAGAGTGGTGATTTTAAGATTAGATAAAACAAGAGCTTCGTATCACTAGATTTACACACATGTAAAAGAAATCTTATGGGAGTAAATTCCTACTTTCCAACGGTACTGAATATGATCTCATATGATTGTTAAGAATTGACACCATCAATAATTTAATTAATAATTCCTCCCTCCAGTATTACTATTAACTCAAGAAATAAGCCTTTACACCAGCACAAAAATATCATGGGACTGCATTGAAACAAATGCAAACGCTTTTGTCAAGAATTACAAGACGCAATTGGCTAAAAAGGCAGTTTTAGGCACTAATAAGCAGAATGGGCATAAACGTATGATATAGGCATTTATAGGCACTATAAAACTAAGAAATTAGGCTAATAATTGTATGAAACGTGCTCATAACTTAAAAGCCTACGTTCCTGAACAAAAGTAATAGGGAAATAGGGCAAAAACCGCCCCCTAGTGATAATATACAGGAGATAGCCTAAATTGCATTATAATTTGTATCTTCCTTATTAGCAAAAACTGAAATGTTACAAGCTATTGGAACAGTATTGCGAAGGTTAAGCTTCCAAACAAAAGTTGTGTACTTATTCGAAATTATCTACGTTATCGAGCACCCGGAAGTTTTATTTCAGTAGTACCATTTTGTTCCCTTTGTTTATGTTTTATAATGAATAGTAACCTGGCATTCTTTATAATGACTCTACCTTGAAATTGCTTTTACACCTAAATCAAATAAAGCTGGAAAATAAATTTTCTGAAATGTGCATCTGAATATGTAAACAAGTAAAACAACAATAACACAAGTCTTCAGGTTTCATTGTTTATTGAAAACCCGGATACAAAACGCGTTAAATGGCCTGGACGAAAGTTACCTTTCGAGGTATTTTCCTTGCTACTGCGTGGGAGAAAGATAAAACAAAAGCAGAACGAAAACAAAAAGAACCACTTTTCATTTCGCATTCAAAGCAGCGTCGACAGTTGAATGTTGAACAAGCAAGCCATTCAACAAGCTGCTCTCTCTATATTTACCATTTTCATTTTAATGGTGCTCAAATTGAGTTTGGCAAGCTGGTTACACAAAACTTTCTGCACTTTAAGTTATGCTGCATGTTACGAAGGCTGTCCAATAAAGAATGATCATAATTTTATTACGGTCATAATTTTTCGCACTAAAATCCAATCTTATTATATTCTGTTAGCTTAATGTGAAACAAAAACGCCGTAGTAGTTTCATTGTTGGCACTCCTATTTCTTCGTCTGTGAGAACCAGGTAATTTCAGACTTGTTCAGTATCGCCTACCGCTGCAGTGGAAGTAACTTGCAGTTAAAGTTGATGTTAGAGGAAGATCTGGAGTTTCTTTCAAACGTAATCTCTGCTGATGAAACTTGGCTACTTCATTTGATCCTGAGAGCAAACAGCAAAGCTCAGTGTGGAAATGGCCTTCAACACCAACCCCCCAAAAAAGCAAAAGTAATTGCTTCTGCTGGGAAAGATATGGTCATCTCATTCTTTGTTATTCATGGAATGGTTTATCAGCATGTTGTACCTGCACACACATCAGTAGCTGGACAATTTTACAGGGATGTCCTGAAGACATTGCAAGTCCATATCAGGCGCAAAAGACCACATTTTCATGAAGCAGGCTGGATAATGCACCACCATAATGCGCGGCCGCATATTGCCAATGATGCTGCTGAATATCTTGCAAAAATCGACGTGAAGTGCATCCCGCACCCTCTCTATAGTCCGGATTTAGCCCCACGTGACTTTTTTCTATTCCCTAACTTCAAGAAACGCCTTCGTGGGAGGCATTATCCATCATCAGAAGCAGCGGTGAAGGCTGCGGAGGCGATTTTGAAGGATCGCTCAAAAAATGGTTTCCAGCATGTCTTTAAAGACTGGTAGAAACGCTGGGACAAGTACATCGTATTCAGGGGAGACTATTTTGGGAATGACCTTCAAAATTATGAGGATGAGTAAAGGTACATTGTAAAAAAAATTGTGATAATTCGTTATTGAACAGCAGTCGTATTTGAAAAGTTATTTAGCCACACATACCGAGGTGACGTCTGAGGGGCCGAGCTGACCTGCTTTTTACCATTTTCTCTGTTTGGAAGGCGATTCTGGCCAAGATTTCCATTTCATTATTTCCCTTGCCGGACGGGTGGCATGGTTGCTTACTGAAATGCAAAGTACTCTCAGGAACTAGAAGACTGCTTGGTAGAAAAGTCTTTGTCATCTCTCTAGGCATCTTCAATATTGATGCTAGGCTTCGAGGTAGAACTTCGTGCCTCTGTGTGACCTATGTGCCTGAACACTTCTGTTGTGACTTTTATTATTGGAGACTAACTGTTTTCACTGTCCCATTCTAAATAATTTGTGACAGAATCTTTGCTCACAAGCCTCTTTTATCAACATTGAGGTCCTTTAAACTAGCACAAATCTTAACATGGAACACCGGCTTTTCTTCCCTTTCGAAGAAAGGTCCATTGTCCCCGCGATTTCGAAACTAATTGTATAGTCACTGTCACTAGCTTGTACTATGCTAGAACAAGTACAATGAAAGCACTACCAACGAACAATGGCTTAATTCAACTAACAATGAGAAAATAAAGCCCGCCTCTGTAGCGTTGTTGGTACCCTGTCTGTCTCATGTTATGATATCAAATCTGGGTCAGTGCAAATAATCTGGATAAGGTATTAACCGAGGTTTTCCATTATCCTGAAATAAGAATTTTGGGTAACTCTAAGCTCTACGGACCCTGTACTCATTTGAACATCAGTTCATTCTTCGTGCGATATGACTTAACATTGGAGACCATAACTTAAAAATATATAGAAAATACGGTAGACTACCCTTTACATGGAACGTTTATCGGAAAATGTGGATTTTATCAAAAACAACTAACGCTTTTTATTAAAATACTATAAGTTTTAAGATACTTTCATAAAAAGTAACTCTAAATGTTGAAATTTGGGAATAACTTGGAAGTCCTTTTCATTCTGAACGACTTTTATATAATTGGTAAACCGTAAGAGATGAAGAAAATGTTGCTGTAGATCTTAAAACACACAATTATGTAATACTGAAGTTAAACAATTTCGAAGATTGTCTTTGTAATTTATCTGACTTTCCAAATACGTTTGTTAAATAGGAATTCATTTTTGTAAATTTACGCCCTTCATCGTTGTCATATCGGATGATCAATGAAATGATGCTCAAAAGAGTCGAGGGTCCGTCGACCTTAGAGTTACTAGACATCCATCTTTCAGTATAAGGGAAAATCTCCAACGTTAAGTCATATCGGACGATGAATGAAATTATGTTCAAATGAGTACAGGATACATAGAGCTTAGAGTTACCAGACATTTATTTTTCAGGATAAGGGAAAACCTCCAACATTAAAATTCATATTGGACGATGAATGAAATTATGTTCAAATTAGTACAGGGTACACAGAGCTTAGAGTTACTGGACTTCCATCTTTCAGGATAAGGGAAAACCTTCAAGGTTAAGTCATATCGGACAATGAATGAAATGATTTTCAAATGAATACAGGGTACATAGAGCTTAGAGTTACCAGATAGGTATTCTGGATAAGAGAAAACCTCCAACGTTAAGTCATATCGGACGATGAATGAAATGATGTTCAAATGACTGCAGGGTACGTAGAGCTTAGAGTTACCAGACATTCGTCGTTCAGGATAAGAGAAAGCCTCCAAGGTTAAGTCTTATCGGACAAAGAATGAAATGATGTTCAAATGAGTACAGGGTACATAGAGCTTAGAGCTACCAGACATTCATCTTTCAGGATAAGGAAAACCCCGGATAAAGTCATACTAAGATAACTTATCCTGAACTAAATTCGAATTCAGGTCCTCTTGAATGTTTGGCAAAGACGCTACCAGCTACGTTACAGAGGCGGACATGAAGTCGTTCGTTTTTACATCCTGAACTTTCAAAGGAATGCTATTTACATAGAGCTCTTAGAGCATTTGGCTATCGTATAACCCTGTGTTCCCTTAATCTCCTAGTGTTTAGAAATATGCAACAAGAACATAGAGTTTGTAAGTAGTGAAAATTGTGCGAGTTCGAGGCATTACACCTTATGAACTATCATAGCAAACTACAAATGTGTAATTCTATGCCGTGTGATTACTTAGATGCGACCCTGGTAATAACAAATGACGTAAGAAGGAGGCGTGTAATAATAACACAATTAAATCGGAGCTGAGCATGAAGAACGGAAGGAAGGTTGTCAGGCGTCCAGACGTCGCTCTGTTTGTGAGGGCGTCTATGGCGTCGCGACTCTATTTATTCTGTCGTGTCGCCTGCATGCGATCAACAGGTCCACCAAAACTTCCTACGCTCCTCCCATTCACACTCCACTTCAAAATGTTGTGGGTTCTGTTTGCCAACAGCATGTTAATTTATGAACTGTCCTAACAGTTTGAAACACGGTTAAATTGCCAGTCTAGGGCCTTCTAGAATTTGAATACTACGCCTTCGTAACTAAAATTGAAACGCTTTCCTCTATACCGGAGAGGGCGGTGTGTATGGGGTGAGTTGCCGTCATAAGAGATTTCTTTTTCCTCAGAAATTTTCCCTTAAGCTTAGAATACTAATGGTGGGGTAACTACAAGCTTAAAACACGAGTGATTTTCTTTGATTATCTTATTCAATTAACACGTTAAGCAAGAAAAAAGTCTAATGACTATTTACTCTTATACAAAGTATTCTTAGAAAAGCTGCTTCCTCTATCTGCTTCATGTTCACTGATATTATTGCTAATTCTATAACAGGAGTATGAAAGCATAGTAGGAGTAAAGCGATTTTCAGGTGTTTCAAAAATGGTTGCCATATTATACCTTTGAATTTGCTTGTCTTTAGCGTAGCCAAGGAACTTATAAAGTATTCCTACTTACATGGCACCTACAACGAATGTAACTTCCAAAAATTCGCTCGTTACTTTTTCGATACTTCGGTGGCGATTCTGCAATTTTTATTTTAAGATCACAAAATATTATTGCCGAAAGTAGAACATTGCGAAGCCCGAGAAGTTGCCAGGAATGTGGTACTTGCAGAGTAACATTATGTAAGAAAATAATCGTGTGTCAGATTCACTGTCAGTTAACAGTTCCCAAGAAAAAATCACTGCATCCTTTACATCCTGTACAAATACATGAAATTGCAGACCTTATGATTTACTCGCTCATTCAGGTCCCCTGGTCATGATCCTTTGGTTTTCCTGAGCAGCTTGATGTCATTTCTTCGTGACCTTTTCTTCTTTTATCCTAATCCACTTTTCTCCTACCTTATATTAAGAAATCTCCTATACATCTATTTCTATTTTCTCCCATCCCCGTTAGCATGCGTACTGCCAATATTTCTTTACTTACACTGTCCCATTTCTTATCCCATATTTTCCTCCTGTAATTTGTTAGCTCCTTACATTCTATCAGGTAATGAACAGTGCTCTCTTCATCTCCACAAAATTCACATATTCCTACCTCATTACATCTCAACCCTTTTAGATATATTATTCCTACTCTCATCCATGCTATGCCTTCTCTTCCAGTTTTGCCACATTGATCTATATATTTTTCCCTACCCCATTCTGTCATTAATAACTTATAAAATTTCAAAGATTTCTTTTATTCTATACTTTCCCATATGCCCTGCCTATGTCTTGTAGTCTAGTTCTCACTTCCTTCCAAAAACCGCTATAATTAGTCTCCTCTGCTCTCCATAGAGTCTCATACCTGTCTTTAATATCGTTTTTTCCAATTCCGCCCACCAACTATTTGAAATTTTTGATGTTTTTCTGTGGCTTTATGCACAGATTCAATAATTTCCCTTTCTGCCATTTAATACACTTATACCAGAATTTTAATATTCTCTCTATTATTATTATTCCCCTCCTTTTTTTATTACCTAGCTCTAGTAATGCCACCTCTCTTGGTGCCGATTTTGGCAGCCCTAGTAGTTCTGTACAAAACAATCCATACATCTGGTCTAATTGTGTACTTATCTCTTATGTGCCCCATACCTCCACTGCATACATTGTTCTGGCTTCAACGACCGCTTCATGCATTCTTTCTAACCATCTAACTGACATCTCCAGTTTATATTTACATATTTTTACCCCTGACATTGTCGCCCTGTCATTAACTAGCATTTTACTGGCTAAATCACTGTATACTTCAAGGACGAGTTGTCACCTCCTCTTTCTAGTGCACTGCAAAACTGCAATCGGAAACAAATTCAAAATTTTCAGAGCTAAAAAAAAATGTGTACCCCGTCTGCAACAGTTTTCTCTGAAAGACTATAAGTACAGCAGGACTAATTTGTGACAGAAAAAATAGACTTGGCTCCAAAAGAGTGAAAATGTTAGTATTTTTGAACAAAAACTCATAAAAGTGGACAGTTCTGCTTTTAAATATCTAATGTAGAGTTAAAATAAGTAAAATAATGGTTTTAAGTTTTAACTCATTAAATATGTAGACCTAATTTTATTGGCATTACACAGTTCTCCCAACATTGTATTTTGTATTGAAACTAGAAGTAGAAATGACGGTATCGTGGAAAATATCGTGTATTGGTCTCGACCCATCCCTTTGAAAATGAAAACTATCAAATGGTTTGCTGCAGAAAACACGGATTGTGGGCTTTAGTAAGATCTGCATTGTTTGTGTGGTAACATTTTATGTACCTCTTGCCTACCAGTTATGCAAAAAGAATAGATTATAAGAGCCTGCTATCAGAAAATTAAGATATACATTTGTATTTTTATGAAAATATATTAATAATATGGTATTTTCTATCAGAATCGTTAAGTAATGTTCGTAAAATCTGATACAATAAGATTGGTAGCGCACAGTTCTACGTTGATGCTACAGTTGGTGACGAATAATATGGGTAGCTCAGGGTTTTAAGCAATGAGGTTACTCTCAGGGTATGCGTGGATATGTTTGAGTAAGGATAGCTCTAATGACACTGGAATGCCCGTTTCAAACTGGTTTAATGACTGCTTCTTTTTATCATCACATCAAACTCGAAGTTGCCGACCAAATGTTACCAATATAACACTGTAGGTGGAATACTTACTACTCGATAATGCTTAATTCGTTACGTATCAACCAAAAGATCTTCCCACCGGTTCTGATCTGCCTTCGACCAACACAGAAGAAGACTGCCTTAATCGGCTTCACGTCGCGGACTGTCTTCACACTATACACAGCTGTGCGTGGGTGTGTAACTTTCACTTCTGGAAGCCCTCTTTTACACAAATATTCCCTTTGTGACTATTTTGTCCATTGTGATTATTAGTCTCATTCATGGCATTTTTAAGGGTCCGAAGAATACCTATTCGAACGAGTCAAGTGCTACCCTTCAGAACTCTGCTAAGACACTGTTTCTTACGTTTCCTTTGTTAAAATAACTACTCAACTCAATGCACCTGCCTGCACTTGCTGTAACAAAGATCACGATTTCTTTGAAATCCCTCACGATTCTTTACTTATTGCAATCCTTTAATTTCGGTATCAAATCAAACATACGTAAAAACATTCAATGTAAAGTGTAGGTTAGGAGAGTTTTTTTTTTATTTTATTGTTTTAAACAGTTGTTTCGCAGACACTAAATTTAAATACCGAATTTGGTTTCCGTTTTCGTTTTGCTTTTCACAAGAAGACATGCTTATTCAAAGCTGCTTAATGCTATTTTGTGCTTCAAGGGGCCTCAAACTGGGTGGTATACAAAATTGGGATAGAAAAGTAAATAATCGACAGGTTTTTATTGCTTGCAGTTTTAGAGGAACGATTTATTTTTGTGATCAATTTAGGGCTACATTAAAAAATGTCTGATTCTGTATGTGAATATGTTTGTATGTCACCTTTTCAGGTAATAATTGTCAACCCAATTAATACGACTTTAGATAGCTTAGCTCCCATTTAGGTTATACAGGGTGTATATAAATGAATATCGGGATTTTAACTCTTTATAATATCTATTACATTCAACTTACAGTTATAAGTGATATGTCAAATAAAAAAGAAACTCAAACAGTTTTACCAAGAACCTTATAAATGTTCAATGTGACTACTCTTTGTCATATGGCACACATCAAGTCTATAGCCGAGTTCTTCCCAAACGTTGATAAGTGTGTATTCAGTAATTGTAGCAACGGCTGCTTCAATCCGGTTTCTTAATTCAGGGAGGTCAGCTGGTAGCGGAGACACGTACACGCGACCCTTGATGAAGCCCCAAAGGTAAAAGCGCATCTTGTGAGGACTTTCTAAGCCCCAGATGCGCACATTATGAGTGTTAACATGTTCACTAAGGTGAAAGGTCGTTTCATCACTGAAGACAACACGATCCATAAAATCGTCATCGTCATGAAACAACATGTCGTTTGCGAAGTTGGCATGTAATCCGTGGTCTGACAGCTTTAGAGCCTGTAATAACTGTAAACGGTAAGGACGTAGCCGTAAGCGTTTTCTTACAACTTTCCAAACAGTCGACACAGGAACTTGTAATTCACGACTAGTCGTCCGGAGTGATTTCTTTGGGCTATGAGTGAACGACTCTCTCACTCGCTCAACAGTCTCTTCACTTACTCTTGGTCGCCCCGTGCTCTTCCCTTTACAAAGGCAGTCGGTATCTTCAAACTGATGATACCATCTACGAATGTTATTATCGCTAGGAGGATCACAACCGAACTTAATGCTGAACGCACGTTGCACAGTAACTACAGATTCGGTCTTTGGAAACTGCAAAACACAAAAAGCTTTCTGTTTACTAGTCGTCATCTTTGCTACTACCGCTGTCTAGCGGATTGCGGCAGAAACACTGCACGTACATGCACACTGGTGCCAACAAACAAAACTGTTTGAGTTGCTTTTTCATTTGACATATCATTTATAACGGTAAGTTGAGTGTAATAAATATTATAAAGAGTTAAAACCCCAATATTCATTTATATACACCCTGTATAATAATATCGTCAAATAGTAGTTCATAATTGTGTTGTTATTCATAGATGTCTTTAACAGCTTTGGTTATCAGCGTTCCTTGATATATTGGGCGTGAAAGATCGCTTAAGTTTGCTCAGAGGGCTCTTTATCAGGCTTGAGATCCATAAATCTGCGACATCGGCTTTACTTCCATGACGAAGGAAGCCGTATAGGAAAAAAAATCCATTTCACTCGGCGGGTTTGAAACCCTATCCCTAGGTCTCATCATTTGTATTTTGATATGATCTACATATTATGTATTGCAAGTGCCTTTACTTCTCTTTTGGTTTACCAATTATTCAGAATTATGTAAAGCCTATGCTGAATGAATGTGTCTTCATAGGTTGTTTTAAGAAAATTCAAGATACGTATACATTTTATATGCATGTCATCCTGGTTTCCGTCCAGTCGCTCTTAACCTTTGAGCTACCATGGCCAACATGCCGTCCTGACATTAAATTCTCCATTTGACTCATACATTTCCCCGGTAGAACACTAGGGACTCTCGCATCCAAGATACACCGTTTGTGGCGACTTACCATCGTAAGTACTTAAGTCCCAGCCTTCATCATTTAACTCTTATTATTTTAGTTAATTGATGGAAATTAATGATTTCTTCACACTGGCCGTATATAGGCTAAGGTTTCCGTCCAGTCGCTCTTAACCTTAGAGCTACCATGGCTTTGAACTACCCTAGTGGTCTATCGGGGAAATATATGAGTCAAATGGAGAAATTAATGTCAGGACGACACGTTAGCCATGGTAGCTCAAAGGTTAAGAGCGACTGGATGGAAACCAGGAGATCCGTTGTTCAAATCCCGGCCATGGCATTGAATTTTTCATGTTGACTCTATCCATCAAAAACCTTAGCCTATATACGGCTAGTGTGGAGAAATGATTAATTTCCATCAATTAACTAAAATACGTGGTTTCTGTTAACATAGTCACATTTATTTTTGAGGAAATTCAATAAATGAAAAAGTTGTTTGGTTTGGCCAAATCCTTTGACGAATGTCAGGTAGCTCTAAGCTCCATGGACCCCACACTCATTTGAGCATCATTTCACCAATTTCATTCATCGTCCTATATGACTTAACGTTGGAGGACGTAAATTAAGAAAAAAATGGCCAAATCATTTTTAAAACCTTTCCACCGAGTCTTTAAAGAACGCTACTTAAAAACGCTACATTTAAGCTACCAACTTAATTAGGGTTTCAGTTATCCTGATAAAGCGGCAAAAAGACAATGTATATTTTTAAATTTATTTACGAAACTTCAAAACGTGTATTTTTGAGACATACAAAACTTATTGTGCCTCTTAGGTTAGGTGTTGGATTAATTAAACATATATAATGCCATATATCGGCATTACAATTTGCCTTACGTACATTTATTCCCATAGTTCCGCGTATTGATTCTCAACTCGCTTGGTCAAAGAGCTGACGAAAGAGTGACTGTTCCGCTTGCTAAGAGTCTGGAAGTGCCCAGTCTTTCGAGTTCAAACATATAATCTCGATATACGCTTTTTATTTTTATTTTTAATTTTTTTGCTATGCCGCCTTTAACATTTGTGTTCCTTTAGGTGGCTTTACCCGTAAAACACACACTATGAAAGGAACATTGAATCTCAAAAATGTATTTGTAGAAAATGATTCCTGTTTATGCCTGTTGGTCTGCATGCATGTGTGAGATAGGGATAGAGAGAGAATAAACGGCGCTATCAAACAACAAAATCGGATGAATACTAGCAAAACTTTTCGGAGGTATTTGAGGAATTTTCCGGTGCAGTAAGTAGATATTTTTAAGGTGCAAGGTTGCTATTCGTTTGTTTTTCAAACGTGAAGTAAAACATGTAGTATTTTTAGCGGACAACATCCACCTGATCTAGTTAGCCTTCAGTTTCTTATATTATTTTTTTATAGTCTCGTACTACAAAGAAACTTGTAACACATTTTTAAAAGCTAACTCTGGCGCGACAGCCCTAAGAGGGCAAAGGCCTACGAATCCGACTGCCGACCTCACGCTCGCTTACACAAGGCAGAGGTGGGCGATCGTCCAACCGATATGGGGAGGAGATGCGCTCAGCATCTCGACATCCCCCAGCCGGAACGTTGGTTTCCGTGACCAGGGCCGCTTACCTCACGATGCTGAGTGGGCACCGGTCCTATACCCGTGACCTAAAATCCCCACCACATGGGTGGGATCGAACCCGGTCCGCTTTCCGTGGCCAGGAACCAAGGCATGCTTCCTTAGCTCGCTACGCCACGGCGCAGGACTGTGACATATCTATTTCTGCAAACGTTATCTAAATTAACGTGACAGATAGTCCGTTGAAAATACAAATGAACCGTAGGGAAATTCTTTTTCTATTCTTTGTTTGTTTGTTTCTTTCTTTCTTTCTTTCTTTCTTTCTTTTCGTTTCTTTCTTTCTTTGTTTCTTTCTTTCCTTCTTTCTTTGTTTCTTTCTTTCCTTCCTTCTTCCTTTCTTTTTTCTTTCTTTAATTTCCTTCTTTCATTTTTACTTTCTCTCCTAATTTCCTTTATTTCTTTCATTCTTTTTTCTTCTTTCTTTCTCTCTTTCTTTCTTTCTTTCTTTCTTTCTTTCTTTCTTTCTTTCTTTCTTTCTTTCTTTCTTTCTTTCTCTCTTTCTCTGTCTCTCTCTTTGTCTCTTTCTTTCTCTTTCTCTTTTTTCATTTACTCATTCTTTCCTTTCTATCTTTATATGACGTTTTCTTTTTTCCTTTCTGTTTGTTTACCTCGTAAAGAAGCAAAGTTTTCCGTCAAAAAGTTTAAATCCATTTTTCATTGCAGATAAATGATTTGAGAACGCTAAGATTTTAACTAAAATAGCATACTTATGTTTTAAGATATTTTCATGACAAATGAAAATATCTTGAACTTTTTGGGAATATTCTCCGAAGTCTCCTTTGTAATGAATGACTGGCTTAGCTGATATGCCTTAAGAGAGACAAAAGTTTGCTCCACTAGAAATGTATATCCTTTTAAGCACTCGATAAAATTGTTATATGAATGTTTTATGTAAACAACCACTTCCAAGTGTATCCTTGCTACTGGTCTGAATTCTCAAACGGTTATCTCAAATAAGATGTCGTTATTCCATCTATTCCCCGTGCGAATAAAATAGAATTTCCAGGCCACTCTTCGACGGCAATTTGACAATTGCTTAAAGCCAACAAGGAAATCCCTACAAAATGTTTATCTCGACTAGCGTGAAGTAGATTCATGAGTAGAGAATGTCATGTGATATTTTGTTCAGTTTTCCCAACCCAATAAAATTATTACCAAACACATGAAGAGAATTAACAGATACATTATTTCACAGCATTTGTTTATTTGGCTCTAAAGCTGACATTACCGAGAATCTTGATTCAAACGTGCTGCAATTAAAAGTGAGTGACGCTTCTATCAGCATCACATCACGCCATGTCACCTGTTTTTGTTTGTGACAACATCTACCAGCTTTCTGACAAGCTCACGTCCCTTCTTGGACAAGCAAAATTAATTAGATAACGATAATAACCATGCTTCAGTGCACCATGCAAAACACCAGCCCCCCCCCCCCCTCTAGTATGCCAAAGAATCACAAAGTTCTAACCATAATAATATAATTACATGTACTTTTAAAGGAACCTTTGAGCTTCACCAGATATTAAAGCTACTAAAAAACAAAATGAATAGTATTACATTACATTAACTTCTCTACTGGTTCGTAATTCATATATATTTCTTTATTCGGTTCACCTGACTCAAAATAATAGTTTCCAACATAGAGATGTAAGGCAAGATGCGGAATTAACCATCAAATGTTTATATACCAAATACTCCATTGCATTACCTAGAGCAATTTAATGCGTCTTTCCTTTCTCAAGTTTAATTAGTATTATGATTAAATATAAATGAGTGAATATAATTTTAGTAAACACTAATGATACCTAGTTTATTTTGTTTTATTGCTTGTCTGTGGCATAATTTGGTAGGTATTCGTAGAGAAGAACCCTATTCCCTTTACGCAAAAGCGTAAAATACTTGTGATACCTATGAGTATGTGTTGCAAAAGGGTTTAGAATTATAAAGAATTTATTATAATTGTACTGTTGTGGATACTTGGCGATAGAACTTATCGCTCACTTTCTGCTCGGGCGACAAGCCAGGTGAAAAGATGATTAGATATCAACGTTTCGGCAGTGTACATCTCTCCCATCATCAGGATATTTATAAAATCAAATACTGTATATAACACAACTATAAACAAAGACAAAACACTATCAAAATTCACATTACTGAACAAAAGACTATTTTCAGTCAATTAAATGCCAGGTCAGGAGATGGCGTGAGTATAGAAAATTATGTCAAAGAAACGTAGCTACTTAACTTGATTATCAAGCTGTATTGTACTTTGCTTCTTAAATCGACGGATTTCCATTTCCATAACAATGACTGAAAATAGTCTTTTGTTCAGTAATGCGAATTTTGATAGTGTTTTTTCTTTATTTATAGTTGTGTTATATCCAGTACTTCATTTGTGTTTATAACATTTTATAAATATCCTGATGATGGGAGCGATGCACACTCCGGAAACGTCAATATCTAATCGTCTTTGCACCTGGCTTGCTGCCCGAGAAGAAAGTGAGCGTATTCGTGGCCAGGAAAGATTCAGGTCTTACTTTATAATAACTTATCGTGTTCACTTTGTCTCTATTTTTACAAATGCATAAAATAAACATGTTAGTTTAATGGTCTTTATTGCACGAACCAAATAGCGCTGCTTGTAATTTCTCCGTCGCACACAGAACGTCTCTCATTTACTCTGCTTGCCGATTATGCTATAGCTATTCCGATTTTCACTGGTCAACTCACAACTCGTAATGCACACATTCCGTGCAGGCTCATCAATATGTATCTGGAATTACTGTGCCCTTACAATCCATTCACAACTCACGACTGCTCTGAATTGAACTGTCAACCGACCGACCGACCGACCGAGGTGCTGACTGGCTGTATAAAACCAGAGGTTTTTTTTTTCTGCGTGCACACAAGTTAAGTGGTTTACTGCAGGTAAGGTTCTTCCTTTTGGGATTTTGTAGGATGTTTTGTGGGCATTGAGGTGGGAATTTATTTTTGAGGTTACAATTTTCTACCCTCAGGTTGTGGAAATGGATGCCATACCTTGCAACCTGGTGTTTTAATTTTAAAGTTTGTTATTTGGTTGGAAAATTTTGATACCAAACAGCTTTGAAGATTATGTGGAACTCAGCTTTAGCTGCTGTTACGATTAGCTCCTGGGTTATCCCGGGTGCCCGCAAGCCGTGTGGGGTACCCGGAACAGCCTGGAATGGCGTCTAGTGGAGTCAATCTCCCAATGATCTAAAAAGGGCGCTTCCATGTCTGGGTAAAGTAGCGTAGCCTAATTTCATCCTCCACATATGGAAGACCTGAGGCCTCCTGTAGCAACCTGGTAGGTTGACCCACAGAATATATAGACCGAACTGTCAACTAAGTTTTGCACGGCCTTTTATACCTTACCGGTCGAAGGGAGAAGTTTCACTAAGTGGAAGGCTTTCCTCTTCCTGAGTTCGAACGGCCTAGGACAAATCTCACAATGTAGTTGGCGCTTTGGGCTTCGTGACGTCAGATAGTGGCTGTCCTTTCATGTTGGACGTCTCTGCTTCTCTCGCCGGCAAACGAGTGGCTGGAATGGATCGACTGACAATTTGTGCACGGCAGGTATCGGACGTCGCCGTCCGATAATAAGTCATGCTGATCTCGATTAACGTTAATAGATAGAATATCTGTTCTTCACATTGAAAATGTTTCAAAATTGTTGATCTTCTCAACAATTTGTAATTCTAACGCTTTTGATTGAAATGCCACATTAAGCAAACAAAATCTTCACCACCTGCCTGCCGTGCTAGGGGTTCCGGGTTCGATTCCCGGCGGTGGGGGTGAGGATTTTTCTCCGACCAAGATAATTCCCCATCTTCCCCAGAGTCTGGAAGTATGAATGAGAGTGTGAATGTGCGTGTGATCTAATGATTAAAAAAACTAAAGATATCGAGTTAACACCGGTATATTCCTAAGGAGAACGGCCGCCGATATGACCATAGCAGTTAAAGACGGGATATAAATGGAACAAAAAAAAATCTTCACCTTCAATTTTTTGGGCAATGGTCTATTCATTCTGGAGAAATTGTATATAGCCTTGTACAACCAGTAAGCGCTGATTAATGGATGAACACATTGTATATAAACAAAGAAAATTCGAAAACTCTGGTTTTCTCAAATTGCGATAACTAATTTGATTAAATTACCACATGTTTAAGATAATTTCATGCCGAATGTAATGTGTATATTTCATTTTATAACTCGTAAACTGGTAAACTGCATAACTGGTAAACCACAAGAGGCAGTAAAGATATTTTGCACAAAAGAAGTATATCTCGTTAGAACAAACAACTTACGTACAGTACAATTTTAATTATTGACTGAACCATTTCATGGGTAGTCGTTTTTGTAAATGCTCCAACACATTTTTTAAATTGGGTTGTTCATTTATTTATCCCTTAACCATTCAAAGAGAACAGAAGTTTAAAGCCAATTGATAGCGACCGAATTTAAAACATTTGACTATTTTTAAAGCCTATTCTATTCAAGTATTCCCCGTGTATGTACCTACAAGTGAATTATCAGTAAAATAAGTTCTGTAAATGTTTATCTCGATTAACACCAGGGAGATAGAGGATTATTGATAGTAAGTATAGTTTGTACAAGAGCAGAGAAAGTCATGTGAGTGCAACGCATTTATATTTTTAAATTACGGTTTACGTGTGCTGTTCTACTTTTTGTGTCTGAGCTTAATAACAAAACGTACTTAAGCATTCCAGGGAAGACTTCAAAAAAATTCCAGTAACTCGAACTTACCTCAGTATTTGTTTAATTGTATAAGGAGAACTTTACAGACTATAGGCAGAAAAGTCAAGATATGCATTTCAGGAGACATTAAATACCTTCGTCATATGTTTCAATTAAAACGCATCAATCCATCACTAAGAAAATGAAAGAATAACGAAACATTTGCTATGTAGTGAGTAGTTTTGGATAGGAGGTATTCGTTTCGAATCTTTGAAGGAATAACTTAAGTACTGTTTTAGTATTTATTCGACTTCTATATTTGGTTTAATGTAATGACACAAATATACATATTTACAAAATTCTTTTCTAAAATAATATTTTTATCTAAGGTACTTCGTAGTATGCATTTTCGCTTAAATATCGTTATAGACATTTTGGGTGTAAGTTATTGCTTTCCCTACTCTAACAGCGGCCTGTAGTTAAAATGCTTCACGTTTCGCTAAGCATTATTGAATCTTGGTTAAACTTTGTAGACTTGTAGCGTGTTTAATGGCATCACAAGGCCTTGCGTGTTATTGCATCGCTGAAAGTTTTGTACTTTAGAACAGAGCCACTCTTCAAGGGGAACCTGTCATTTATTTAGCGAAGAAATTAAAGGTCCCATTATGCACTTAATATATTTTTAATAACCTGAAGAGCTATCAACTCTCATAAGATATTTATAACATTATTGATGCTATAATTATAATCACAGGGAAACTGAAGTGTTTTCAGCAGTGAAACGGAACCAGCTTCTATCACGTGACTTACTCCACTTAGGAAAGGTATTCTAGTGTGTATGACTGAATAAAGTTACATATAAATCGAGTTATAAGCGGATGGAAGTGCGATAGCAACGAACTGTACTGCAGCCGTTGAAGGATGCGAGCTTTATTCTGGATGACTGGTGAATGGTAAATATCGTTAAGGTACACGATTTGTAAAATTTTTGTAGAGTTAATCATTTCCGAGGTATTCGTTGTTGATTTAAATTTTACTAAACTTAATCGCATTTTTATATAGGTAATGTCTTTCCCATGTAAAGAAAAAGTAATTTTAAAGCCATAAAAAAGAAACCAAGTATTAACATCTTCGACTGTTCCTTAAAGCCTACTGTATTATTGTATTCCCCTTGTAGCTACACGAATTGTGTAATGAAGCAATTTCTAAAAGGGTTTCGATTAATATGAAGCAGGTACAAGAATTAGTAGATAAAACTGGGATTAAAAAAAGTGTAAAATGCAAAGTGTTGCAAAATTTGGTGACTAATTAAAATTTAAAACGAGACATTATTGCCAGGTTGCAATATTCGGAACTTGGAGCAGCCGACGTGAGCTAATACTGTCACCCGAATATCGGAAGGTCCGATAGAACTAGCTGGCAGGTAGGGTGAGATGGGAAGCGTTTTAGACCACGCCTACCCATGTGACTGGGTGGCGCTCGCTGAAGGGGTGGGGAGAAAAGTACCACAAGTCACTACACCATCTCTTTCCCCTCCCCCTGACGTCTGGAAAAACCATGATGATTCGTTGAGCCTCGAAACTTCCAGATACTGCGATTTCTCTATATAAGCGTTGCATTGGACCAGTCAGTTAGTTTTTAGTTAGTTCTAGAGAGAATTGTACGGCAAGGTGCCGAGTAGGGAGTGCATGTGGACTTTCGTCCTTCGAACTGGTGAATTGTAAGTCTGACTTTTACTTCATTGTGTGTGTTACGTAATTGTGTGTAATCGGCAAGTATACCAACTGTAATTCGGTGGAAATAAGAAACATTTTGAGTTTGTGCAGCTTGGCTTTTTAATTCTTCGAACCCACAAAGTCACAATACTTTAAAGGCGGTATCAAATTAAAATATGTGTGCACATAGAAACAGAAAGAAGGCAAAACTGTACTGTTGGTTTCTTACTGTGCAGCTTCAATGTGATTTCTGACACATCGCTTGACCCTCATCAAGGCGGCCCGCGTTCGATCCCAGGCGACCGAATGTGATATTTGTGATGGACAACACGGCGCTGCGCCGGATTTTCTCCGGAATTTCTTGCCATCAGCTTGCCATAATTCCACCAATTGCTCCATTTATCACATTTCCCTTCATTCTCTTCCCTCAGGCTGATCACCTATCCTGGAATCTCTATTTAATCCAGATTTCGACGTCTAAAGACAAAAGGGATAGAGGAATAAGAATCCCCTAACACCATGATAGTGGTAAAACTAGCGAAGTTGAAGACTCGCTTAAAATAAATCCTGAAAAATAAGTGGCTAGCTGATGCTCCTGTTTCTCGTAGTTCAGAAGGGAAGAATTAAATTCTCAAACAACGGTAATTTGATCCACAAATCACAAACGGTACAAAACAAAAAATATTATTTGCATACCCTCTTATAGCTGGAGTAAATCATGATCCAGTTCTGATCCTACATAACACCAAAATCAATATTTCAGTTATAATATTACTGTAATATTTCTTGCATTTCAGCAAGTGTAAAAACAATTGTTAACAAAAAGGACGCAATAAAAGAAAAACCTGCTAAAATTTACTTGGTTGTTTACCTGCCAGCATTTATTTTTCTCTCTCTTCTGCAAACTGTTTTCTATTTTAATATAAACCCCAGCCCAAATGGTTTAATTGCAGATTTGACGTACGTACTAGAGCATATAGAGGGCTGAAGTGAGTAATACCTGAAAACCAAGGTTCTATGCTAGATTTGAACCTCCCCTTTCATTAAAAGACATCATAAAAACATCTACTAAGAAACACTAAACTGTATCTGGTTGTAATTTACTTTTATTTCATGTGTTGCTGCTTGGTGGGTAGAGTAAAAAGGTATTCTTTGGGTATGCGTGGATATGTATGGGAATAAGGTTGGTTCTAATGACACTGGAATGCAAATTTCAGACTGGTTTAATGACTGCTTCTTTTTATCATCACATCAAACTCGAAGTTGCCGACTAAGGGTTACTCATATATCAATGTTCAGAGTTACCGTATGTCAAATGCTTATTACTCGATAACACTTAATTCGTTATTTACGTATGAACCGACAGATACCTTTTCTCATCGCTTCTGGTCTGCCTTCGCCCAAGACAACACCAGATGACCGTCTTGCTCGAAGGCCACCCCCGTTTTGTCTTTCTCACTACAGCTGTGTGTGTGTCACTTTCACCTCTTGAAGCCTGTCTTTATTCACCAAACTCTTTTATGACTATTTTGTCCATTGTGATTATTAGTCTCGGTCATGCCATTATTAAGGGTCCGAACAATGTCTTTTTAGACGGAGTCAAGGGTTACCCACTGAGAATTCCTGCTAAGAACTTTCTTTCTTCCATTTCTTTTGTTAAAACTATTCAACCCAATGCACCTGCACGTGTTGTAACAAAAATACAATACTCCTTTGAAATCCATTATGATTATTTATTCATTGCATCCCTTAATTTCGGTATCACAGGATTTGTTTTCTTCAGTAAGGTGATAAAAAATGTAAAAATCGTCAATTTAGATCTTTGTGGCTTATGACAGCAATAAAGTCTAAGGTAATCATTATAGTCATACATTTTATTTTATAACTAACCCATTAATGCTCAAATGTTTTTTGTTTCAAAAATGAAAAAAGTATAATGTATTAGTTTAACATACAGAATGTCGGCAAGATAGAGGGATAGAGAGAGAGAGAGAGAGAGAGAGAGAGAGAGAGAGAGAGAGAGAGAGAGAGAGAGAGAGAGAGAGAGAGTGGAAAAAGAATCCTCTAACACCACGATAGTAGTAAAACTAAGGAAGTTGAAGAAGAAGAAGAATACTAACTTTTTTTTAATTTTACAGCCTCCAACGTTGTCATATCGGACGATGAATGGAATAGGTGAAATGATACTCAAATGTGTCCAGGGTCCATGGGGCTTAGAGCTACCCGACATTCGTCTTTCAGGATAGGCGAAAACCCCGGGAAAACCTGATCCAGGCAACTCACCCTGACCAAGATTGGAACTCGGGACCTCTTGAACGTGAGGCAGACATGCTACCATCTACGCTACCGAGGCGGGCGAATACTTACTGAAACAACTTTCAGCTCAACCTGGTTGAAAAAGAAACCTCTAGTTATGCGGCGAGAAACAACGTCACATCATCTCAAACATGATGAAAACTCAGCAAAACCCATTAAAAGTCTGCTGTTTATTTTATGGTTTTTGTAATTTTAGAGCCTCCTAGTTAAAATATCTGTATTTTTCATCGGTCAGTGTACGTAGAAGTGACGTCATAGTTTTTTCAAGTGGACAAGAAGAACTACAACTACAAAACTGATTTTCTTGTTTTCTGTTTTTCTACATTTTTGAAGAATCAAAAAGTTGCATACAATGCAGCTTTGTTTATTTTACCTTAAAACTTTAGGCAATATCTGGAAAGGACAAATGAAATACGCTTTATTTTTATTTTCTTAAGTTATGAAGACTCCGACTCAGACAAGACCATTCCTCATGTCGCAACCAAATTTATCACATAATTGTAGCGAGGCCAAAAAATCTCCGGAGAAAAGGAACGTAAAAAATAGAAGCTAGCAACAGCGAAGTAACAAATACCACATAAAATAGAATTATTTGTGACGCAACTTCACTCATCTTTCAAGGAAATTGATAGAAATTTCAAAAAAGTGAGTTGAGTCTAGTTTCACAAAATTTGTTTACATTCTATGTATTACCAAACTGAGAAAATGAAACAAACTTAAAGACAGAATCGATTGGCGGTATTTCAAAATTCATTACGCGATTTCTATTTTTTTAAATACACATTTTCCCCAAACCATTAAATCGATCAGACCATTTAATTGCTTTAATCATTTAACTTATAAAACTTATAATTATTTAGTGTAATAATATAGTGAAAGAGGTTCAAAATTATAACAGTTGATGCCGTATTTATTAGCCGTATGATTGAATACTGTTGAATAGAATGATAATTAAATTATAATAAGGAAGTACTGAGAATGAATTTAATATAATGGTTATTACGGGTGGATAAGTTCATGAAATGAAGCAAGGGTGTTTAAATTCAATTACTAGGATGCGAATAAATATTTAAACACAGAGCTATGTAATAATGTTGTTGGTCATGGATAAAAATGTCAGTTCTAAAGGTGTTGTCACGGGATGGGTCGCTACCTGGGTCATTAGCAGCCCGGTCGGGATCGGTCCAAAACAGGCTCAAACCAGTATTTCCGGGTAATGTCCAAGTGTTGGCTGTTCGCTAGCTAGAGTGGGTTTCAGACAAACTGGCTGGAGGCGAGGCTATAGCTGCTTTTGGTAGGAGAGATGATGTCCTAGAGTCAGTCTTCTGGTCTGAGACATGCTGCAGTGCAGACGTGTCTAGCCGGTCCTTGGCAAACGTTGAGTTAGTAATAATCAGTAGCGCGTATCTTATAAAGTGAACAATATCTCTCAGCAGTGAAGTAAGCGCCAAAGTATATTTTTAAAATCGTACTAGTGATTTATTCAACCGTGATAGACTTCAGCCACTCTGTATAGCTTAACCGTGATAGTGGAAAGACATAGTCATAGGATCAGAACATGGCGGTAACTCATGGTGAACTGTGAGCACGGAACGACGCTGTGAAATAAAGCAATTACAAGGAACTGTGTTGTTTTCATTCATCAACCTATCTCACGCATACCCTGCAGATAGCGCAGTCTCAGCTCTACTGGCTAGCCAGGGAAAATGAATAGATAGCTTGGAAAGCTAATCTACTAGACGACCAGACCATCGGGATCCAGGCTGCTGAGAACCCATCAACAGGCGACAACTCGGCGACAGCGTACGGGAGAAAAACTTTCAACACGTCGCGAAAATTAAAAAGGCTTGAACTCTATTATGTACAGATCTTTTGTCGAGCTTTACGGACAGAGAAGAAAATTTCCTACAGTATGCAAACTTATGAATGTTGTTAAAGAAAAGATAATTTTTGAAGTTGGAAGACACATTCTAGAGAATACTTAAAGGCATGTGATATCGATTCGCAAGAATAAAAAGAAATAAGTCATGTTAGGTACGCTGTTCTGATCTTTTGATGATCAGGCTGTACTGTACAATATTCCGCCATAACTACACTCAATGGTCAGAGAGGTCATATTTTATAGTATGCCAGCATTGATAAGGAAAGGGCACTGCAAACACCAGAATTCGTCTCAAGCAATGTCATTTTTAACTTTCTCATGGGCAACGGTGAATGAATTGGGTGAAATGATACTCAAATGAGTCCAGGGTCCATGGAGTTTACAGTTACCCGACATTCGTCTTGAAGGATAACGGAAAACCCCGGACAAAACGTTATCCAGGTAACTCACCCTGACTGAGATTCGAACTCGGGATCTCTTGAACGTGAGGCAGACAGTCGATGGTAGCATGTCTGCCTCACGTTCAAGAGGTCCCGAGTTCGAATCTCGGTCAGGGTGAGTTTGGATAAGGTTTTCCTTATCCTTCAAGACGAATTTTGGGTAACTGTAAGCTCCCTGGACCCTGGACTCATTTGAGTATCATTTCACCCAGTTCATTCACCGTCCGACATGACAACGTTGGAGGACGTAAATTACAAAAAAAAAAAAACAAATGATAATAATAATAGTAGTAATAATAATAATAATAATAATAATAATAATAATAATAATAATAATAATAATAATAATAATAATAATAATAATAATAATAATAATAATAATAATAATAATAATAATAATAATAATAATAATAATAATAATAATAATAATAATAATAATAATAATAATAATAATAATAATAATAATAATAATAATAATAATAATAATAATAATAATAATAATAATAATAATAATAATAATAATAATAATAATAATAATAATAATAGAAGAAGATGCCGTATTTAAACTTTTGTACAAATCTCATTTACTTGAGCTACAATTCCATCCGAGAGGGTACTCTGCTATCCATGCATCAATATCAGAAGGATCGGGTGCTGTACGGTCACATGGAAGTTTGACTTGAATTGCACTTACACGAACTTCTAACATGGTGTAAAATCTGTTTGTTATACAAACACTTGTAAATCGTTACGTAAGCACACATCTCGACCGGCTCGCCAGCTACTCCTTGATTTACATTGGTATGCATACTAGACATGCTATTCTGTTTTTGCTTCCTTCATTCATAATGTATGTCGAAAAAAATTGTATATCGAACCTATACTCTATTTGGCGTTACAGTGTGTGGTAGCAGCACAATTTTTGGAGCGAGCGAAACTGAAGCGCGAGTGGACTAAATTGCATATATTATCGCTTTACTTCCCCCATTGCGTTGCTTACTGCAGTGAAGCGATGCTCTTAGACTCCCCTATTATTTCGGGTTCGCGCGGCTCGGCGGACAGCACACTGCAGGGGGGCCATCCATATGGCCACCTGATTCCAGCGACAGAGGCCATCCACCAGGTGAAGAGGCCAAACTACAGACAGTAATCCATAACAACCTTACCTAGAATTTCTCAAACACTCTCACCCTTGAATACCTTTACACATCACCCACAACCACCTCACTCAATAATCCCGATACAGGCCGTAAGCAGGGCTTCGGTCATGCTTACGTCCTGCCACCTTCATCGCCTTGGACCAGGCCAATATATCCCTTCCTCGAATCCTCAGGTGCTTACAGTGGTACTGCCACAGCACCACTCCTGAATACTCACCGGTGGAGGATTTTAGTGGGTAGGACTGGCAGTTCAATCCCCCAGAGGAGTCCCACACTCCAATCCCAGAGTTAGTGCGTAACATGCATTTTCCTCCACTCGAAAAACAAAAATTCCGTATGACGAGATGCTAGGTTCCTCTGAGTAGTGTACAGAAACATAAGAGTGGAAAAACTCTAAAAAGTTATAAAGAGACTGTTGAATTAAACATACTTAACTATTTCTTTTAACATTGACACCCTGTCTGCGAAAAAAATTAACTGAGCTGATGTTTGAAGCAAATGGTGTATCTGTGAACACCGTATCAAATGAGAGAACCGAAATTAAGTAAAGAGGAACTGTAAAAATCCCTAAAAAGAAAAGGGGAAGATAATTTGGTGTTTCAGGGCAAATGCATGAGTTTGTTATAAGTGCTATTTGCAGAAAGGTGTGTATCATGAAACTATAAAAATATTTGGCGCACTTGCTAATGTTCTTAAAGAAAAAATTGATAATTTCGGTGCTTTTAAAAATGCTGTTAGAGAGTACCTTTGCTCAAAATCTTTTTATTCTGTACAAGATTATCAGAATGACAAATTATCCTGATAATGCTTCTGTAGCTCTGTAAGTAGTATCTAACTGTTCCAATGACAAATCATTACCAATAAATCTATGATGCATGTTGAAAGTTTATTTTTAATGTATATGTATTTCAGAAATAACAAGAATGGTAGCCATTGCAAAAAGGTTGAGACGTACTGGCATAAGCCAAGTGAAAGCTGAATTAAAAAGTGTTTGATTTTGTATCATATATAATTATCCCTGCTTTGTTTTCCATAATGTTGTTCATATTGCCTGTATACTATAATATGTGTCTTATGTTAACTTTTGTACATATATATGCCATTAAACATTATACCTCTGGACATGTTCAATGTTTACAGCCTTTTCTGGTTACAAAAGAACCTACTGAAAGCAAATCAATCTAATCTAATCTAATCTTTAAAGTGCAGAGTTCCCCTTTAAACAATGAACCTCATACTATAATGTACTTGCTCTAGTAAATTTTTGCTCACAAAACTATATTGCATAACTCTTCTTTAAACGTTTTTAATTCATGTTTTTAGTTTATTTAGCGAATATGAGCCGAGTACTTTTCTAACCCTACACTGCTGCAGTGAAACATATGACGGTTGCAATAAGAGACAGAAGAAAACAGCTGAGACAGAGAACGTCAACACGTGTTTGCCGGCGGAGTGATACAATGTTAATGTGCATCTCCACTTTAACCTCGTAGGGAGTACAGCCAATTCGAGATATTTCTCTAACCCTGACTGCAACTGAATCTGAAGATACTAATTAAAACATACTATTAAATGCTGATATTACACAATAAAGATATGACGAAAAAGTGTATGGAAAGTATTAGTAATACAACGAAAGTGTCAGCTGCACGTGGAAGCAATTCTCCATCACTTAATTACTTTAATAAAAACAGCTCTATGGAACTGTCAGCATTTAATTATCATCTAACAATATTCAGGTACATATCTGAAACTAAACCGTGTATTTAAGGCAGTTCAGACGTTACACAATTGGTAACGTACAAACCCAAGCAAAATAAGTGATAGAGAATTCTGGGGATACATTTGGTGTTAAATTATCGTTCCTAATTATTCAGCAGCTGAAATTCCAAGTATCGACCAATCTGGATTTAATTGAGATTCACGTACATTCCAGCATGAGACAGCTGTCAGAGTGAAATCAGCGTCGGAATATCATATTTCTATACATATAAGCCAATTATTTCATTTCAAACTGGATTTCATTCTTTTAATGTTCATTTTCTTCCATGAACAAGTGGCACAAATGGACGCATAACGGTTTTAAAATTAGCCAAAGTGCAAAGCTTATTCCTAAACAATGACGAGATAACTCATGATGTCTAGTTCTGCTTTCACTTTTACTCCATCAAAAGGATCGGTTCATATCTCTAGATAAACACATACAGGTAACAACATTCCACGTTCTTTCTCCAACCTTTGGATGGGTACGTTTTTCGCCAATGGAAAAAGCACGCTGAACGACTTCTGTTCCGCAAAATGGATATTGAACTCTGCAAGCACAACTCTATCATCAACCTTCATCCACTTATTTATTATCACTTCAGTGCCTCCCACCTTTAGCAACATAACCAACCATCCCAGGAGAAAAACTAGATTTTAAGTTGAATGTGTTATCTGGATTACGAAAGATTCAAGTTATCCAACATTCAACTGTTATTCATTTAATACACATACTGTCGATCGCTCACATTTGTGTTTAACAGACTTTCACACCAACACCCATAATCCATAAACATGCTAATAATAGGTACGTGCATCTAAATGGAGTACCTGTGTTTCTGGTCTTACTCATTATTAGACCACTATGTATAACGATTGCCAACATTGCCGCTATGTACAGTCCAAATTGATGTAATAAGTATTGATTACAGCTGACGTTTCCATTAATTTTATATCAATACTGAGGGACGCCTCGCGATTGTGACTTATTAGACACAATAGGAAATTTTATTTTAAGTGAGATTGAATGTTTTTTTTTTTCTTTTCTGTATAGGAATTAACTTTAGCTCCTTTGAGAGCTCTTAACATGCCACCACCTTTATATGAGACTGAGTCTTGTGTGAGGTAGTCAAATATTAGATCAAGATAAATTTAATTCTGTATATCTAAATATTTATTTATTCTTTATCTCTTCCCTTCAAAGCCTGAATTTTCAGCCATATATTATTTCATAACTCCATAAAGGATAAAAGTATTTACTGAGAAAATGCTCGTCTCAAGAAAATTGAAGCTAAAATCATGCAATTTTAAATCTGGTCAGCAATTTTAAACAAATTCAGCAGTAGCAAAAACTAATCGGAGTTTTTGTACTTTAAAGACAGTACATATATATTTTATCAGCAGTACATGTATAAAAATATAAAAAAAATTCCCAGTAACAGAAGAATACTAATAAGTTATTTATGCTGTTAGTGAAACATTAAGCATTTTGGAAAGGTAGAGTCAGACTCAAAAATTCAACGCCATAACCGGGATTTGAGTCACGGATCTTGTGGTTGCCGTCCAGCCGCTCTAACCATTGAGCTACTATGGTCACCGTGCCGATATAACATTAAATTCTCCAACTGACTCGTGATTTTCCCGGTAAACCACTTAGGAGTTCTCATAAACACACGAGATAACTACCTTAATGGCGACTCACAACGTGTAAGTACTTTTAAGGCCCGGGATTTATAGTTAACCACTATTAGGTCAATTATTGGAAATTAATTGTTCTTTCACACTGGCCGTGTATAGGCTAAAGTATGCAAAGGTAGAGTCAGACTGAAAAATTCAATCTGTGGTTCAAATCCCGGCTGTGGCGTTGAGTTTTTCACACGGCCAGTGTGAAAGAGCAATTAATTATGCATTTTGTCCACGAGTGGTAGGTTTGTTAATTTCCGCTAGTGTATATATAAGTCTTGATTCACTGTAGTGCACAATGTTTTATCCAGCACTTACCCTAATCATTAAAAAGGCTTACTGCTTTTGTAATTAAACTGTAACAAAATAGGAAAATAATTTCTAATTTTATTTTCTGGAATATAGAGCTATTTAGAGCAAGGCCGGCTGCATGTGTGCCACTAACAGCGTTGGCTAATACCTAATATGAGAGAATCTATGTTGGCTTGTCGTTTGTTTGAATTGTTGGTATAGTTTGAATAAGCTATAGCAGACAAAGTTTCGTATGGAGCCAAGAATGTTTTATCAGATATGTTACCAAGCAAATCTAAATCTACAAACGAAAAGGAGTGATTGTATTCTGTTCATGCAGTGGTTAAAGTGAAATTTTACCCATTCTTAATGCTGAAGTGATACTTCAGTAAATTGATTTCTTTTATGATAGTATAACTTTACAAGTAAATTTGGCACAAACCGTCCCATATCCTCCATACCTACTCCGGAGTCCCATACATTGTAGACGTGGTGCGTGAGAGGTCCCGTACCATCTACAATAAGCTAGACTCCCATCCCAATAACCTGGTGAACGACCTTGGCCGTTACGACCACAGGGCTACTCGTCGCAGACCGAGTTACCGGTTGCCCAAAGATGCACTGGGTAACCTGAACTGAACAGGGCTACTTTCCCATGACTCTATTCCCCCAAGCCCAGAAATGGGCGTGGTAAGTCTCATAACCAAACATTTGTTCCTTTCCCACTAGCCTGTCTAGCGGACTGTGCTCAGAAGCCTCCCAGGCAGGCGGAAGAGTGCAGCCAGCACTGGGTTCACACCCCTGCACTAACGCCTATTTAAGGCGCTAGGCGTAAGACAACCGCCTGCGACAATCGACATTTCTTTTATACTGCCCAGATAAAGCCGCACTAAGCGGCTAGGTGCTGGGCAGCAAACACTCCGCCCAGGTAAACCTGGACGACTCGCATCTTCTGCTGGTCTGCTGCACAAAATAAAATCACAAATTAAGTAAGTAATACTTTTCCAAAAGGGTTGTCGAATGAGTACAAATGTGTAGGTCCTCTCCTATGTTTTGATAATCACTTCTTAACTACTTTTATTAATAAACAACAAGTTTACTCAAATGTTCAACAGAATTTTAATCATGTTGGAGTTGCTTTAGTAATAAAAATAACACGAGTCTACTTTGGGAAAACTACCATACTTTTTAGCAATACGATGTAAACATGTCTTACCTCACAGTGTCCGAGATCGTAAGGAATGCCTGAGATGCACCGTCATAGTTCAGCGGTAGAGCCTCTGTAAAAGAAATACTATATTAGGTTTTTTCCTTGACTTTTTAATGGACTTCAGCTCCCAATATTGTCGCTTGTTGTCATGTTCAACAAACAATTGATTATGTAAGATACCCATCAGCGCCGAATTCATCACTTTGAACCCTAATGTGCACATGTTTTGTAAGAGAAATAATATATTTGTGTAGAGGGCTTTCATATAGAAACTTGCACGTTCAAGAAATAACACAGTTAACTTTAATAAACTAACTTCAAATTTAAATATCGAAAGGTACGTTACAGACCATTGTTAATTAATTGCACTTTTGATATCATACCCTAACTCCCAACTAAAATGTAAATACATTTTTTATATTGCCATACTTATATTTGAAATAGTATTCCGTTTTATGTAAATTTCATCAAATACGTTCGTATTGCATTCCACTCAATATTTGATACGAGTTTCCATCGGAAATGCCTAAATTAAAAGAGTAGTGTATTTAGAAGGAGGCTCATGTACCTGTGTGTAACAGCTTTTCTGATAATTGTAATAGTTCCCCTTGGTCATAAACATAAAATCGCTTAATATATGTTATATCACAATAATATTAGGTCAGAATATATATTCTATACTGATTATGTTGCATCGAAAGGAAACACACAGCTATTACAGAAAATCACATAGTAGATAAGGCATATATATATAGAATAAGAAGTGTTTGATGGACTAGAAATATAGATGAACGGAGAAACAGAAATATGATGTCCCTCTAGGTTGAGAATACAGGTCGGTCGGCTTTCTTCATAACTAAGTCCACTCCTAGGAACAATACCTGCGAACCATGTGAAGGCTTGGTCTGCCACCCTGTGCTCTCTTTCAAGCCAATATGTACGTGATCAATACAATGTAGGTATAGATTATGCGAATTCCTAAACTTTCACAGAGTAAAGTAGCGACGATAGCTCTGTGCCGTTGACCTACTTTCTTCGCGCATGGAGAGAGTCTAAGCCCAAGCGCCACTTGCATCTTCTGCTAGCGCTAAAAGATGGAAGACAATGCAGCAAGGCCATATTTCACAGACTCGTCTTTACTAAAACGCATACCTTAAGATATATGAGCATTTGCTGATCTTAGTCATTGAGAAACAACAGATCTTCTTTACTGTTTTACTTCTTTGCTTTCACAAATCTTTTAATTTACAGAAAAATAAAAATCTGGGTTGATGTATTTGTGGCTTGTAGCGCATGGAAGTGAATTAGCCGATTCTCGTATGAAGATATGTTTCATCTTCATAGATAACCGACCTTCCTTCGTCTCTAAGCATTTTTATGGCACGTAAATATGACACACGCCCATTTCTCATATACCTTTCCTATAACAAGACCCTGTTGATCGTTGCCTTCTTCCACTTGAGGCCTATGCCACATAAGATAGTCTTTAAAATAGTGCTCTCCCCTTTAAAGTTAATGGAATCTTGATGTTTCAGGAGTCCTAAATTTTGACAGTGGGCAGTTTTCTCCTGAATATACAAAATATAAATGGTTTGGCAAATTACACACGTATCAAAGTCATCAATGACAGTGATTGTTTCTGGTACACAATGTACTTTCCAGATGTTTCAAAGGAGGTCACTTGTGCCTCACATTTCTCCTCTACTTTAATTATTTTACGAAATTTTCTCTCAGATACTTTTGTTGCTGCACTCACCCTCCCTTGCATTTTATTAGCATATCGCCAGAAAATGCTTCCCATTTCAGAATAGATTGACATTAATAACTTCGCGGTTTGGCTGTGAAGTGTTTTCCCGCCAAGTTTGCTTTGAATTGGAGGCATTTTAATCTAAATAAGAAAATATATAAACGCGCACACATACCCACAGACAAAACGCTAATCACCAGTGCGATTAATAATAACAATTTCTAAAACTTCAAAAGGTTAACGTGACGGCACCGAAGCGTTAGAAGTTACCCGGTCAAACCATTCCACGATACTGGCCATTTCAGTGTACTCCGCATGACCGAGAGTGTAAGCTCGGCAACTGGATTCTAAACGATTGCGCACACGGTCTCCACAGGCACAGAACCATCGTCCGCACTGTACGTGCTTCGGAATTAAGTAAATGGACGCTGTGGGAAACTTTCTATCAACGTTTGGTCATGCGCACATACAAAATTCGTACGATGGTTTAAACTCGAAATTGAAACCAACCAACTACAGTTTAGAATTTACACACGTGATTCTCACAAAAATTCAAACTGTAACGATAAAGGGGAAATCCAGCAAATAGTGGATCCATGATTTTGATAGCTGAGACACTCTATCTCGGTCCGGGTGTAGTGAAACCACGCCGTACATGCCAGCGCGGCAAGAGTAGTGTCCAATTAACTTGAGCTGGCAGCTGAGTAACGATGCGCACTAAATGGAGTGGTCTAATACTAAACCTGAAAGAAGGCTGAAGATAATTTGTACATATGGAGTGAGTAATACATGTACCCTCTATGGCTCCAAATGTACAAAATCATCCTCAGTCTCCTTTCAGGATTGGTAACAATCTAATTCATTTAGTGTACATTTTTACCCAGCTGCCACCTCAAGTTAATTGGAGTGTACCTCCAATACACAACACATTGATCCGTGATTTTGATAACAGAAACACTCTCCCTCGGTCGGGGCATAGTGAAGTCACATTATATATACAAGTCGGTAAGAATACACCGAACACATAACACGTGTACAGAACTCTATTGTTACCGCCAAACACATCACACGAGTCTGCAAACAGCAAATTTCCAGGTGGCGAGTGAGGTATCCAATTACAGTTGTGAATAAATCGATCATGGAACAGTCGATATGTTTTCTTCGCTAATCACACCACACTCAGTCAGGACGTATCCCACACCTGGAACAAAGAAGAGAGTCCATGCAGAGCGAACCCCGAAGAAAACCCCGACCTGTCCATTAAACCTCCTACATCCGTAACCCTCACCCGTCACCTTCCCTACTTTATGAGGTGATGAGTGCTGGGAGGACTCAACCAGGTTTCTAACGGACAAGGACCACCTGATGATCAAAATATTGGTCTCAAAATGATCCTACACAAGATTTTCAGAAACTTCCCCCACATTAAGTAATTCAAATGGAAAACGTTTTTGTTATTTTTGAATTTTTAAAAAACAGTTCTGACGGCCTTTATTAAAATACATATTATATGTAATAAGTTTGCATGGTCAATAAAGTACATATGTAGATAGTCCAGAAACTGCTCTTCATTCACGACTAGTACTAAACTAGTAAGTAGAAGAATATGGCAAAATCTTACAAAATTTAGATCTCGCTTAAGGCTACAATTTATAATGTTAAATTGTGGTGGTGTTAAAATTTGTGATACTTTCTTTGATATTCGTATATATACCGCTTGTTTTAAGCGGTAAGTCGCCGTTTATTCTCGTGGTTATGCAAATGGGATACAATTACAAAGCCTAGAAATAGCAAAGCCTGTGTTAACAATCTCTCTTCAGTGTACTGTATCCTTATATCTGCAATCAAATATATACATTTCACAAATCTCGATTGCTACAACTGCATTATGAATGAATGTTCAAGGCTTGGAAATACAGTGAACTTCTTAAATATCACAGAATATCGATTAGAAAACTAATAAACCCCAAATTCACAAATGTGTGTAACAAAATTACATTGATAAGCTGGAAATTCAGCAACAATATAGCAAATATGAAACCTGGATACGAAGTTTGCATGCCCACTGTGGATTACTGAAGTACTGCAGCGCTTTGCATAATTGCTTGACATTTTAATCTTTTAATCTACTTATGAAAACATCACTCAAACTAAACCCTTTTCAGTTCACTGACTGCTGATGCGGTTGCCGTTTAATTGAACTTTATGGCTATTGCCCATTGGTAAACATAAGTGTCAGAGGACGTTAATTAAAAAACCAGTGAAAGAATAAGCTATAATAAGCTGTCGTAAATGTAGTAAGTATAGAAAGTGGTGTGAACGTTATACCAGGTGAGTCAGCTGCCCCTATTTATTCTTATCTATGCAACCCGCAGTTTACAGTCTAATGTGAAAACACTGACCCTTTTAGCACAAGAGACATTATTGCAGCTCTGACCTTCTAATCGGTATTATCTCAACCCCCATTAATACTTACAGTCCTGAATGAGCACCAAGAAGTTGTGAAAAGCTTAAATAAACGACGGGTTTTCATGTCTATAATACTAGCACGGTGATAGATTGTGCTTACCCAAAGAGCGATATAGAATACGCGACAGCTGGCCGAGTGCGTTAGTTACATAGCTACTGGCATACAAAGATGCCAAGGCTAGGTTCGAAACGTCACATTGTTTTGCTTTTTGTTCCTTCTTCTTCTTTCTCAGAGTCGTTTTTGTCTGTATTTTAGTTATTAATTTATTTATTGTTGCTACTGACTCTTGTGAGCCAAATACACAATAATGACAATCCGATAATTAGGTATCTACAGGGATTAGCTCACCATATAAGTTGTGCTGAGCTCACCCTACGGTCAGGCTGCACAGGCCCTTGCCCTTCAATGGGAAACTACGGGCTATCTTTATCTTCATGTTTAACTTTGTAAGCCCTTATTATCTTTACCGTATCTGGTGTTGTAAACCATGTTACGCAGCTGGCTTTCATTTCTAGGAGTATGTCGATGACATTAAGTCTAGTGGTTTTTGTTTCATACTTAAATCTTATGTTTCACTTTGCATTAATGAATGGTTTGAAACTTGGTTGAATGAATCAAGCTGTGCTGACCATAATAAAACATCCACTACGAACTACACATTTATAACTATTTGCCAGTGGAAAACATATATATTATTGTATTCTGTAAACGCCTATAATGCTATAAAAATGTTATTTGTATTATAATATCAAGTTATAGTTCCCAAGAGATAAAATAAAGGTTAATAAAAATTTTGAACGAATCACGAAGGATTTGAACCCAAGTTCAAGTGAAAGAGTGATTAAGTAACCTGTACAATGCCATTTAGCCAACGCTAGGTTGCGAAGGAAGGTTTATACACGAATAAATAAGGTAACGCCCACCTCAAATCTCTCTTTTCTTAATTTACGTCCTTAAACTTTTTGACCTGCGCCGTGGTGTAGCGGGCTAAGGTAGCATGCCTTGGTCTCTAGCCACGGAAAGCGGCCCGGGTTCGATCTCACCCAAGGGAATTTTCGGTCCCGGGTATAGGACCAGTGCTCACTCAGCATCGTGCTAGGAAAGCGACCCTGGTCATGAAAACCAATATTCCGGCTGGGGGATGCCGAGATGCTGACCACATCTCCTCCCCGTATCGGTTGGATGATCGCCCATCTCTGCCGTGCGTAAGTGGGCGTGAGGCCGGCAGTCGGGTTGGTAGGCCAAGACTTTGCATAGGGCTATCGCGCCACGGTCTTTTAACCTTTAACTTTTTAAGTCATATCGAACGATGAATGGAATGGGTGAAATGATGCTCAAATGTGTCCAGGGTCCATGGAGCTTAAGGCTACCCGACATTCGTCTGTGAGAATAAGAGAAAACCCCGGAAAAACCTTTTCCAGGTAACTTAACCTGACCGAGATTTGAACTCGGGACCTCTTGAACGTGAGGTAGACACACTACCATCTACGCTACCGAGGCGGGCTATAAACTGTTTTGCAAATCATCCATTAGAAGGCATTCAAGAAAGGCGTAACTTACATATGTCACTTAGCACGTTGCATAAATTCAAGAATAAATAGGGGCAGGTGACTCACCTGGTATATAACATTTTTATTATTTTTAACGTTTCTTTATAAACAACACTAAAAACTTTCCTTTATTATTTGCAGAAACATATTTCCTATCGCTTTTCGATTATGGCTGTGAATAAGGCAGTTCAGAACGTATAGCAAACATAGCAAATATGTGGTGAATTAATTTAAGTGCAACTAGTAATCAAAATGAGTTAATTCTTGCTTTTGAAAGCTCTACATAACACGATATACACGCAGCAGTATTGTGCCCAGGGATACTAAGGTGTGTGTCCTTTACTCTACAAGAGGTTATTCTCAGCTCAAAGTTTGTCCACGAGATGGAAATGGTGAAGGGGGTGTGGAAGAATTGTTTGAGGAAGAGCCGAGGACAATGGTCCCATCTGTCAGGTCTCCTAGCAACGCTACGATACTCCCGAAGTGTAAGAGGGAGAAAGAGAGAGAGGGAGAGAGAGAGTTAACTGCGTGACTTTGGAAACAGCGCAAAAATAAGATTTCAACCCTCGCAGCGTAAACAATGGCATTTTCTGGCCAATTATCTCATAGTAATTAATTTCCAAGTCATTTTTAAGCAAGGGAGGTATTGGACAGAACCCCCTGGTGTTTCAGTAGTATCATAACTTATTTCGGAAATGTAATACTATGTTCACCGAATATCTACGTATTGATAATTTGTAAAAGGCTCTTGTGATACAGTTTGTACCTCTTATGTAGAACAAATATTATATTTTAACAGAAAGTTCCTCGCCACCATTTTCTCGGAAATACATGTAATTGGTGTCCTCTGGGAAAAAAGGTCAAGCGTATGTGTACTTCATTTAAGGTTTAACTGCTTTAAACCGTAATGTCGTATCGGACGATAAGTGAAATGGTAAAAATACATTTTTAAAAGTATATTTGCCACATTTTCTGCTGAAAGTAATCCCCCTCAGATATGACACACTTATTCTAGCACCTTTTACAATCTTGTAGAATGTAGAATCTGCTGGAGCTCCTTCTTCGTTATGATGTTCACCGATTCTGTTTTATCTCCTAAATGTTGACAAAACGAAGTCCTTTCATGATTCTCTTCAGTCTCTGAAATAGAAATAAATCGCAAGGTACCGTGTTTGTCTGAGACAACGTAACTGTTTTGTTTCTGACAAAAAATCACAAACAAACAGCAGCGGCAGCATTATCGTGATGTAATTTACAAGAGTGGTTTTATTATAATTCTAGTCCAATCCTCCTCGACTTCGGAATTGAGGTCGTCCAGAGAGATCGTCGTTTTCTCTACTCTTTGAAACTTTTCTACCATTCGCAAACACTTGTCTTACTTATAGAAGTTTCATACAGTCAATATTTCTAACGCAGTACGGTCCTTTGTTTCACTTTTCAAGCAAAATATATTGCGAATTAATTAAACATTCCCCAAGAACTCGAAAACACCTATAAAATTTCCAACTGTCAACAAAAGACCAAGTATTCAAAACAACTGAAAATGCAAATATACATCAGGTGCATTATGCACCTTTAAGATAATATAGTAATTTTGAAAATAGATTGTTGTCGTCGTAATTTACGTCCTCCAACGTTAAGTCATATCGGACGGTGAATGAATTGGGTGAAATGATGCTCAAATGAGTCCGGGGTCCTTGGAACTTACAGTTACCCGACATTCGTCTTTAAGTATAAGGGAAAACCCCGGAAAAACCTTATTCAGGTAACTCGCCCTGACCGCGATTCGAACTCGGGACCTCTTGAACGTGAGGCAGATATGCTACCATCTGCGCCACCGAGACGGGTTTGAAAATAGATAAATAAAAATTAGGGAATGGGTCGATGCAAGTTTTTCTCGAGGCTCGAAGCCGATGCAAAACATTTTCTATGATACACGATACTCCGATACGCGATATCGTCATTTATACTTCCAGTTCGTTACAAAATAGAATATCGGGAGACTGTTAATGACAGTAAAATTAAATAAGTGCACATATTTAATGAGATAAAACTTAAAACATCAGTGTTCTTATTTTTAAACTCTACAATAGACATTTAAAAGCAAAATAGTCCACTTTTATTAGTTGTTGTTAAAAAATACTAGCATTTTCATTCTTTTGGGATCAAGTCTGCTGTACTAAATAGTCTTACAGAGAAAACTGTTGCAGGTGGAATACACAAATATTTAATTTGTTTTCCAGTAATCCAGTTCAGTAGAAAGATGAAATGACAAATCGTCGTTGAGATATGCAGTGATTTAATCCTGGGAACTGTTAACTGACAGTTGACACACGATTATTTTCTTGTATTTTTTTGTGTAATCAACGTCCTCCAACGTTAAGTCATATCGGACGAAGAATGGAATGTGTGAAATTATGCTCAAAGGAGTCCGGGTCCATGAAGCTTAGAGTTACCTGACATTCGTCTTTAAGGATAAGGAGAAACCCCGGAAAAACCTTATCCAGGTAACTCACCCTGACCGAGATTCGAACTCGGGACCTCTTGAACGTGAGGCAGACATGCTACCACCACGCTACCAAGGCGGGCTATTTTCTTGTATAATTTTACTGTATAGGTACCACATTCCTGCCCGCCTCGGTAGCGTAGATGGTAGCGTGTCTGCCTCACGTTCAAGAGTTTCCAGTTCTAATCTTGGTCAGCTTCATGGACCCCGGATTCATTTGAGCATCATTTCACCCATTTCATTCATCGTCCGATATGACTTAACGTTGGAGGACGTAAATTACACACAAAAACAGGCACCATATTCCTGGCAATTTCTCGGGATTTTCGATGTTCTACTTGCGGCAATAATATTTTGTGATTTTGAAATAAAATAAAAAATATGCAGAATCGCCACCAACGTATAGAAAAAGTAATTTTCTAATTTTATGAAGTATCGTTCGATTTCGATAGAAGTATCGTGAGTATCGAGGTATCGCAAGTATCGAGAGCTCATCTCTAGAAAATGTACATATTGTGACTCTGTGGGTTCTAGAATTAAAAGGCCGAGTTGCAGAAATTAAAAATCTCCTTTATTTACGTAGAAATACTCATAGATTACAGCAGCATTACGTTACTACACCATCAGTCTACCAAGGTCGATGACAATAAAAGTGACAGCAGATTACATCATTAGCTCTCGTTACAACAACACAGTTGGCTGTCTCTCATTTCACAACACTGTTTCACAACTAGCTCTTTGCGAGCCATCACTTGCTTAAATGCCTAATTCTAGATTCGAGATCTTTCCGGAAGAATAAAGAAACCGAATAATCAAGATATTACCAGAAATTTCCATTTATCTCAGTTTGTTTGTTTCGGTAAGTCTTTTATCTCAAGCGCTATGTTTATCTGCTTATGTACAGACTGTTTTCTTATTTGTGTCGAAACTTTTATGCCTGTTGCCTTGACAATATTGTATAAAGCTAGCGTTAATTTTTATTGAAACCTCGTATATAATGAACACCGATCAAATTGCAATTCCATTCTGTTTTGAAAAAAAAAGGGAAGCAAATATGTCCAATCTAAGCTATAATGCGGAATGTTTCAGAAATGGTTTTCTACAAAAGCGTAGGTATATTTGATATGATTCTATGTTTCGGCAGTTTCAACACATTTGTTGTGTAGTAAGACTTTCTTCATCTTTTAAGGCTTATCAATGACGTAAAAGTGATTCAGAAGTAAGAACACTTCTGAGGCAGTTTTCAGAATCTTCATTTTATGTAGGTACATTACTTTTGTTATAAGCAACATTTTCGAAGTGTTTTCCATTCAATGTTAAGTCTGGGTTGGGTGGAATTTTCTTTAATATTGTGACTTTGTGGGTTCGTGGAATTAAAAGTCCGAGTTGCAGATATTCCAAATCCCTTTTATTTACATAGAAATGTACTTATAGATCACAGCAGCATCACGTTACGTACACAATCATTCTACCAAGGTCGATGACTATGACAAACAGTGACATCTGATTACATCAGCTCTCATTACAACAACACTGTACAGCTGTTACTTCTCTCTGTTTACGACTCACTCCTGATAATTCTAGATATTTCCGGAATAAACAAGAATTCAAATGTTCTATACACCAATCAAGATGTCACCAAAATGTTGCAATTACCTCACTTATCTGTGTCGGTATGTCTTGTCTCAGTGATACACTATCCGACGGTTATCTTTATCTGCAGGCTCTTTGTGTACACAAACCGCGCTTATCTCTCGGCACCGAAACTTCCGTGCTTTTCGCCGCGACATATGTGAGACGTATCCTTGAAAAATGTTGAATTTAATACCAAATTTGCTTTTTAACTGACTTTTCGGTTTGTAATTAGGCTGTTCACAACCGCATACGACACCATTTTCGAAATATTCTTTTTTAGGGAGGGGATACACATATATTTCCGTAAATCTGTACCTTGGGTGGAAGATTTCCCCTGCTTACTATGGGTAGAAGTGAAAGTAATAACTTTGTCTAAGAACTTCTTCTAGAAATTATGTAAAATAAACGAGAATTGCTAAGCAAAATCATATGAATTTAAACCTAAAATGTTTTATGTTTATATTATCCGTACTCTTCTCAGACTGTTATATCTGTACTGTTGAAATTCGCCTTCTATTATACCTCGTAGAGATAAAGTGTGTCGATACATCACAACCTGAAATGATTGCAGTTCGTGGCATTGTTTTCCTTGCAGAATTACTATCTCTGTGATATCCTTAACACGTTTTCTTATTTAATTATACCAAGAGTACATTTTCCTTTTTGCTACATCCGTTCTTTCAACTATGTGGTGAGAATTCCATCAGGTTCTATTAAATTCCCGTTCATTTGTTTAAGTGCTAGCTTCTATTCCTGTATCAACATTGGAAATCGTTGTTTGGTTCTTTGACGCGACTGTTTCGTCTTCCCCATCTCTTGTAATAACGCCATTGCATTTTGCTTCCAAAGAATAAAACTGTAAGAGAAATACTTCTGATAATGTTTAGTGTTTAATGAATAACTTGCTATCAGGTATAAGGGGTTGGTTTAAATACAAAATATTCCGTATGTATCTTATGTGTACATCTGCGTGTATGTACTAAACAAAATGAATGGAAACAGAATAAAGCATTTTTTGAATTCACACCTACAAAACCATTTATTTTTCGAATAAATATCAATTTAAATCTTAAGCATGTTACTTATTTGTTATATATAATATTTACGTTCAGGTTTTCTCATGTATTTCAGTTTTCCCTTATCTACTAACGTTAATATAGAAAGTATACTACCTTAGGAAAACTTACTTCAGTAGTGTTACTTGATGTGATATGATATATTTACTGTGCATATTCCATAATTTTACAATTTAAAAATTTTGGCTACATTTATTTGTCGTTACCTTGTTGCTACCTTGGCTTGCATGACACCCAGGTCTTTTGCTCTGCCAGGTAGCTCTTAACCTTCATGCCTCCTCGTTATTTAATTAGCCCCATTCTTCCCCCTCCTCTTCCTTTCTCACATTTTTTACATTTCTGGCCCATTTTTCTTTTACTCTCTGCAAGGACTCACCAATACTTCTTACCTTCGTTTCCTCCCTGCCCGTTAACATTTTTATAGCTACCATCCTCTTCTCTACTTCCACCCATTTTTCTTCCCAAACCTTTTTTCTCCATATTGCAACCTCCTCGTATTCTGTTACATAGTGTTCTATGCTTTCTTTTCCGGCACAAAATTCACAAATTCCCTTTCCCCTACCTCTTATCCCTCTTAGAAATATTATTCATAACATATCAAATCACAGTACTCATACACTCGAGTTTTTAGTATTGTGACTTTGTAGGTTCATAGAATTAAAAGTCTTGCAGAAATTTAAAATGCTATTTATTGCAGTAAACAATAACTTGGTACACCCCTTGCCCCAGTAAAAATGACGTGCCATACACAAGTCTTCAAGGTCGTCTTGTTCCACTGCCACACGTAAACGAACAAAAGATTTCACTGCGGTAAACTTCAAATGTTCACACACCCACAACTACTGTACAACTGCTCACACAACTAACAGCTCACTAGCAACTGACTGACACTTTGCGGGCTTTTATCCCTCCAGTTATCGTTCTAGAAGGCGGCCGACGTTTCAAGGCATTTCGCGGTGGCAAGAGAAAGAGGGAACTATCCAGAAGTCACTCTGTGTCTTTCTCTCTCTCGGCAAGCGTCGAGTGCGCGCACCACTATATCTCTTCTCTGCCCACGCGTGACCGGCACTGGCTTGTCGCAGTTCCAACGAAACAATGCGATCGGTGACAGTATTCACAGAAGCGACAAACTTTTCTTTTAATCGTCTGCTGTACACTGCAGCTAACATTAGAAAACAAAATTTAATTTTAAGTATGAACAAAGATAAACGACGAATATGATATAAAACATGGTTTTGCTCTACGTTTTACATTGCACAGTTGTACACTTATTGACAAATGGTTTATTTGTCGTATCTCAATATAGCATATTAGTCTTTCTGTGAGCACAATTGGTACTACTGAATGGCATGTGCTGCCAACTATATTTCTCCCAATAACTAACTGGTACAGATTTCGCCGTAGCACTCTCCGCTTAAGTCCCAAAACTTTGCGGAGAGTGACGTAATTTTGTGCCAGCTCCATAGGACAGTAACATAAGTGTTCACAAAGAGAACCTACTGTGACTTCCTTTAGCTTCTGTAGTTTTCTGTTGACGGGCAAGAAGACATTTTCAATGCTCGTCCGAATTAGGTGTATTAAATAATTTAAAATCGTATTTCCGCCCTTTTTATGGCAGTGCCATAGTACGGAGACAATATCCCTGGAACCACCCTCATCGCTTCTGCCCTGAAAGCACACATGAAAATGATGGAAGGAAAAGAAATCGTAGGACCAATGTCACCACCCCAGCATCTGTCTATGTGACAAGGAAAATCCCAAGTGGAAATGCGCAGAGAAGGTGATTGAAACGGCGGACTCCCGAATGGAGCTGTACACATCACCACGTCGCCATCTTGCTACGTGATTGCTACGACACTTTATGATCCCAAATGGCGAACACCTGACCCCTTAATTGCTTTCACAAAAGAAGGGAGGTTTCATGCGGCATAAATTCCAAAAGTAGAAACAGAGGTCACAAAGGAAGTCATGCAGATGTTTAAAAGCATTGTTGCGAATGGCTAAGAAGCTACACCAACTTTCGTTACTATTATATTTCTATTCTTGAAAAGTTTAAATCCTTGTTACAGGACATACACATGCTCAAGTGCTGAGACAACATATGTACCTGTAATTTTGTTGTGAAAATATCCCCTCTAGAAGAAAAATGCAAACTTCAGAAGAATGACGAAATATAATAAATATAATAATTAAAGATGTTGTGATGGTAACTTAGTAAATGACAAAAGTCAGTGGCGACGCCTGCAATGAAGTGCTGGAGGCACCGCTTCCCCAAGAATTTTAGGAGAAAAAGAAGAAAAATAAAAGGTTCATGCCAAACAACGTTTAATTTTCTCGGAATAAATGTTCAAAATATATTCGAGAACACCCGCGGTGCTGCGGATAATTTGACAGCTGTTTAAACTTGAGTGACCAGGTCCGCGAGCTCATTCACTACTGAATGTTTCTGTATTTACGCATTCGTAACCCTGAATACGATGCTTCGTAGGTTTCTGGAAGCAATCGGGACTCTTCGATAGTTAGGAAGCAGTGACAGACTTTGTCAAGTGAAATCTCTATAGTGTGTGAAGAACAGTTTATTTTTTGTTGTATGTGACACTTTTAAATACAACTGTAAGTATATTTTAATAGCATTAGCAATAGTATTGTGACTTTTCGGGTTCGTGAAATTAAAAGTCCAGTTTCACAAACTCAAAATGTCCTTTAATTCAACCAAATTACAGTTGGAACACTTGCCGATTACATAGAATTACGTAGCGCACACAATTAAAATGCACCAGTTCGTCTGTCACAGGTCCACCCTACACTCACAATTACGTACAACTCCTCTGATACACGTACACAGTCTTCCAGTCCGTTCGCTAGCACTGCGCTCTTCACGGCTGCTCGCCAAGAACTCAACTGACTCGCCCACTGTAGCCCTTATATAGGAAGATGGCTGTTTCTGGAAGCTTCGCGGCTTGGAACTTCATCGCGACTTTTCCAGACGTCAAGGAGCGGGAAAAGAGACCGTGTCGCTCTTCCAACCATCCCCTCCGTCAGTGCTACACAGATAAATGGGTAGGCGTGACTGGATGCTTCCCGTCTGGCCCCTACCTGGCAGCTGGTTCTTTCAGGAATTCCGATGTTCGGGTAACAGTATTTTACGTACATTGGTATCTGATGGTGACAAACAGGAAATTCTTGTGAACTTTGACGCAGCCCCTGTCACCTAGGAGCACTCAGACGACATATAACCTGATATCAGAAGGACACTAACACAAACAAACGAATAAATATAAATAAATGACGTATACCAGAATAGACATATGCCATAATGCTGGCATATACTTTGGAGACCGCCACAGTGACAAGACCACTCTGCAAAGGTCAGTAAACTCCCTTTGCAATCCCTGAAAACAAACAACCCCACTCTATTGTCTGTTTTGCCCTCAAGACAAATTTGGCGCCTCCCAGTCGGAAATCAAATCATTGTTAAAATCCCATGTGTGCTTCTGACAACAGGCTTTAAGATTTTGATCGTTGCTCACAACGCATGCTTCCGCATAAATTTTTGCATGCGGACCGTTAGAGAAAGCGTCTGTGATGTTAGGTCCGAAACTGGAAATTCTGAACACTGATCTCAAGTGGGGATAGTTACCAGCCAATAGAAAATTGATATTGGTTCATGTGATTTTGCAAACTCCGAGAAATACCTAGAGTGGGGATAATTCAAAGTGATAGCAGAAAGTAGGATTTGCTAATAAGGGCACTTCGGTCCTGAGTTCTACGTGAGACTGACGCGTATTTGGCGCCGCCTAACAAGTACACTTCCGCGGCATGCAAAGAGATGAAGTGCAATATCTATCAATCTCTCCAGTGAGGGTTAGCGCAAAGAGTAATATATAGGGAAGACGATAAATGTATCCGGTTCGACTAAGCAGTGCTACTGCCTCCGCGCTTCACATCACAATATTGACAGATACGCTAAATACAGCAACTACACCGACGACGACTTTACGGTGGCGAGCAAAGGGTCCTAAGGATAACAATAAACTCTGTCTATCAGAGGCGAGGTGTCATCATTCAACCCACAACCAATCAGGACGCACCCACTCCTGAAGTACAGTCATGCGGGAGCTACAAGTCAACTCGAACTGATTAAAATCTCCCTTTCCTTAACCTCCGCACGCCACCAATCGTTAATCATTGTGAGGCATTGAGCACAAGGGAGAGCTCGACGTGGTTGGCAACGGGCCAGACCGCCTCAAGTTTTAAGTTATAGCAAGAGTGTGTGAAATCCATACTTTTTCCATGTTATATTAACAATTCACGCGTCGTGGGCCAGAGAATGTCTGAGTGGAGAGGGGAAGCAGGAGTATACTTGATTGTAGTGTGACCAGTCTGGTAATGCAAGAAGGGTTTACGCATGACTGTACAATAGAAAGAATACTGAAGAGTAACCTTAGTTCTTTTAGTTCTTTTGATTCATTATTCTCTCTTTAATGAAAATTATTACTTGGAGCTTCCCCATCACTGCAAATTGTGTGTTATTGTTTGTTTCTTATGGTTGATGAGCTATGTACAAGCCATCCAGAGTGAAGTGTGCTTTAAAGCGATGGTCCCATGTCAGTATATTTTGTCCCATGTCAGTAAAATAACTGCTGTGACACGAAAACCTGGCACACGGCGATACTGATATAATCCTGATAATATTTATATATCTATTTAGAATCCCAACCCTAGTTATTGTGGAGAAAGGACACAATCTGAGTCTAACAAAGAACTGCTTCCATACTTTAACTTACTACCCGACACTCCAGAGGAGTTGAACACAGTGACATCGCTTTGTGCTTTCTAATTCTTTACTACGCACGCATCACTCAACCTAAAGGACCAACTATTTTGAAAACAGCTGATGTGGAAACTCTGCGACTTCGTCCCTTTTGAAGTGGGATACGACGACGACGACGACGACGACGACGAGCATTTCGTGCTCTGTGGTGTACCGATAAATTCTCCAAGCAAATAAAGCAAGCTAGGGTCAACGTGATGGATCGCTGGAGGCGAAACTTTCGTTTCCGTTGTCATGGAAGCCAACAGCAAATCTTTCAAAGGAACCTATTACTAGTTACATCACGAGCGTCTTTGGTGTTGTCGAATAAATGAGCCACGATTTGTGTTACCAATATTTATCGAATTAAAAGAGATGAAACCTCGATATCCACTCTCGATTTTCAATGCCATCGAAGTGTCAGAGAGGTACTTTTTCGATACATTTGCGATACTTTCAGACTTTTATCTAGTGCCTTAATGAAAATTGTTTCGTTTAACTTTATGCGCTGTTATACGTAGAAAACTTTAATAAGAACTTAATTCAGTACACAAGTTATCGTCTTTATATTTTTTGTAAAGTGAAAATAGAGTATGGGTTCCTAATGGTATATTACGTACTAAGAAATGCTCACCTGACCGAGAATGTATATTGGAAGTACGAGGTCCACAGAGCCGAGATCTGATAAGTAACCTACAGCTCGTGGTTAGTCTATTACTTTGTGCAATACTTGAAAAAGAAACCAAAATTGGTACTATTGTTTGGTATTGCGTCATTTCCTACTGGTATCATAAGTATTGGAAACTAGAGCTCTAAGTATTAATGACCTGTTTCATTGCCCGCCTCCGTAGCGTAGATGGTAGCGTGTCTGCCTCAAGTTCAAGAGGTCCCGAGTTCGAATCTCGGTCAGGATGAGTTACCCGGATGTTTCTACTGGTGTTTTCCCTTATCCTTAAAGACGAATGTCGGGTAGCTCTAAGCTCCATGGACCCTGGACTCATTTGAGCATCATTTCACCCATTTCATTCATTGTCCGATATGACTTCACGTTGGAGGACGTAAAATAAAAAATAAAACACCTGTTTCATCCTTGTTACTATGGCAAGTGACAAATTAATTGTAAATTTAGTTTACACAAATACGTGTTAACAATGATTAAATTACAAATCAAGTATTCTAAAAAAATATGTATAGAGCATTACTAAAGTAACAGAGCAAAATTAATAAAAACTTAAGTACATCTTTGATGTTGTACTGATAAGATAAATATCCGTAAATTCGTCTCCTTAGTAAAATTTATTTTAAAATAAAAGCATTTACAAGCACAAATGGTAACAAACAATAGCAACCATGGAGAAATTAATGCTTTATTTCGAGAGTCAAGCCGAAACATTGCCAAATGAACTTATAATTTTAAAGCGGATGCGAGATCGCGCTGCTCGTAAGTGATACATTAAACTGAGACAACAGAAGCTCACTGCCCTTTTTTTACTACCGACTAGTTTGTAGTAGAGTGTAAACATATAGGCTATTGCAATACATATAGTGTATGTGTTTGTAGGTGGAAGTGCAGCGAAAGCAATTTATAAACTCCATTAAAAATTCTTCGGTGATGTTTTACATGCTTTTTAACGTTTTTTCTGTCATTCTCTAGATAACCCAGATTTTCTCCAGATTGGATCGGCCATGGTGCCAATTAATCGAAGTAAACGAGGTTCTACTGTACATCCAAAACAGCTGAAAATGCAAACATTCTTCAGGAATATATATGTACCAATAAAGGAAAAGAATTTGGAAAACGAAGGTGTAAAAACAGGGAATTTAAAAAGTAAATCCTGTTACATTTGACCATACCTTGTACTTTTACTACTATGTTACCAATGTGGAATTCATTCTTTCCAAATAATATTTTGTCAATAGGTCTCCCATGTGTTGTTTTCTAATACTGAACCAAATTACATTGAACTTTTGCTATTATAAAAATATTAATTGTACTTTGAGCTTTTCAATATTGTGACTTTGTGGTTTCGTAGAATTAAAAGTCCAAGTTGCAGAAATACAAAATGTTCTTTATTTCTGTAGAAATAAACTTTGGGCAATCCTTACAGTAGCAGAATTACGTAACATACACAATTCCAATCTTCCACGGTCGTTGACTACAAAATGACGGCGTTTAAATTTGCACGATACCCAGTTCTGTTTACAACAACTCTCGTGACAACTCCGTTTACGACTACTACTCTGTTTATGACTCCTTGGCGAGTCGCGACTTCCTTATATATACCACTACTCATATTACTAGACATTTCTGGAATATTCCGTAAGAAACAAGAAATCGAAAGTTCTGTAGGAAAATCAAGATGTCACTGGAATTTTCCTTTTTGTCTAACTTTATCTGTATTGGCATGCCTTTTATCTCCGCGCTATGTTTATCTGCTTAGGCAAGCTCTTTATCTCCGCACGGCACTATATTTCCCTTAACTCTCTGCACCAAACCTTTTGTGTATGTCGCTGCACTCGCGACAGTATTTTGAATGGAATGACTCAGATTAAAAAGAGGGGGAAACTTAATTTGATCCCAAATTATTGTCCTTCAGAAACTACAAATATTAAACTTGCAAACACAAATGTATATATCTTGTACACTGTATTTCTTTCCTTTATCTTAATAGAGGATTGCAAGTCAGCTGCGACAATTGTTAATAGGTTTGAAGGCTCGAATCATTCGCTGACCAAAACGCGGTACGGCAGCCATGGCTAAGATGTTCTAATTTGTTTTTGGTGTAGAGTAACGAACTCTGGGACGCCAGCTGGTACCACCCAAACCAATTCAATTTCCTCATCATTCGACACGCCTGCACTATAAATCTGACAGTAATTCAATTTACTCTTCTGAAACAATCTCTCGCTTCGTTGGACCTCACTGTCTTATAAACAACTTCTGATAAATGCTTCTATATTGCTGTTAATCATATTTTGTGTAACACTCGCAGGACTTTCTCTGCCCATTATAATAGCCTAATAACACTGGGCAACAATGAAAAGGTTTCGGGCTTAAAAATAGTGAATTTACATGTATTTCCATCTGCTGAATTCAAAAATCACCATAAAAAAGATATATTAGCTCTTGTTTTGAAGATAAAGTGACATTTTATTTTTTAGAGTGAAGATTTTAAATTTGGGGTAATTTTTTGTGGAGTTGGCACACCTGTCAAATAAAAACACCCACAATCAAGGAGAAATTTTAGAAATTAAGAGGTGCAAAAGTTAAGGAACGCAATTTTGTCGGACCACAAATAAGAGAACTTCTAAAGGTTCCTGCATTGGACCAAATTTTGGAAGGTAAAGAAAAGGAAGCTTCGGAAGCCTGTTCATGGATTTTTAGGCCACAAAAGAGATGACAACTACAAGCATTTGGTGACAGTGCTCCTGCAAAAATACCCTAAGCTTGGATGCAACATGTCCCTTAAGATCCATTTTCTCCACTCTCACCTAGACTTTTCCCCTCCTTGTTGTGGAGCTGTTAGTAATGAACATGGGGAGAGATTTTATCAGGACATTTCTGTTATGTAACAAAGATATCAGGGCCGTTGGAATGAAGTAATACTTGCGGATTACTGTTGGTCGTTGTATAGGGATTCTGCGGAGCTCCGTCACAAGAGGCAAGCTAAAAGACGACGAAGTCAGTAGGCCGCCACATGATTCTCTTCAGACACGACTATCTGCGACGTATTTTTCCAGCAATTTAGAACTCTTAGCATGTAATTTACCAGTTAAAAAATCAAATTCACTTTCATTGTTGTTATCATGTATGTCAATACGTTAATATGTTAATATGAAATACTTCCACATTGTGTATATCATAGAAACTAGAGCTAATAAAAGTTTTTCATTGTCATATTTGTTTTTCTCAACCAAAAATTAGTAAGAATTGCCTCATGAAGTGCTCGAAAAATTCAAAAATTATTTTTTTGTTGTCCAGTGTAATTTAAAGATTAAAAATCAAATTTTAGATTATGTATCTAAGGTATGCGACTGAGCTAAAAATACATGATTATCTTTCGTATTTACATATAATTCAGTGGAACGGTTTCTGTGGTGTCTAAAATGTACTTTTAGACCATTGACACACATATTAATGCTTTCTCCACCTAGAAGGTAGGAAAAGTAATGCATTCCACACAAAAACCCAGTTTCCAGATTTTATGCTTTTCAAGGCCTCATGATAGAAGTTTTAGAAAAACGAATTCTCTTTCTAAATGTGTGTAAGAACTATATAACTTGGTATTTAAGCTCAGCAGCATCTTGTGAGGATGCAGTACAAAAAATCTATTTAAAGAATTATCTTCGAAAATAGTTTTTCTCAAGAATGGCCAAGCCTTTTGATTAAAATATATAGTATGTCTAAGACTGGACTGAACTATACAGGGGATTAGGCCAGGAATTTCAGTCAAGATGTATTACACCTATGCCCCAGGTGCGGCATCCTCGGGAGGAAGTATGAGGTGAGAGGAAACAGAGGGCACGGTCTCTACACTTTACCAGTTGGAAACTCCCCGGCAGGCCAGAACAACTGGCATTCCACCCAGCATGGTTCGGAAATAACCCACCAGGCTGGCTCGAATATCCCGTCCTACCGAAGGAGGAAGTGTTTACGAGGAGCATATCATCCTGCCATGCAACACCGAGACTCCCGCCGACACTTCTACCCTGAAAGGGACCATCAGGTGAGAGATATGTGAAATGATAATTGGGATGAAATGGAGGTACAGGAAATTATGGGGATGTAATTAACCTGCCCAGCATTCGCCTGGTGACCAGGAAAAACTCCCGAAAAGACCCATGGGTCAGGTAGACCGGTCGCGAGAATCGAACCCGGCCCTTCCGAATGCTGACCGCAGACGAAATCACCTGAGCCACTCGATACGTTTGAGATATTTTTCCGACAAATGAAATCTGTGTTTTAAATTTAATGGAATTCTGGATGGTTTCTGCATAACCCTTAGGGATAAACAAAATGTTACTTCAAAAGAAAAGAACAATGCAGGTCTCGTTAAAGCACTCAATTGAAACGACCATTTTAGAGCTATTTCTTTCATTTGGTTTTCTTCTTCTTTCAAACAGGATGTCTATATTTTTCAAACAGAATGGAATTTCAAAGCCTTCATATAGCAACCAACTCTTAAAAGATCTGTCATTGCTTACACCTACCTTGTTCACCTTTTCCCATTATATCAATAGAGAAATATGTATAAAACATTTTAACAGACGTTTAATTTGATTAATGTCAAGATGGGAAGGATAAGCGATTTAAATAAAGGTCTGTACATGTGTGCAGAGAAAGTCATCTGAGAGTTCATATAAAATGTTTTCCATACATCAAATAAAGGTAAATTTTCGTATTCTGGGATTGATTCACACACTTAGTAATAGTTAAAATGTAGGAATGGAGCATTCTGGGGGAAAAAGTGACGGAAAAACAGCTGAAACACTCTTTAAATGCAAGAGAGAAAACAGAAATCTTGCGAAATTCGAGGTTATGTTCGAAACTAATACAAAATTTATACATTAACGTCACTAAAACCCGAAAACATTGATTTAGCTTCTTGAGGTAAACCATTCGTGTATGGTTTTCATAGCAATTTACTGTCACAGCTGACGAATAATTAGGCATTATAGTAGACGGTGATTTCATTTGGAAAGAAGAAGTCATGTTAAAATAGCGGGAGTAATTTATTATCAACATAATAAATAGAATAGAATAGAATGGAGCGAATAGAACGTTTCCTGAAAATAGTTTTACCTTATTCTGTAGCACAAAACGTACAAAATGCATACACACAGTGCAGAAATGAATGAACAACTTTGTAGAAACACAAAGTTTTACCAGAGAACATAACAATGCTTTAATATATCATTTTACGCATGCCATAAGTACATGGTACTCATATAATTCCATTTACTTCTATCCATGGGAGTATGATTTTAGGTTAGGTTAGATTGGAGTGTTTATTGTGCATATTCCAAAATTTTACAATTTACAACTTTTGGTTACATTTGTCTTTACCTTGTTGCTACATGACACCTTGGTCTTCTGGTCTGCCAGGTAGCTCTTAACCTTCATGCCTCCTTGTTACTTAATTAGCCCCATTCTTGCCCCTGCAACAGGATTTCTATCCAGCTACGCTCTTTATTCGGTTTCACAATTGGGCACCATATGCAACAGAATTTTATTCGTATTTATTCTCCATCTTAATCAGCCACAAGTTCGGGTGCAATGTAGCGGGATTTCTTTCCTCGTCACAAATATGTGTAATGTATATAAGGAATTAATAATAATTACTCAGAATATCAGATAACCCAATGCAATTGCGATAAATATATATAATTTGATTGTATTATCTTGATTGAATTTTACTCGACGGGCTTTCTCAGTCAATCATTGCAGGTTACCTCCAGCATATCGACAAATCGTTATTTCATTAATATCTTCCATTAATTACATAAAATTGCTAACTCCTGCGCGTCCACTCATCACTATTAAGATTACAGAATATCTCTTTCTAAGATTATTGATTTTCCGTTACAAAACCTTTATATTCACTGCGACATTTTTCCATCGTCATGAAACAAGATTGCAGAACATATATCTATGAAGATTATTGATTTTATTCTTCTATCCAAAACATTTCATCTTTTCACATCAAGCAAGATTATTGATTTTATGTTACTATTTAACACTTTTATATTCACTGCGACATTTTTCCATCGTCATGAAACAAGATTGCAGAACATATATCTATGAAGATTATTGATTTTATTCTTCTATCCAAAACATTTCATCTTTTCACCTCAAGCAAGATTATTGATTTTCTTTTCTCCTAGCAACTGTTCATCATTTTTTATATTGTCCTTACATGGCCTACTAAAACTTAGATCAGAAACCAAAACTCATTCGAAACAAAACCTACCGTTACACCCCTCATCTTCCTTTCTTATATTTTTTACATTTCTGGCCCATTTCTCTTTTACTTTCTGCAAGAACTCACAAATACTTCTTACCTTCTTTTCCTCCCTTCCCGTTAACATTTTTATTGCTACTATGCTCTTCTCTACTTTCTCCCATTTTTCCTCCAAATACTTTTTTCTCCACATTGCAACCTTCTCGCATTCTGTTACATAGTGTTCTATGCTTTCTTTCTCCCCACACACTTCACAAATTCCCTTTTCCCTACCTCTTATCCCTCTTAGAAATATTATTCCTGTTCTCATCCATGCTAACCCTTCTCTCTCTTGCTATTGCAATAATCTACATATGCTTCTCGTCCCCAATTTATTTTTATTTGCTTGTAAAATTGTAATGATTTCATATTTTCTAGACTTCCCCATATTTCCTGTCTTTCTATATCTTCTATTCTGTATTTTACTGATATACCCACATCACTGGTATTCCTTTCCTCTAATCTTCATATATCTCCCATTCCTATTCTTTACACAATTCCACCTATCTCTACCCACCAACTATTCGAGTTTGCTAATCTTTAGCATTCTGACTTAACCATTACCACGAAAGCTTTACGTCGATTCTGTACGTTATTTGCCTCTTGTGTAATGCACTAAAGCCATACACAAACCTCAAGGTGAAGTAATCACATTAAGAACAATAACATAAATTGTAGCTAATGATTTATTCCCATAAGGCAAATATTTAACATGAAATTTTGATAATATATAAATGTTCTTCTATATTAAGTACAATGCATTAAGAACTATTCATTCACAAAAAAATGGACGGGACCTTTCAGATATATACAGATTTTCGAAACGTGTTGAACTTGTACGTTGCATCTCAAACGTTTTAATAACCGTTCTGGCTTTCATAAAATAGAAGCATAAATGAGGTAATAAAGTAATTTTATAGCCGAAACTAGAGCTGCAGTGAAAATATTATTCTATTTTTATCTTAAGGCGCAGCAGTTCTGCTCTCGAAACTTTCTTGACGCGATAAACTCGATTTTCTTGACGCAAGAACAACGTGTCTCGCATTCGCTGAATAATGAAGGCCAAGAAATCCAATAAACACGCAGAGACGAAACGCAATTATTTTACCCTTCTTTCAGAAATTCTTAGCATCGAGTTTACTGTTACCAGCGTAGGAAACTAATATCTCATTCGGATATACTTCTCATGTAATTTGTACTTATTGTTTGCGAAACCAAGTATATGTTTCAACAAAGATATTGTGTATACAAATACAATCATAGAATTTCTCCATTTATTGATCACTGTTATAGAGAGTATCCATAAAGTGATTCCTGCATTTCAACTTCCTATAGAATAAAAACTATTAAAGCTAGAGTTGTTTAGTTTGTGGCGGATGGCAGACAAGCTCATTAAGATTTGATTTTGAATTTTTATTTTATTCTGGTATAATCTATCATGCCGTCTAACCCGGAGAAAGTACAATGCATTTTACGGAACCTTGAAATGCGGTCACCTATTATTCAGAGGAGGTTTAGGAGGCAATATGGACAGGCACCACCCGATTATAAATCTATGGTAACAAAGTTTAAGGAGACTGGAAGTGTAATCTTTCGTCCACGTTCAGGATGTCCATCCGTAGCAGAAGCGAACTTTGAGATTGTGCAGCAAGCATTTAAAAGAAGCCCTTGCGAGTCTACTGGAGCAACTCGTGAACTCGGAATTCCACAGTCCACAGTGAATATGTTTCATAACGGACTTAATCGTATGCTTGCAAAGTTCAGATAACTATTGCTGTGAAGCCCGGTTACCATCCTCGCCGTACTGTTTTTGCTTTGTTTATTTTGTAACGGATTTGATGAATACCTGCAGCGTGTCTGCTTAGACGAGTCTACTTTCCATACCCCTGGGAAGGTGAACAGGCACAATGTGAGAGAATAGGGCCCACAAAATCCTCATGTTGCCATCGAACATGAGGACGATAGCCCAAAAGTGAATGTCAGGTGTGGCTTAAGGCATGGCAGGGTTTATTGGTCCTTCGTTTTTTACTGAGAACTCGGTAACAGCTAACATTTACCTGGATATGTTACAGCTTTACATTGTACCGCAACTTAAGACCCGCAACCAAAGGTGATATTCCACCAGGATGTAGCACCAAAACATTTGGTATTAAAAATCAGAAAGTTGCTAAATAACACATTTCCTAACATGTATTGGGCGCGAGGTCTAACATCCTGGCCACCACGATTCCCAGTAATAACACCCTAGAAGTTATCTAAAGGACAGTGTATATGAATCACGTGTACCAGACAGAACACTTTGAGAAGAAGTATAACTGATTCTGTTGCTGGCATCACTCACTAAATGCTGCAGAATATGTGGCGAGAAATTGAATATCGCTTAGAGGTGAAAGCAACGATCATCGTGGAAGTATACTGACTGTGTGTTACAAACTTTGAGAGTCTCTCTTTCGTCTGCCACAAACCACACAGATCTGAATGTAATAGTTTTCAGTTAATAGGAAGTTGTAATGTTGGAAATATAATTTATGGACATCCTGTATACGTACTGGAAATTATCCATATTACTGTTCCTTTCGATATTTCACTCTGTGACAATATTGTAAGAAAAATGAGACGTTCACCTGAACTCAATTTGTCGCTAAAATCTTGGAGGTACAATTGTCTTTTTTGTGCTGACGGGCTGTACACGGCCCGAAGGTTGTAGCTGTGTGCCCACCCACTTACCGCAGAAAGGATTTCTTAGGCATTTTACTTGTAGGCTATGGGTACTTTGTTGGTAGTGGGTTATGAAGCTACTGTTGTACTCCTCCTAATGATAGACATGATTCAAGACGTAGTGCTCTCTGCTGTGCATAAAATGTTCTGAAATTAGATTTTTTATTTAGTGTTGAGACTAAACAGCTGTTGGAGAGATTATGCAGATCTCAGCTTCTGCTACTGTAGGTGTTACCATAGGTACTCGCAAGCCATGAGGGGGATCCAAAACAGCCTAAAGAGGCGTCTAGTGGGGTCATATTCTACTAGAGACCTAACGACGGCACTTAGACAAGAGCCAAGAGCAGGTGCAGGTCGCCCGGGTTCTCACGTGCGGAGAGTTACACGCCACGGTACCTATCCGCTATGCGGATTTACCCGTGCGGTATAAAAGATAGAGTAATATGCGCAGCTTGAGTGTCATTGCGTAAGACGGCGCAGTTGGCCTCTACTGATGCTTCTGGTGCCGGGATGTCCCTCCTATGAAGGGGAGCAATACCCATTCCGCCTTGCTTTGGACGGTCGCTAGCGATCCGTCAAGCAGAGGAGGGGAACCAGTAGCGAGAGGCCAGATGGAATTTTGGTGTTTAGGTTTAGGGTTTGTCCAGGTCGTGCGCGCGCCCTCGGGTGCGACTGCAGGTGTTAACCTTCCACCCGCAGCCAAGGCGCGACGTGACCTGGCGGTGATTGGGGGTGAAAGGAGAAGAGGCAGACTTTACCACCAAGGGCATCCTTGGGGAGGCGATAGCGAGGGCACTTTTGACTTCGCACCGCCTTTTATACCCTGGCGGTCGCGGCGAGAATGTTCTGGTAGTCCGAACTGTCTATTGCTTCTCGCGTCGGCAAACTACAAAGGTAACTCAATTGCTCCATGGAAAGCACCCGCAGTCACCGTGACATAATGTACTTTTCACTGCAGATGATCACAGTTGAGTTTCTATAACTAGTTCTCAGTTATTGTGATTAAGCTTTTTAAAAATATTTTGTGAAGAATGGGTAGAAAAGTCGTGTGAATGTAACACCAGATTTTTACCCAAGTTATGTTCGCCGTAATAATTTCTCTCTGTAACCTTCGGCTTGTACTTCATTTTAGAAATATCAGTCACAGATCTCGTTCAGAAATAATGGGTCGTTGTCTTTGGATTGGGCCCTAGAAGACAGATCTATTAATGTTAGAATTTAATTTAAACATATGAGGTAATGTGCCCTTAAAAAGACTACAAGTGCAAGTGTTTAGGAGTGCTTTAAATAGATAAGTTCTGTAAAGATGTTGAGATCTCTACCAGTCCCATGCCGTGCCAAAGCAAAGTTAGATAAAGTACGTGCATAAAGCAATTTCCGAGAATTTTATTTCCGAACTATCAAAATATTGGAAGGTAAACATAAACGTTCAATCAACCTAATGTTTAAACACATGAAACAAGATTCTATGAGCGGTTACAAGTTAAGCACACTCGTATAGTTTTACGTCCTAGCAGTTTTCCTTTTGCCTCCTTCTTATTTTCTTGTTGCTTTTAATCCTACTCGAAACACAAGAGGTATTAAACTAGGTATGGTGGAATCTTCGCAGTCCATTCTCGTCTTGGTTTCTTTTTCTCCCCCGTTTCTCTTACATTTATTTTTAGATTTTGCTGTGTGTTTCAAGCATGTCCTCTAGACTGAGAGCACTAAGCTGATAACAAAAACAATGTGATGCGTGAAATCGTGTACTGTTTTGGATGCCAATTAAATAAGTAAATCTGCAACGTCGCATTGTTTTGTCTCCTTCTTTGTTTACAATTACAACGTTATTTACTGTTTGCAAAATACCTTCTGGTTCTACCAAATCCATTTCCGAGTCATTTAATCAGCTGTTACTCTTATAGATTCAAGGCTTCCTTTTAACGTGCATGTCATTTCCATTACAAGAAACAAGGGTAACAATGAAGGGTTAAGTTTACAGCACCGACTGTAGGGTATAATATTCAACTTCAGTACGAATGTCTCGTATTACCATAAAATGAAAAATAAGGTATTGTATTTAATCTGTTGTACTTTAAATGATTTTAGAAGATAGTCTTTTGTTTTAAGACAGTAACTGATGTACACGGTGTTCATTTTTCTTCGTTATTTCCCGCCCTCCGATTGAGCAAGAATGACGTCATAGTTGACTGGTGTGAGTATCTTGATATCATAGTGCCCTCTGCGGAGAAGAAAATATAATTTTTGCGGTACAGTAAACTAATCACAACGCCCTGAGTGTGGTTGTGCCGATAACTAATCCTTGTTTCACATCAGCTTTCCCCGTATCTCTAAACGGTCACGTGACCTAATCACCTCTCATTGGCTGCTGTTGTAGTATAGACTGTTGTGCGGTAAAAATTTGTTCGTTATTTAACATGGTGATATATCTTTATATGTTGGAAGAGAATTGTCAAATTTATATTTTCGTAACTGTTTGAATTAAATATATTACGCAACAGAGTTGATTTATCTGAAATGCATGTTAATTCTTAAACGAAGTAAAGAGGAGGTTCCTTTGCTCTCAAGCACATGGCACGATATCACGTGATTTAGCGGCAGTGATGACATATTTGTTTATATGACTTATCACTGATCTTGTTTTGAACTGGATTAGTCATATATCGCCATTCGAAGGTGTGTTGTGCCGAGTGCGAGAGCTAAATTATTTTATTGAAATTTTATTGCACGTGTACTTATATGTATAATGGCAGAGACTACCGTCAGTTTTCGCTGAATCATCGCAAGGGAAAACCTTTACAAAGCGGCGAAAAAAATTGTGGTGCATGTGTTTAATACACTCACAGAGAAGAATCCGTCTGTATCAGTGAGAGAAGTTGAACAGTTGTGCTCTGAACTTACACATGTGAGTATTAGATCCGTAGGAACATCGCGAGGTGAAATTGAGACAACAGGAAAACTTACCACTCCAGGGGCGATATTGCTGTGTGGCGAAGACGTTATTTAAGTACAGTCAGACTGTACCGGGATACAAGTCACAAAATATGCTACCTTCACGAGAATTGGGTGAATGAAGGACACACAAGTAAGGCATGACACGACTCTTAAGAGTGAAAGACAAGCATTTTTGCAAGGTGTGTGTGCTGGCTTTAAAAAGTCCCAGTGGAAAAGGCCGAAGGCCTTTCATTATAAACTTGTTTCAGTTTCATTGCTCATTCATGCAGTTTCAACTTGCTCAGTTTCATAAACTTGTATTTTTGCATGACTTCATATTCTTATTTGTATGATTTTATCTATCTTCCTGGCAATTATTATGACATTTACTGCAGGTTTAAATGTGACGGGAAGGACCAGCCTATGGCCTATGGCGCGAAAGCATTAACCAATTAGGGTGAGGGAGAAGGCAGTTGCACGTGGAGTGACACATGTCAGCGGGGCAAGGTTATATGAAACAGAGATTAATACAACCAACTTCTCCTGGATACGAAAACAAAGCACCGGGTCTTCATGGCTGAATGCTACTTTCGTACCGGCATGAAAATTGGCGCGACATATAAATAAACTTTAAACCGCGCATAGAGGAATTTACGCAACGCTATCCGGCATTCAGGTAAGTTCCTCGGAGCGTAATGTTGTAAAATTGACATACGTTTGTTTGCAACATAAACGTCTTACGTTTTATCAGTATGCGAAATAAACTTTTTGTCATTCTCACGCTTAAGTAAAGTGTCTATTAATGTATTTATCCTTATGTCTTTTAAAACTAACAGGTGCATCAAACACTTCCAAAATACAGGATCAGTTACTCGCAAAACGAGAGACACTGGACGCTATAAATTCCCAATCTAGAAGTAATAAATAATGTTATGACAGAAAGGCCTCAAGCATACGTTCTCATAGTACAGACAGTGTTTAAGGTGAAGAGAGAAACGAAATATAAGAGAATGGACACATAAGACTATGTAGTAGTCATATTTTCTTGTTTAGACTTTGCTGAAAGCTTTGTACATATTGTAACACTACTTTATTTTTCATTCCTAGAACATGTTCTGCTAATTTTCTGGTTTGTAATGAAGTTATAGTGTGAGAAAACTGTGGGTGATTGAAAAGAATTGAGATCAAATTTAAATATTTATATTTTATGTGACAAGTTTACAATATGCATATGTGTCTTCTATAACAGAAAAACAAATGTTCATTGTGAAATAAGTGTTCATTGACTTATTATTTCGTAAATTCCTCATGGTGTACTTTTATGGCTGCATAATTAGCTTTGCAGTGCATTGCCTTGCAGTATATAGTTTTTTTTAAAAACAGTTATCGTATCTACGCACCAGGCGAAAAACGCGTGTAGACCCACCTCTCAAATAGTATATTTACCGCCTGGTAGAGGGAGGCCTCAAAGTTGTTATCCGCACATCAAATACGATCGCAAGCCACTAGTGGAATCGTATAGATATAAACTCGCTCCATCAGGATGCTATTAATGTCGTCAAATTTTGCGCGGTAAAATTACAGATAAAAATGCACACCGTGTATTTTCATGGCCATCCATATTGTTTTTGTTCTAAATGTCTTAAGTTATGTCTTATACACCTATAATACCGAGGTGCTTGTTTAATCATTTTCTATACTGTATCATAATGCAGAATATTGAATCTACCACATTGTAAACAAGAGCACAATACTTTCGTAATTTTGGACCACAGTGACACAGATCTCCTTTTTAATTTGTAAGAGAAACTTTGGTGGAGCAGCCACAAAGTTGGAGAAACTTACGTTGGTAAAATAACGAATATTTATTAAATTCGCATCTTTCATGTTTTACTGCTATTCGTAATTCCTAAAGACCACGCTCGGGCTATACACACTTGGCGACCGACGCAAAACGATTCTCCACTTACCATTTCAGCGACTCATGGCAACTTATTGTTACCATTGCTATGAAATATTTTAAACCGTAAATTGATCGATACTTCAGAAGTAACGAGATATTACTTCAACAATTAGCCTCTGGTGCTAATATCCAGAAACAGTATAATTTTACATCCACAAACAAGTGACAAATCCCTTGAAATAGTTCACTTGTCAACTCCCATTAAACTGATTTACAAAATCAACTGTTGTTAATGTATACACATTTACGCTTAAGCTAAGAAAACTATGCAATATTCATCACTGTAGCTGCTGTGAGCAATGAGCAAATTCGTCAATATGGCGAATATAGAGATAGGCGTAACAAGTTTGTGCATTGCTTAAAGTAATAGAGCATTTTACCTTTCTAGATATTCAAATATCATATTTGATTTATAGGCAATTTAAACTATGACAAAGCTTATGAAATATAATTTAATAAGTATAAATTTTAAATGTTGATTATTTTGAAATTTTTTGCTCTTATTGTTTCAGAGCTTAATCTTTATTTAGAGGTTATGTACTAATAAACAACCCTTATTTCGGCCTGTTTACTATTTTTCTATTGTTATGAAACATTTACACTGAAATAAATTCACTCAGTGACCTGGAATGAATTAATCCGCATATGGTTTAAGAAAATAAGACAAAAATTAACACGGTGTAAGAATAACCATTGCCATTACTATTGTCACCGATCGCATTAATTCGTTGAAGCCGCGCAAAGCCGGAGCTATGCGTGGGTAGGAAAGAAGGAAACAGATAGTGGTGCGCGCGGTGGATGCCTGCCAAGAGAGAGAGACAGCGAGATGTTGGATGGTTCCCCCTTCTCTTGACGTCGTGAAAGGCCGTGAAACTTCGGTAGCTTTCGAGAAACAGTGGCTCGGGTATAAATATGTGGCGGGGTGTGGGAACAGGAGTTGTTAATGGAGTTGCAGTGAAGCGTACAGCAAGTGAATTATTTTGTTTGTTGTGGTGGTGTGCTGAAGCAACGAGGGAACTTGGAGATTGCGTTTGTGTATGACACGTCATTTCTAAAGCCTGTAAAGGATGTACAAAACGTCTTTCTACTGAAATAATAAGCATTTTAAATATCTGCAAACAAGACTTAATTCTACGAACCCACAAAGTCACACTATGTTATCTTATGAAGGGAAGGCTTCACAGTCCCTTTTACTCTATAGTCACGCCTATACTTACGGAAGTTGTGCTATAGACTCCTCATACTTTGTAGTCTGTTATATTCCTATAGGTTAAAGGATTTACTACAGTAAAATAATAAAAGGATATACTGTTTAAAGTATACTGAAAGTCAAACTCTACAACGATAAAAAATGCACATATTGAATTAGTTTAACAAGGGTTAGTTTATGTAGATGTTGCAGTTAAATTTGACTTTTTAAAACTAAAAATACTTAGGAAAGAAAAATACTCTTCTATAGCATTCCTATTCATTCAGAGGAAGAATTAAAGCACGAAGCATTGGAAACTCTGATTGTGAACATTCTGAACATTAAGAATTATTCCACCATTTCTTTAAATATTAAGTGGTATAGCTTATCCATGAATGTATTTACCATTTCTTTGTCGATTAGTAGACAACACATGTTGGTTCCGGATCATTAGGAATGTCCATTTCTCTGAGACGATCTAAAAGAGAGAGAAAAAAGACAAGGCTATTTAGATAGTGCAAACATATAGTTCCATTTTATAAACACCTTTTAACTTTAAGGTATTACTGAGCATATTCATTAACAATAAAAATAATATATGAATGCAGTTAAAATAAATAATGTATAGGAATGTTGTTCTTATTATTATCACTACTAGTAAACCTGTTTATACATAAGTAAGAAAATTTAGTGAATGTTCAGTTACGAGTAATGGACAGATATTCCTTAATACGAGGGCTGTTCAATCAATAATGATCATAATTTTTACGGTCGTAATTTTTCGCATTATAATTCAATTTTATTATATTCTGTTAGCTTAATGTGAAACAAACACGCCGTAGTAGTTTCATTGTTGGTACTGCTGGTTCCCGCCTGTGAGAACCAGGTAAGTTCAGACATGTTCAGTATCGCCTGCCGCTGCAATGGAGGTAACATGCAGTTAAAGTTGATGTTAGAGGAAGATCCGGAGTTTCTTTCAAACGTAATCAGTGCTGATGAAACTTGGCAACATCATTTTGATCCTGAGAGCAAACAGCAAAGCTCAGTGTGGAAATCTCCTTCATCACCAACCCCCAAAAAGCAAAAGTGTTTGCTTCTGCTGGGAAAGTTATGGTCATCTCATTCTTTGATATTCATGGAATTGTTTATCAGCATGTTGTACCTGCACACGCATCAGTAATTGGACAATATTACAGGGGTATCCTGAAAACATTGCAAGTCCATATCAGGCGCAAAAGACCACATTTCCGTGAAGCAGGCTGGACGCTGCACCACAATAATGCGCGGCCAAAGTTGTGGCTGAATATCTGGCAAAATCAAAGTGAGGTGCATTCCTCACCCTCCCTATAGTCCGGATTTAGTCCCATGTGACTTTTTTGTATTCCCTAACTTGAAGAAACGCCTTCGCGGGAGGCATTATCCATCATCGGAAGCGTGGTGAAGGCTGCGGAGGCGATTTTGAAGGATCTCTCAAAAAATGGTCTCCAGCATGTCTTTAAAGACTGGCAGAAATACTGGGACAAGTGCATCGCATTCAGGGGAGACTATTTTGGAAGGACTATCAACATTATGAGGATGAGTAGAGGAACGTTGTCAAAATAGATTGTGATCATTCTTTATTGAACAGCCCTCGCACATGAAGCTTTGCAATTGCTGCATCATTACTACTTAGAACTACAATTTAAAAATAAATGAATTACAAAGATAATAGCTCAGCTTCAAAATATTGCACTGTATCTGATACACTAAGACTCCGTCTCAGACATTTCATTATCTGGATTATATTTAATACATTTATTCACCAGCTAATGTTTGGGACACTTTGCATGCAAATATAGAATTAATGGAAAGAAAATGCTGCATTTCTTTATCAGCGTACAAAAAACAGCTGTGAATGGGACGGGATAATAAACTATGTCCCGCACCGGGGCTATTGGTATCCCCGTGCAAGACACTACAACACATCTTTTTTAACTTTTTACTTGGCTGATCAGCAGTATTGCTATATAAGCCATTGATACATTACCGAAGTACTATATACAAATTAACAACTGAGGAATTAACTTCCTGTAACATATAAAATAGGTGATAAATTTATAACATAACAAATAGATAACAATCAACAACACATTTAAATGAAAGAATAAAATATAAAGTATATATCAGGATAACTAACACATAAAATAAAATTAAATACAATGAATAACAACTGAAAAGAGAGGTTAGAAATGGGAGGCTAGATTATGATCAGTAGTGCTATGAGCAAAATAAAGAATATACTTTGAATTAGTGAGAAAAGTCGCTATCTTCTGAATAAGTGAGTAGGCCGTCTTTAGGCAGTTTTCATTTCAATCTGGTCCTTTCTAAGTTTCTTCGTCCAATGTCATAGGTTACAGCGCCAGGTACTTTGGATAATCATTAACATGCAACATTTAACTTTTGTCTGTTTTTTACTTTAATATGTCATGAACCCTAATATGAGTAAGCTGAATCAGAATATGAACTTATTTTTTCTCCATCACGTACCAATCCTTCACAACAGAAATAATAGTAAATTATGGATTTTTGTACCCTGCTCTATCAAATTTATGTTATATTATTAAATACAAGATAATAAATTCACAACTATCAATACAACACTCTTCATAATAAAGTATGTTTTCCCAACTGTTCTAAATAATCACGTATATTTGAACAGTACACCAGTTTCTTTTATATTTTACCTTGAAATGCACGTCTTTCCTTTTCCTTTATGTTCTGGTGAAATCACTCACTCTTCTCCTTGCTGACATTGACAAGACTTTCAGGGACAAAAATCCAAATGAGAGTGCAAGAAATGTAATTTCACCCTTATTTGCATATTGGCTTCTGAAGTTTATCAAGCATATCTATCTATCAATATTGTGACTTTGTGGGTTTGTGAAATCAAAAGTCCAGGTTATAACCACAAAACATTGCACTTTATTTCCATATAAATACGCTTCGTGCACATACACAATACAACATGCAGGGTCAACAAACACAGCTGTTGACCCGCACGCGTTCAATTACCGACTGACTGTCTTTGGCGGGCTGGCTGCCCTTTTATAGATTACTAACACACCAGAAAATTCTCAAACAATCGAGACCCGGCTAGAACAAAGGCGAACTCCCGAGAAATCCGTCTACTCCCGCCCACCATTTCGGCAAGCTTTTATGTCCACAATGCAGTGCCGTCTCTTTGACCTCGTTGCCCGCGCCGTCTCCAATCAACAATGGCCTGGCGACAATATTTTTGTAAATTTGATCCTTGTAATTTTCACAACAGTTTCCGATGACACTCTTAAAACCAGTCCATACCGGTTTTTCAGTATCTGTCATGGTTTCTTCAAATAAGGCATCAGAGATCAACTCCCTAATTTGTGACCCAGCAAATATTCCCTCTTTAGCTCTACCATCAAATGTTTCAAGCAACTTCTTGCCGATTTAGTTTTAACAGTTGCCAATATTATTTAAAGCTTTAACAAATTGCTCTATTCATCCTAACTTTATGTGTAAGGTGGTAGTAGCAAAGGGCATACTACAGTTTTTCTTTGACTCCATTTTTTAGTTGTTCTACGCTAAGTATGACAGACGAGTACTTCATTGGTGCCCAATTTTTGTTAATATATCCAAGCTTCATATGAAAATAAGCATTGTAGGCCTTTTAAAATATAATATTCTGTTTTCTCTTTTTAACAACAAAATTGCCACAAATATGGAAAAATATATCTTTTACACTTTTTAAAAGCCATATTGTTTCAAATGACACAAATGTATGACCTACAACTGCCACTCACATAAATAGATCCTCACTATTTGCAAATCAATTACCGACTGAACTAAGTTTGTTAGGATTAAACTTAGAATAAACTATATATTGTGTTACATTTTTTTCCATTACATTGGTGTTATTGTTGTGGAACTTTCAACAAAGTGATTAGTAGTATTTCTTAGTTCAATACAATATTTATGCGCAGAACTACATTAAAATATTTTAGGTATAACTGCCAATTGTAGAAAAATGGTACGTGGTAGAGAAAAACTGATTACAATTTCGGAATCAGCACTTCAAATTTAGAAAAGTATATATATTGGAGGAAATTTCAGAATCATGCATAACAGTGTAATCTAACGAAGAATATCTTTGATATCAATTTGAAGTGCAGATTTACGGGTTTACGGGAAGAATACTATGTTCCTGATGGAGTTGACCATTTATAATGTATCATGGAGCCTTTTTAATATTACGCAGAAATTTGTTTTGTATAGGTATAACCTGGAGTCGATGAATGTGGGTTCTGCTGGCTTCACCCCATACAGGAGCAGCCTAAGAAATTATAGAGCGCATAAGAGACTTGTAAATCAATATTGAGCACTCTAGGCCAAGTTGTAATGTCTTATGTAACAATGGATACAGACTTTCTATTCTAAAAATGGCTCTCGTGGAAATTATATATATGAGAATTCTGGGTTAATTTAGTGTCAAGCATTACGGCTAAATATTTGACTGGTGTTTCTGGAAGCTGCCATGTTAGTTGTTTTCCTTGCAGATCCAATGTGGATGTATTTTGATAGGATCTTAAGGAGAATATTTAACTTACACCAGAATTGCATGTAGCGAAGAGAAAATCGGTCGCTTTTTTGTTTTTGTTCTTTCCTCTTCTCTACTGATGAGTGTCTATAAGGAGAAAGAAATTATGAAGTGATAAACTTTACACATATTTCTAGCTTCTCTCGTTAAATATATATAAAATTTTGGTATATCCAAGGAATTACATATTAGCTAATCATTCCATTCTCAAATTTGAGTCTATATAGGAAACCACAAAGTAACCTCATCGTGTTGAAAGAGAGTTCAAAGATACAGTGATCATAATTGGTAACTTGGAACAAGTTGTTGTTTTTTTATTGTGTACCTGAGGTAGCGCAAACATGCTTTTAACATGTTTTGGAAACATTTCAAAATATTTAACATGATCAAACCTCAAAATATGCGTATGCTGTAAAATAAATTATGATTTTCCTATTACCTTCAAAAAGAAACGTTGGTTGTGTTTAAAAATATATCGATTCATTTTGGTTGTTATAATACTAGGCTAACTTGGTATAGCTGTGTTTAGACAATGTTTTAACTAACCTTCAGAACTGATGAAGTGACTGTGCTAACACTTATTTCTCAACGAGTTTGTTTAAAACCCAATATGTTTAATAGTCTTATAACAAAATTTATATCTTGAATTTTTTCAGAGTAGTCTATGAAGTACTCTTCGTTCTGGACTAATTTTGGGTAACTTGTAAATAGTAGGAGGTAAATAAACTTTTACTCCACAAAAAATGAAGAGCTCGTTATAGTTCTTGAGACTTTGTGGGTTCGTGAAATTAAAAGTCCAATTGCACAAACTCAAAATGTTCTTTGTTTCCACCAAATTACTGTTGGAACACTTGCCGATTACATAGAATTACGTAGTGCACAATTATAATTCACCAGTTCGTCTGTCACACGTCCACGCTGCACTCGCAATTACGTACAGCTCCTCCGATGCACGTACATAATCTTCCAGTCCGTTCCTTCACTCGGTGCTCCTCACGGCTGCTCGCCAAGAACTCAACTGACTCGCCAACTGCAGCCCCTTTTTATAGGAATATCGCTGTTTCTGGAAGTCTCACGTTTCAGTGAATCACCCCGAAGGTTCCATACGGCAGGTGGAGGGGAAAGAGACGGCCAGTGATGTTTTTCCAGCCATCCCTTCGTTAGCGCTATAAGACAAATGGGTAGGCGTGTTCCAATACCTCCCGGCCCTCACCCAGCCGCCAGTTAGTCGCGCCTTCCGATAATTGGGTGACATTATTTATGGTGCTATTGAATCAAGGCTTTTTTAATTCACGAGTGTAAGGTTGGTTAATTTCCGCGGGTGTATAAGTGCGTCTTGTACCATATAATGTTTTGTTCAACACTTGCCCTAATCATTAAAAAGACTTACTACCTTTCAATTAAACTATAATAAAGTAGGAAAATTATTTATAATTTTATTTTCTGGAATATAGGGCTATTTAGACGAAAGCCGGCTGGATGTGTGTCGTTGGCTAATACGTCATATGACAGAATCGATGTTGGCCAGTCATTTGTTTTAATTGTTGGTGTAGTTTGAATGACAACTTACGGCAATTGATTCAGTGATTGATTCATACTGATTAAGAAAAATAATGAAGGCGAATATTTGTTAATTACAGAATCAATAGAAATGTAGCTGTAGTTACAGATGTACATTTTGTAGCAGGATTTTATGGAGCTGATAATGAGCAGCACGTTGACTATTTTGAAGCCCCAGGTTGGGAAGCCGTGTGTAGCAGGATTATGGAGATGTGATGGTGGTGTTCTCGATCATGTGGAACAGGATTATTCTCACCTGATGTCTCGCATTGTGTCTGGGGTTGTAGATTGTATTCAGCCGGGGACACGATGAAGCAACGAGCTGCTACTTCTTCCAGATCTGAATCTGGTTTAGATCTGATCTGACACTCAGATGTATCGATGTATATAAAAAATCTCCGGATCTGTTTCAGTCTGAGCTATGAGAACTCTTAATTTTCAGACGTGGTCGCGAATGAGAAGAAAACTTTTCTAAATAAACTTCGATACCAATAAATTCTTTTTATTTTAAAATATCAAGATGTTCAATTTAATTTATATTATTTATGCAATTTTTATGAGACTTGACAATAATACTGTATACCTTGATTACAATTAAAAGAAAACTAATATTAGCTTTTTGACAAGGTTTCGTCGCGGCACTTAATTTACGTCTATTTATCTAAATGTTCTTCCATTAAAAACGCTTTCCTTCCTAGCTGGTTTAGCAAAATTGTTGATTTTTCCTTCTCTCATTGCCATCACTACCAATAAAACTTAAATTTTTATTGGTCCACGTCACACATTACATAATCTCATTTTTAAAACTACCAATCATAAAACATTCACATCATATCACTTACATATTGCGTCATTTCATTACCTGCTGAATTTTAAAAAAATCCTCTCTTACTCATTTTAACATGTCCATATCGATTCTTAAACCTCATATTTAAACATTTTTCAACTCTCGGGGTATAAACCAAAATGTTATCCATGAAATGTTATCCATCCTTAATATTAAAGTGTTACTTTAGCAGGTTAATCTATATTAACAACTTTAAAGGTAACTGCTGGATAAAAGTAACTTATACGTTGTAGAGATACCATTTTTCATTTATTTCTTGTTGCTAGTTTTAATTTTTCAGAACTTGCTTTCCTCAAATAGGAAATATTTATTTTTATGTTCTGACACTCAGAGAGAAGGGGAACTTAAAGCTATCACATAGCGGCCAGCTCGAGCATAATTTGGCTATCTCAAGGTTGTCTGTTACTGCCTTTATAAGTATATACTATTAAAGTTATTTTTTAAATGTTTATCCATCTGAAATAGATACAAGAATAATAATAGCTTTTAGGATAGGAATAAGATAATTTGTGTAAGTGCATGCTTCAGTTTTTTCACTATTCGTATGAACCGGTTACCACGATAAAGTGTGATTTGTCATTGAAGAGCTACAACTTTGTTAAACCACTTTACGTGCCTCTCTATTGCGAAGCCGTTATCTAGGATAGCGTGGCTTGTGTACACAAAGAGCCGGCAAATAGAGATAGCTGAGATAAAGGACTTGCCGGCATAGATTAAGTTACGCTTCTGGAAGGTGATAGAATATTCGGTTTCTTTATTGTTCTGGAACAGTCTCGAACTTATCAATGAGGTATTTTAGAAGGCGACGACTCGCCAAGTGTGAGTCGTAAGTAGTAAACAGCTGTACAGTGTTGTTGTAACGAGATCTGATGTAATCAGTACGCTGTTTGTTATGTCATCGACCTTAGTAGACTGTGTGTATGTGTCGTAATGTTGTTACGTGAGAATTTAACAGTGTATTTCTACGGAAATAAAGAACATTTGGAATATCTGCAACTCGGACTTTTAATTCTGCGAACCTAGAAAGTAATAGTAGTCTGTATGCCAACTTCTAAAACAGAGGTTCAGAGTTCGATTCCTGCTGGAGGATTTTTTAGGACCATTCTGTTTTCTGCTTATAGTCTGTAGTATAATAGTGAGGGAGTAAATATGTGAACATGTATTTAGCAGACGGCTAAAGGCTAGCAAATGCAAAGAAATTTGCCTTACATTTCTATTGGAAAGGGGCTTTGTTACGGGATTATATCACATGGAATGTAACGCTGCACAGAGATCGAAGGGAAAGCAGGATAGAATGGAAATGGGAAGAGAAAGGGACCGAGGACGAAGGCACGAAAGAGAAAATGGCAGAGAGAGAATAACCATGTGAGATAGGGATAAGGGACAAAGTAGAATATCCGCATTAACCCGAGCTGTGGTTTCTGCTAGTATGGAGCTCTTTCAGAATGAGTGAAGATCAATCCGATTAGGAAGAAACGTCATTTCATTGAGGCAGAAGACGAGAAAAATTACTTCTTGAACGATTCCCTAAAAGGAATGGTAAATGGAAACCAATTTTGGTGTAGAAGATACTAGTTGGGGAACATTAACAAAATAAACTTTACACATAAGGAGAAAAGTACATGAAAAGGAAGACAGTAGAAACTGAAAATTGTGATTGATTCGCTGAACCAGTAAAACTATACAGGGTAACCACAATTGTCTTTTAAGGTTTTGTAAACATATACTTTGTATTGTGACCTTGTAGGTTCGTAAAATTAAAATTCCAAGTTGCAGAAATTCAAAAAATTCTTTATTTCCGTAGAAATACACTTTGGACACCAGCAGAATTGCGTATCACACCAATACAATCCTCCAAGTTCGTTGACCAAAACAAAGAGTTCACTTCCAAAACGCACACCCGTTCCAATTACACTCTTTCATTTCGACTCTGTTTACGACTCTTTTTATGACTGTCCGTTGGCAAGTCGCAACTTCTTTAAATACACCTCTATTGAAAATTCTAGACTGTTCTGAAACAAACAAGAAACGGAATGTTCTCTATAAATTAATATATCACTAGAATTTTCCTTTTGGTTCGGCAGACCTTTATCTCGGTGCTATGTTTATCTGTTCCGGCATACTCTTTATCTCCGTGCTGCCTATCACTTCCTTATCGCTCCGCGCCGTACCCTTTGTACGCGTACGCCGCCAGTCGTAACAATGGATTCGCGACAGTATTTAATATGAGTGAAGAAATATAAAACTAAACACTAATGGGAAAAGGAACTCAACCTTTGGTTACAGTTGACAACATTGGCACATAATCACGTACATCACAGCTCATTGTTGAAGGTTACAAACTGCTAAGTTAAAAGAGCGCTGTGTGTTATCGTTCTCATTGAACGGTACGTTAATATAGCGCGATATGCTGGCGACGTACTGCTATATTGACACCCACACAGGCACCTCCATCTCCTCCAAAAATGGTGTAGGCGTTGGGGAATGTCCATCAACCCGGACAAATGTCATGCCATCCTATTCAGAAAATTACAAATCATAGGTAAAAGATAGGGTAGACAAATTCCATTTCGTACTTCGATGTTTTCTTTTCTAATTTGCGTCCTCCAATGTCATATCGGGTGGTGAATGAAATGTTCAAATGAGTCCAGGGTCCATGGAGCTTACAACTACCCGGGATTCGTCTTGGTAACTCACCCTGACCGAGATTCGAACTCGGGAACTCTTGTACGTGAGGCAGACGCGCAATACTATCTGAGCTGTCAAGACGACCGTACTTGGGTGTGAAGCTAAATAAACATTCGGGTGGCACCTCTGTTGCATCGGGCATGCGGAGCTTCGTCCTCAAGGTCCGGAATGTCGGTTCCTTTAAATATACGCCTTTTTCGAGCTCTTGTGATCCCTCTACTGCTTTATGCCTGTGAAATATGAGACATGGCCGCAGGTTCAAAGCGCTGTAACTTCAACGTGTGCAGAATAGATGCTTTTGGACCACCTATTCTCTATAGCGATGTTTCCCGATGAAACTACCTCACGAAGCCTCATCTACCCCATATGTAGAAGATGAAATTAGGCGCCGGGAGCAAAATTTTACCACCGATTGCAAAAACAGAGCGCCCCGGTCCTTATCCCTTATCGTCCCAGAGAACGCATACTGGCTATTTTAGTATGGCTTGTGGGCATAATCGATAACCATAAAGCACTTACAACAGGCCCTAGAACAGAACTTCTATATTCATCCAAGAATTAGTCTGGACTTTAAAATGATTCATTTGAAAAATCTAATCCTGCGGCCATTGAGGAGCAAAACATGTTACCGCTTTTCTCCTCCTCTACCTATTGTCACCGCCACCCTGTAAAACCCACATGCTATCAGTTCGTAGGTTAGCCCCTTCCAGGGCAGGTACACGTTTGACACACCTCGGGCTGTCCCTCAGCCTGCCAGTTCCCCATCGTCGATTACTAAAATGTGGTGTGAATGATCGAAGAGGAACACCTTACCTACTGATGTGTTGTGGGCTACCAAACCCAGTCGGGAAGGAAGACCACAGACTGCAAAGGACGGAGACAGAGCAGAGACGTGCAGAAGTCTAACATATTTACTTCAAGGAGGGCCAGGGAAGAAGTGCGAACACGGCAGGTTTAGACAATCTAACACAACATTCGCCAACAAGGGGAAACCACGGAATAATTAAGTGTTTATTAATATTGTCGTGTTAAATTGTTATCTATCTAATGACATTTTCGAACAAGACTTGGTGTAGATCCATCCACCGGACAATCCATTGTTTAGTGGTACTCAGATTTTATGATAGGAAGTCGTATTTGTAAGAGAAAATCTCATGGAGCGCCTTAAGGAGTTTTGCTGGCCTTCGCATTCGCCAGCATTGACATGCATTGACCTTTTCTGTATGTGGATATGTTAAAGATATTGTACACAAAACAACCCTTCGCAGATCGTCATATGACAAAATGTAACGCGGTTAAAATGACTTGTATTAAAGCATGCCTTGTTTCAAGGGAGCTCACATGTAACATCTCATTTTGTATTAACTCCTACATTAACTTTAATACGAGGGTGGGATAAAAAGTAATGCCTCATATTTTTTCCCCATAAATAAGTAAGTTGTGTGAAAACTTTGAATTTGGCGCAATTCCTCAAACCTTCTTCTCCAATGCCCTGCAGTAGTAACTTCCAAGTCAACAGGTGGCCGCACTGCATCCTCTTGCAAAATGGATGACATCGACATTCGTATTAGACAGCGTTCTGTGATTGAATTTTTGACTGCAGAAGGTGAAACGCCAATTCGCATTCACGAAAGGCTAAAAAATACGTATGGTGATGCAACGGTGGATGTCAACACTGTTAGACGATGGGTTCGTCGCTGTAACGAAGCTGAAGGGCAAACACTATTGGCAGATGAAAAGCCAAGCCGCAGGCCGGTGACTGCAGTGACTCCATGCAACATTAAACGAGTTGATGACATCATTCGTTGTGATCGCCGGGTTAAAAACAGGTGAATTGTGTCACATTACCTCCCTCAGTAAAGGCAGTGTGGTGACGATTATTCAACAACTGGGTTACTCAAAAGTTTGTTCACGTTGGGTACCAAGAATGTTAACCGCCCAAAGCAAAGAAACAAGGAAAACAATAGCCTCCGAACACTTGCAGCGCTTCAATTTGGAGGAAGAGGAATTTCTGGAAAAATTGTTACTGGAGACGAAACGTGGGTTCATTTTTTGAACCTGAATGAAAGAGGCAGTCAATGGTATGGCAGGGAAAGTTATGGCGACAGTGTAGTGATGCACAATAAATTCTGTCCAATACGTCAGAACTCTCAAAAAGCTGAAAGCACGTCTTCGCCGATTTCGCTCAACAAAAACTATGGCGGATGTTCCTCTTTTGCATGACAATGCAAGACCACACACCAGCCGCTACACCACTGCAGAAATTGAGAAATTGGGATTGCAAGTCTTACCTTACTATCATATAGCCCTGACCTGGCACCATCAGACTTCCATCTGTTCTGGCCACTAAAGGAAGCTCATCGTGGGATTAATTTTAAAGATGAGGAGGCTGTGAAAATGTCCGTGCGTCAATGGCTTAGGAAGCAAGACCGTGTGTTTTACCACACTGGAATACATGTCCTAGTTAAAAGGTGGACCAAAACTGTAGAAAAGAACGGAGATTATATTGGATAGTGACAAATTAATCGTCAATGTTGTAGTTTTAAAGCTGTGTAAATTGTATTCAATTTTCTTGGCAATTAAAAGAGAAAAAAAATAGGAGGAATTCTTTTTGATCCACCCTCGTATTTGGGCCTAAAGGGACATACTGGTTAATGGTAACGGAGAAAACACGTCGAGTCCGTAACCTACACAGATGCAATGTGGCTATCACCTCCCAGGAGAAACGGATGAGGTGAGAGTACTACAGCTGGCCATATATCGAATGGCCACACAGAATTTTCGATTTTCATTTCTACTGTTCATGCACATATGCGCGCACATGCACAAACACAGAGAACCTTTTTATCTTTTCTTTACTTTTATTTCAGAGGACTTCAAAGAATATATTTTCTATTTTTGTGGAAGGGGGGCACAGTACTTTCCCTATTTACTATAAGCTATAGAGGAAATAAAAGATGAGAATTTTTAAAACAGCATGTTTATATTGGCATTTCAAGAAGGTTTTATGAATTGGCAAGTTTAGAAGACAGAGAAACCGTGTGACTTACACATGCTTGCTCCATGCCCGAACCCTCAGGGCTATCTTGCCCTCTTGCCAAAGTTAAATTTGTTTCATTCTCTTTCACGATAAAGTAAGTCTATAGATTAACATATGCATTCGAAAGTTACTTCTACACCATCTGCTCACCAGAGGGAGCAAACTTATACAAAGAAAACTCTGGACTTGCCTTCGAAAAAAGGGCAGTGCAAATTTAAGAGTACGACAAGTTTTAATGAGTTTTTTTTCCTCTCAGATTTCCATCCCACTTCTTCACAGTACTTTGACACTTGCCAACAAGCGCTGATTAACAAGTGTCCAGGGGAATAAACCGTGGGCTTCAAACAAATTCTCTCTGTGCTGAAAAATTAATAATGTTCCTTGCAGGGGAATTAAAAATATATACTTTACTACTGCTTTTAAAATATAATACTTACGTCCTAGAGGAAACGACTGCATTTTACTATTGCAAACACCAGTGATTTTGTGAAACTGAGTATTTTAAAGATAAATCATATTTGAAAAGGTTAAGCACTTTCCAGTACATCTTCTATATTCAATCGTCCTGTTACGTTGAAGATATATGCTTCAGCTACCGTCAACAGCCCCACCTTTTCAAATCTGATACTATTTTCAAGCATAACCGTATTTAGGGGAAGTTAACTAAATGAAATAGCTGCTTGTGAACGTATACGACAGGGGAAGACAGCTAGTGTCGGTGTGACGCCACCTCCGTCAGCTCTAACCGCCACATATGACCCCAAACGAAAGGCAGGTTAGCGTGTGACGTCACCGCACTGATTTCTAATGCTCAGGAGGAAGGAAACAGACAGGAAAAACGTATCGGGTATTAATAACATGTACAACTTACATCTTGGGGGTTGCAATATTAATGCTGACTGCTTTAATTACACAATTGGTCGCAGTTTATAAACAATTACATTATGGCTCTGTGCTATGAGAAGATATATAAAATTTCAGCTCGTAGTTCATCTGAAGGTCAGGCATGTTATAAAATAACAAAAAAAAAAAAAAAATATAAAGCAATTTTTTCTGCAAGTTAAGGAGACCCATTCAGAACAAAATTACGTGGAGATTTTCCGACACTTTCTATTTCCTTTTCCTTTAACTAGTTTATCAAAGTCAGGACGTAATGTCTGGAAAATTTGTAATCGAAGGCTGCATGTTAGATTGTGATCCGACAAGGTACTTCGGGGTTTAGCTAATTCTATAACAACAAAAAAACAAAAAAAAAACCTTGTCATCACACATCTCCGTAGGAGACGAGATCCGTCCACTTCAGCTGCCGTGGTGAGAGCGCTGCGGACCCCTAGCACTCGTGGTCCCTCTGACGTTACTAGAGGAACCTCGGGCCGAACATTCGAGCCCCTCCCCAATAGAGAGTTGTTTGGATTGTGTTGGACTCGAGGGGGCAGTGGTTCCCGATACCCGTGGGAGATCGGGTACGTCTCCGGACGGGGTTGAGGTAAGCCATATATTCCAACGTACTAGCCTGCATAGATAGTAGAAGGTGTGCTAGATCACCAGGCGGCTCCACCAAGGTCATATCGGTAGCTTTCCCATTTTGGAGTTGGCACGCGTAAGTGGCGTATCCACTACCATCCCGTCTTGAGTCCACAGGACCAAATGGGGGGCTTCTTAGTCTCTAGGTCTTGCTCTATGGAAAGACCTTGAAGGCGCCGGGCGCTCTTATGGGACAGCTCCGTAACTCCCGGGTAGAAGGATGTCCGGGTCCTTGGTCCTACGGATCCAGGACTAATGGGAGTAGAACCTCTGGCATGAATTGAAGTGCATGAATTGTCATCACACGTATGTCGAGCCAGATATACACAATGTCCAGTGAATATAACCTCGGAAATCTGGTTTGGGGAACATTCTTTTAAAAATCATCAACTCTTTCTTGTGTGTATATTTGTCCTTCAATAAATCGTCACATTGTAAATTTAACAATGCCATTTGGTACGTAGCAGCTACATTGTTGCCATCGAGTGCGCTACAGCTGACCGAAATCTCAGATTCTGTACTGACAGCGTCATTTATGTAGACAACTTGGTACTACACGACTCTTGCCTGACGACACACGCTCTGCAGGCCTCGCTCCCGGCTGAAACACGTCACAACTCTCGAAGATGTGTCCCTGTGGTGTACGGCCAGTGGTGCCTTTACGTGGATAATCTTCCATGATCTTGATTTTTTTCTTGGTGTTCCTTGATCGGTAGGGTCATTACTGGGAATGTTTCTCTTCCACGTTGTCCTTTCTCTAATCTCTCTTTAAGTTTGTTTCCTCATGTTTCAAGTATGCTTCTAGGTTTCGCGGCGTGAGTGGTGTCGCGCAAATGACAAGAGTGCTTGCTCCAAGGAAATTGCTTATCGGCCTCTCATCTTTTGTACTGAACACACTCAAATAAAACTTCTCTCTGACACGTAACCTACTGCGATTCCTTCATCTCATTGTTTTTTTTTAGATCTATGTACGTCGCGACGCTTGAAGTGCCTCCCTATTTTGTGTAACCTATACTATACAGAATTTTTCCGAAACGCTGTCCATTTTGTCGAGTAGGCAACAGGTTCCTAGTTCGAATCCGGCTCTCATCTATAATACATATTCTTGTACTAGTTATAGCCCTGTTTATAGACATTTCAAGAAACATTATTGTTCCCCAAGCGGCAAACTCCACGATGCCGATCAATAAATGAAGGCCGATGGAGGGAGGGGAGACCGCAGGGGTGGCTGGGTCTTCGTTTACCCCTCCTCCAGCTGCTCGAAGGAGCGCGAAGCATCGAGAATGTTTCCCCCTACATAAAAAGGAATTCTCGATAAACTTCGGGCCGCCGATCAATACAGGAGAGGCAACCGGTAGTTGTGTTGAGTGAGTCGTGGCGAGAGTGTGTAAGGAGCGCCCAGTGTACGTGAACAGACGAACTGGCGAAATTGTAATTGTGTACATTACGAAATTCTATGTAATTGTGACATTGGAATAAGGTGGAAATAAAGAACATTTTTGAGTGGTGTAATTGGACTTTTATTTCACGAACCCACAAAGTCACATTATTCTTAGTGCATACGTTTCCATAACATACATCTCGGGCACGATAGCGTTGGCGCTATCATATTAGAGCATCATTCTAACAGTGCGGTTCAAGGGATTATAACACGGATACGTAGCAAGGTACACATAATGAACTGATTGGGAGAAACCTTGTTACTGCATGAAGATTGTATCAGCAACGGCTTCCCTGGCGTCATTTGTTTTAAATTTTAATCACAGACCAAGAGAGGGAAGGCCAAAAACAACTGTATAATTGCTGAATAATAAACATCTATCAGCTGTATTTAGGATATAAAACAGGTTTATTTTGTAAATGTAATCATGCTTTTTCACTTTAGTGTAAAACCCACCTTGAAGTTTTATGGCGGAACGAAACATTTTTATTGTTTTCAGCGCTACATTAATGGAATTCATTGAAAGCATTTTCATTACATATTTTACAAATTATTACCTCTATTTCGACAAACACATACCATTACACAACTCTGAGATACAGTATGCCTTGTATATGTCTCACAGCTGTGTAAACATGCAGTCTGCTTTGACGGTGCGTTTTAGTAACACACTCTATAAGCACGGAGTTAAATTTAAAATGCATGAATCAGCCAAAATGCCCGGAGATTTGATTTTATTCAACCGTGGATGAAATTTCGTATATTATTTCTATTAATAACTAATAATATTCAATGTTGCACAAACAGAAAAGAGAAGGAAAAAAAGCCCACGTAAACATACATAGATAAAGCCTGACTCTGTAGCGTAGATGGTAGCGTGTCTCTCACATTCAACAGGTCCAAAGTTCGAATCAAAGTCAGGGTGAGATATCTGTATAATGTTCTTTTTTTCGAAGTTTTGCCTTATCTTGAAAGATGAATGTCTGGTAACTCTAAGCTCTATGTACCCTGTACTAATTTGAATATCATTTCATTCATCGTCCGATATGACTTAACGTTGAAGGTTTTCTCTTTTTCTGAAAGATGAATGTCTGGTAACTCTAAGCTCTGTGTACCCTGTACTCATTCGAACATCCTTTCATTCATCGCTCGATATGACTTAACGTTGGAGGTTTTCTCTTTTTCTGAAAGATGAATGTCTGGTAACTCTAAGCTTAATGTACCCTGTACTCATTTCAACATCACTTCATTCAAAGTCCGATATGACTTAACGCTGGAAGTTTTCTGTTACCCTGAAAGATGAATGTCTGATAACTCTAAGCTCTATGTACCCTGTACTCATTTGAACATCATTTCATTCATCGCCCGATATGACTTAACGTTGGAGGACGTTAATTACAAATATGCATAGGTAACAGAAGTATCTCCTGACCACCATCCAGGAAGTTAGCATAGCATCCTGGGCATCGACACCTATCGCACCTATTTCATGGTATAAATACTTTTATACCTTTTTAGTTATAATTTCGTAGCACAAACTCTATAACGTTTTAAATTAAAACCAAAGAGAGGCTTCTGAAAATTAAATGAAAAAATCTTCGAATTTTCTTACTACGGTGTTATTGTTTTCCCGGCACACCTGTAGGAGAAATCGCCAAAAGGAGTATACAATATCTATGTAAGGTAGAGAAAATATATTCCTAAAGGGTTTTCAGTTCTTAAAGAGGGTTTATGTTCATCTATAGTTTGTACCCCCGACGTCCATATTTAATTTAATATAATTTAATAATAAATAAAGTGCACTTGAAGGAACATTAGTATTAAATATTAAGGTTTTTGTTTCATCCAGTCGTTCAAAGAGCCATCCATCTTCTATACTGTTTGAAGTGAAATCTTTTGCACTTTTGATCACATAATTTGCACTCACATAAGTCACTCGATTGGTGGGACTTCACTGCCTTGCCCAATTTATAACGAAATGCGTGCGTCGCCAAACCTATAATAGCGTGCCCTTGTGGTTGGTTGCTCCTGATCCACTCCCTGTTTATCATGGCGTCTGTTGCGAAGAAATCTTTCTCTGTGTTGTTTTTCTTCTGTTTTCTTCTCTCTGCAAAATCCTTGTATGGTTCCGTTGCTGGTAGCATGATCCTGATTCGCCCATATTGAAATTATAAGACGGAACGAAATACATGGATCATTCAAAAGTTAGTGGCAACACTGCCTGCATTCGGCGCTATCAACGGTAAATCATGTAAGCTGATAACAATGAAAAATATGAACATCTAATGTTTGTTAGCTGTTAGTTTGATGAAAATTTTATTTAATGAGACACGTTTAGTAAGTTTAAATGTAGGCTGTTACCTTTAACGTGCTGATGATTTTGAAAAGAGAGCTGCGACTTCAAATCTTCCAGAGACTTACACTCTATGCCCTATTTCTTATGTGAGGCAAACATTAAAGGAGATTATCATCAACGACTGGAATGAATACTGGTTAAAAAGTGACTGTGGTGCTTTGACTAAGGATTTATATTTCTGAACAGTTTCTGACAGACATAAATGTAAATACGTTAATCCAACTATGTTCTCACTCAATTCTTAACTGGACATGGCAAATTTTCAGCTTATTTATTTCGATTCAACATCAAATCCACATGTGATTGTATTTGTGGAAATCATCTTCAAGATGTCCCTCACATTTTATTTGATTGCCCGTTTTTCTGTTTTGAAAGATACGAACTTGAATTGTTGCTTCAATTCTTAGGTTACACTTTCTCAAAACCACTTACACATATTCTGATGAATTACAAATAGTATCAATATTTCATGGCTTTCTTAAACAAAATATTTCTTAAGCTAAATGATTCATCTTGATGTTTACTGTTTGTGAGCTTGAAATGGAATTTTGTTATATTTTTGTAAATTGTATTATATTCATACATTTTGTAAACTATATTCCTAATATACCTTTGGGTAAAATATAAATAAAAAATTGGATAATAAATAAATAACTACGAACAAAGATGCTTCATTAAAATTCAGGTTGCAAGAAGTATCAATGCTCGACAACGCCATACAGAATTATTGGAAGCTTGTGGTAGATAGACTTTACCATATCGTACCGTGGTTAGATGCGCGAATGCATTTCGTAGAGGAAGGGAAGACGTTCATCATAAACGCGGAGCTGGCAGACCGCAATCAACAAGTGATGATGTACATGTGAATGCTCTTAGAGCACTGCTGGAAGAACATCGTTGTTGGACTTGTATTGAACTAGCAAGGGAAGTTGGAGTTGCTCCTGGTACGATTCTTCACAAACTTAAGAAATTCAAGATGAAAATCTGCGCTCGATGGGTTCCACACAATCTTACAGAGGAAACAATGTGGTAGAGGATGAAAAACGTGATATTACACTTAGAACGCTATTAACATGAAGGCGAGCGTTTTCTTTGACGTGTCATGGCATTAGATGAAACCTGGATTTGATGCTACCAAACAAAATTAAAGAGAAAATCAAATGAATGGTGGCACATTGTTTCACCACGGCCAAGAGTATCGACAACAACAGGATCCACTTAAAGTCATGTTCATTGTTGCTTATGATTTCAACGGTGTTCTTATCACTCATTCAGTTCCTCAAGGAAATCGTGTGAATGTTGCATATTACAATCACTTTATATAACACCATTTATGACCAGCTGTGCATCGTAAACATCCAAACCTCCTGAATTCTCATTCCATTGTGTTACATGATGGTGCTCGCTCTTACACGTCTGCCCATGTTTTTAATTTACTTCGTAGATGGAACTGGGAAATTCTGGAGCATCCTCCATACTCCCCAGATATGGGCCCATGTGATTTCGACCTTTCTGCGAAAATAAAATTACCATTTAGAGGATTTCGCTTTAGAACCAGACAAACAATTACAGCAGCAGTAGAGCAGTATGCTCGAATATTAGTACAAGACACTGTGGATGGCATCCGTCGGCTCCCTGGTGTGTGGAGGTGAGGTCTTCATGTTGGAGATTACTTCTAAGCACTGCAATAACTTGACTGCTCCAAAAATGTTTTATTTGTTGTTAATTTGAATGTTGCCACTAATTATTGAATGACCTAAGTGTTTTAAAGATCTCTTTCGTGTTAAAGAATAAGGATGAAGCCACCCTATATCTAAATACCTAATATCTAAATTTCCCAAATTCGCTAAATATGCGAGGACCTTTAAATCTTCAATACAGAGAAGAAGGTTTTTGTAGTTATTTATTCAGAAGTGTATTTTAATTTTTACAACCGGTAATAGATCTTTGACGACTGGTAAAAGATATATTTTGCGTCCCTGTTGCTTCAGATGTTATATACCCTAAAGCCACGAAGTTTATTTCGTTTCTTCTCTTCCTTACTTCCCGTCTTCGTAAAGGAGTGCAACTCTGCTATAACTTCATAAATCAAGCCTTTGAGAAATTCATATATCTAGACGTCTGCGCCGCTCGGATTCCAGATTTAGTCGAGTGCTTTTTACACCGTTTCAACTCTCTTCTGGCAGTATTTTAGATATCCCAATTTACATTACCTAAGTTTTTTCTGTTGCATGTACATTGATAGGACTGAAATGTAAACTACAATTTTATCTATATAGCGCGTTTCTAAGACCCGATTTACAATGAAACGTTGGCGGGGACTTCAGTGAAATTAAGTCCTCATCGGGAAATTATAACAATAAATAAATGTAAATATTTGGCAATAATATTAGAAATATATATATCAGATTAGAAATTGAAAAAATTACAAGCGAAAAGCAATAGGATTGTTGAACGGGATATAAATGAAGAAGAAACATTTTAAGTAAAATTAAAATCTAATTTATAATTCAATATGACAGAGTTATTTTATTACAACAGAAAAATAGAAAATTAAGATACAACATGACACATTAGCAACAGAAATGGATGTTTCGTGAATGGCTTTTCGAGTCTCAAGAAGAAATAAATTTAGAAACACAAAAATTCGGGAAGGGGAGAGAAGATTAAACTGCTACGGATATGTGAAAAGAATGGAAAATAGTAAGAGCAGTGGTAGAATGGGAAGCTGAAAGAAGAACAAGAGAACAATAGATGAATGGGATCCGAAGAAGCATGCTGGCTAGAGGATTAACAGAAGTAAATCCAGAAGACAGGTTTTTAAGGAGGTTATGGATGGGCTGTTGGAAAACTACAGTGTCGCAAAAACTCCTAAATAAAAAATGTCGCATAGGCATGTAACGTGATGCGTAACGCATTGAGATTCCAGACCTTATGCCTTCTACTGTGCAGTCATCTCAAAACCATTGTGCTGCATAACACACATATTACAAAATCAAAATCTTACTTTTTGAGAAAGGTGTTGTATTCACACTTTCTCTATAAACTCTTCTTACTACCGTATACAGTTGAACCTGCCAGGACTGTTCAAGAAAGAATGATCACACTTTTATTGGCAATGTACCTTTACTCATCCTCATAATTTTTATGGTCCTTCTCAAAATAGTCTCCCCTGAATGCGATGCACTTGTCCCGGCGTTTCTGCCAGTCTTCAAAAAATGCTGGAAATCATTTTTGAGGGATCCTTCAAAATCGCCTCCGCAGTCTTACCACAGCTTCATTGCCTCCCACGAAAGCGTTTCTTCAAGTTAGGGAATAGGAAAAGGTCACATGGGGCTAAATCCGGACTATAGGGAGGGTGAGGGATGCTCTTCACGTTGGTTTTTGCAAGATATTCAGCAACAACATTGGCAATATGCGGCCGCGCATTATCGTGGTACAGCATCCAGCCTGCTTCGCGGAAATGTTGTCTTTTGCGCCTGATATGGACTTGCAATTTCTTCAGGATATCCCTGTAGTATTATCCAGTTACTGATGTGTGTGCAGGTACAACATGCTGATAAAACATTCCATGAATATAAAAGAATGAGATGACCATAACTTTTCCAGCAGAAGCAACCACTTTTGCTTTTTTAGGGGCTGGTGATGAAGGATATTTCCACACTGAGCTTTGCTGTTTGCTCTCATGATCAAAATGAGGTAGCCAAGTTTCATCAGCAGTGATTACATTTGAAAGAAACTCCGGAGCTTCTTCTAACATCAACTTTAAATGAAAGACCTGCATGCGAATGTCCTTTTGTTCGGGAATCAACAGTCTTGGAACCCATCGCGCACAAACACGTCTCATATATACTGTTTCTGTAACCAACGTTTTTGTTCGAATGTATTCCTTGAGAACATCAAATGTCCGTGGCCTATTCTTGTACACTCTATTTTTAGATACCCCCACAAGAAAAAATCCGGTGAGGTTAGGTCAGGGGATCTGCAGGGCCACAGACCTTTTGCGATTATTCGATTATCAAAGAAACTGGTTACAAGCTCCATGATGTCATTAGATGTATGGCACGTTGCTCCATCTTGCTGGAAATAACCTTCTTTCAATTGATATGATCTCCGTAAAATTTCAGAGAATATGGTGAGGCGAGTACAAACATGTATAAATGCTGGCGGAGGACACTTCCAACATTTTCTCTGAGATGTGAATAGTGTAATGTAATCTCCCAATTGTGTATTACACTCTCCCAAAGTTGCACGTGTGTTCTATTATTGGTTCAAAATGTATGTCCTACTGAAATGGTTCGGTTTTATATGGATCACACTATATTAAATGGTGTCAGTAACACACATAAAGAAAAAGTTTTCAACATTGTTAAATTTTCGATTATTAGAATTCATGTGTGCGTTTTCAAACAATTTGTAGTTTAAGTATAATCAGCGTACAGTTTATAGTGTAGGCGAAATCACGAAATCAAAGAAAAAAAGTATATTTTACTAGTATGAGGCAAAACTAATTTTTTCCATTATCTAGCATTATAAATATGGATTAAACACAATAGAACTGTGAATATAAGAGACGAAAAATGCTCAAAGTCATTAAAATGGGAGCTTTACGGCAAGGCAGAACAAAGTAAAAACCCATGATCATTTAAAAAAAGAAAGGAAAGGCATTCTGTTAAAAATTTTACATTGTGCAATTTCGTACATTTTTATAAAAAAATATGGTAGAGGTGAAGAAATGCTGCACGAGGTCGGCACCGTTTGTTGGCGTGGAATATGTTCCTTAGTCACGTAACTGAAAAAAAAGATCACTTCGAAACAATTCTAAGATTGGTGGTTTAACTTCGATGATATAATTTTAAATGCATTTCCGAAAGAACCATTCAGAAATCATATGTATCAGCAATAGAATAACTGAGCGATGAGTGGCAAAAAGAAAGGAAATTAGTGAAATGAACATTAGCATAGCAGAAACAGATAGATGACATTGCAACATATGGATACTGTCGACCAAAACTTAATTGCTGGGTATGAAACTCTTTCCATAGACCTTCTGTATGAATAAAAGGATTTGAATTGACGTCTAGAAATGATGTTGCTGTTATTGATACAAATACAACGATGCAAATTAATCATGAGACTTGCTGAACGGAAGAAGGATAAAAACATTTTGGTTTGAGGAATTGTTGTAGTACATAACGTATTCAAGAGTGAAGTAGTTTTTTGTTGTTGTAATTTACGTCCTCCAACGTTAACTATATCGGACGGTGAATGAAATGGGTGAAATAACGCTTAAATAAGTCCGGGATCCATGGAGTTTACAGTTGCCTGACATTCGTCTACCAGGATAAGAGAAAACACTAGAAAAAACCTTAACCAGATAACTCACCCTGACCGAGATTCGAGCTCGGGACCTCTTGAACGTGAGGCAGACACGCTACTATCCACGCTACCGAGGCGGGCTAAGTAGTTTTTGTTTCTTCAAATCTTGAAATATTGGAGGATGACATTGCTACAAACCATGCAGAAAATTTGAATGCAGAAGTAAATATTAAATAATATACGAATACCCGTTGAAAATTTATTGAAGAGGTTCACACATCTATAAAAATGTATAGGTTATTCTATTTAAGTTAAGTATATGATCGCTTCCTGTTGAACAGGAAGTTGTACTCCAGTTGGTAACATTTTAAGGTTACCAATTTACGAAATGAAAATATAGGGGAAGGGAACTTTTCAGACATACGTTATATGTAAATATTCTTTATATTTACCTTTTAAGGATAATAGCAATTTATGATACAAGCGTATCGTAATACAAACGAAGATTTTACTTTGTGAGACCGACTCTACGAACAAAATGAAATCCTTTTTTCCGTACATAATACATTATATTTAAACGGTTCTGAACATTTTATAGGTTTATTATAGATATATTATTTATTTTTATAAGGAAAACTATTTGAGTTAAACATATGGGGGTGTTACGGTTATGTTAAATACATTTCTCTCTCCTTCCTCATGGATCAACGTTTGCAAAATCAGAATGTTTGTCTTAGCGCGAATAGCATTTATTACAGATTGATTAGTTTGCCGCTCGTCACACACCACTTAAGGGGAATGCAATACGACAACACCGCAGGACTCTGATTGGTTGCTCAGCTAGTAGCGCTCTAGGACAATCACCTTCCCATTTGAAGCACATAGTAGGTTTCTATTGCTTGTTTTTAATCCCGGCTTTCTAAGAAACATTCCAAGACATGCAGTACGAAAAACAGTTTAAACAGGGTTGACAATTTTCAGCGTTATTTCAGTTTCATCTGTACATTGCCTTACCAGAGTATCGTGCAAAACTGTTCGCATTTGTTAGAAATATAAATATCAGCGATTTAAATTACGTCGTTTTAGCGCTTTCATCTGTCTAAACATCGTGCGCGCCAAGGCGTTCATAAACGGCAACGTCGCTTTCCCCACACGAAAGCACATGCTGGACAACAACTGTCACAATCCTAAAGTAATTTTAATTCCACCGTAAGTCCCTGATGCATTTGTGATCTGAATGATTGCTCAAACATTGCAATACGTACTCGAAATTGTATTTTCTAAAACTATATTTCTGTTTTCGGATTCTATACGTTGAAGAACAAACTTTTTGGGCGTATAGTTTCATCAAACGTACACCGTCATCTGCGACATATCTCTCTTGTACCAAATACAATTTTAAATATTTTCGCAACGGGATATTTTTAGAAAGAGTTAATTTAATACAACAATTCATTATATGACCTCATCTTTTTGCTTACGTAGTCATTACAAACATATGATACGTATGGAAACCAGGTTTCATCCCGTTTTGTGGATTTTTAACCATTAGTTGCAAATGCCGAGAGCAACCCGGCTAAATGGACTATTTGGTAACCCCATGACATTTTTGCTTCGTTGGTCAGGCATATCCTGTGTTTTTAGCATTATAGCTGGCATTAAATCCATTTTCTATACGGGTTGGGTAATGGAACTCTGGTCACAGTTGGAATAAATAGCATTATTTTGCAGTTACATTTCCTATTAAACCAGTTAAGTTCAAAATATCTGCTTTACACCAATAAACCCAACAATACTTACAACGGAGCAGTGACATACAATTGGTTTATTGTTACTTAACTTACTGCGGTTCCTTTGCAACTATGTGCGACTTTTAATTCCGTTGCATGTGTAGTGTTTAACGCACGCTTTTACTACATATGGCACCGCAGGCGATGACACTGATGATACATGAGATGAAGATGGAGCACCGGTGGAATGAGACGGCGGGGAAACCGGAGATCTCGGAGAAAACCCGCCCCAGCGCCGTGTTGTCCACCACAAATCTCACTTTGCGGTCGCCTGGAATCGAACCCGGGCCGCCTTGGTGAGAGCCAATCGGTCTAACCACTGAGCCACGGCGTGGCCTAATTCCGTTGCAAATGTATTACTAATCGGAAAGGCGATTCATTCCTGATCCTCAGTTGAACACTTCATGTCCGTCAATAACATCTTGTATTATAGTGTGTGTGTATGTGTGTGTATGTGTGTATTTAATGCTCAGAATTTGATAATAAAATCATTTTTCTTCTTGATTCCTAATATTTGGAGACTAGATCTTGATTTTGTAGAGTTTCACATACAGTTAGATGATCGATGTTCATTAAATCGTCTTTACCACATAAACAGCACTGTGGAGAAGTTAATCCAACCTTGAATAAACGTCCATTCAATCAATCGTGGCCTGTGATTAATCTGAACACTGCTACTGAAGATTTTCGAGGTAGATCTGGAATTGTCTTTAATTTGTTTTGGAGATCTTTCCAATTAAGTTTTTCAGAGGAAACTAGATAGTTTTGTGAAGATGTTTTTGATTAATCTTTTAACTGTTGCATAGGGGATATTTTGTTTCGTTGTTTGAGATATTTTGGAACCCTTCTTGGCCAACATATCTGCTTGCTCATTGGCAGAAATTCCACAGTGAGATGGTATCCATTGGAAAACTATACGTATATTTAAATTTTGAAGATGTTTAATCATATTATGAATTTCATTTATCTTTTCGGTTTTTGGGCAGTCATTTGAAATAATAGCCTGAATAGCTGCTTTAGAATCTGTTAAGAAAACTATGTTGGAAAGCTTATTTGTCCAGGCAAATAGATTTTGTAAGGAAATATAAATTGCATCAATTTCTCCATCAAAACTTGTTAAGTAAATTCCAACATGCTTATAGAAAGAAAAGAATTTACATGTAGCTCCTGCTCTTGTATTATACTTAATTGATGGAAATTAATAATTTTTTCATACGAGCCGTATACAGGCTAAGGTTTTTGATAGATAGAGTCAACATGAAAAATTCGATGCCATGGCCGGGATTTGAACCACGGATATTCTGGTTTCCGTCCAGTCGCTCTAACCTTTTGAGCTACCATGGCCAACGTGCCGTCTTGACATTAAATTCTCCATTTGACTCGTATACTTCCCCGGTAAAATACTAGGGGCTCTCGCATTCGAGATACACCGTTTGTGGCGATTTAATATCGTAAGTACTCGAGTCCCAGGCTTCATCATTTAACTCTTATTGTTATTATAGTTAATTGTTGGAAATTAATCATTTTTTCGTACTACCCGTATACAGGCCATGGCATTGAATTTTTCATGTTGACTCTATCTACCAAAAACCTTATAAAATGATTAATTTCCATCAATTAACTATAATAATAAGAATTAAATGATAAAGCCTGAGACTCAGGTGCTTACGATAGTAAGTCGCCACAAATGGTGTATCTCGGATGCGAGAGCCCCTAGTGGTCTACCGGGGAAATATACGAGTCGAATGGAGAATTTGATATCAGGACGGTACGTTATCCATGGTAGCTCAATGGGTTAGAACGACTGGACGGAAATCAGGAGATCCATGGTTCAAATCCCGGCCATGGCATTGAATTTTTAATGTTGACTCTATCTATCAAACATGTTGTGCTTCAATGAGGTAATTGCGTTTGTACATGTATATTGCAAGAGCTTAATAACGTGTATATCAAATGTGATTGGCTGCAGGATTATATTAGGGGGTTCTAAGATCCCGCATTAGTAACTCTCCGAGGTAACATGCTCTAAACTCCACTGAGAATGAATTGTGCAGGCGCAGGACATCACATTCCTGTAGTGCAGAGCCACCTAGCGCAAGAGATAGTAAACTTTTTTGCTTTACAGCATAGAGAAAACATGTTACATTTCTTTATCTATTATTATGCTAATAATGATGCTAAGGTTAGTAGAACCTAGAAATAAAAGGTAGCTATACTTCATATTCTAGGAACACATAAAACAGGTTATCAAAATATAAAATACAGGTGCAACAAAACGTATGTATATATATTATTTAGATTGGACTCTTAAAAATTTTCTGTAATGTACCGTTCCGCTGATGACCTAGAAGTTGAGCGCCCTTAAACCCAATCATGGACCGTGAAAATTACCTTATATGAAACCAACATTCATAAGTGTAAAATACAACAATGTTGATTAAAAGTGTGATTTTTTTTTCTAAGCCTTCTCTAAATATAACGTTTCCACAATAAATAAATTTCGTTAAATGCACTAAACCTACAAAATATCTAACATATTCTGAATTTTAAAATATTGTAGACGGCACGTTAACTATTCTTCATGTATTATAATTACCAACGTGTTTACAGGGATGGTGCATTTCCATGTAAATGGTAACGCCAAATGCTGCTCTGTTATTTGTTTGGTACAACACGTTTTATATTCTATTTATCTGAAAACAATGAATGAATTTTGATATAACTATTATTAATTATGTCGTTCAATTTGAAATTATGGTACGTTTACAATTTTCGAATCTAGAAACCATGCCAAATTCTTGCGTCATGCTACAGCTGCAATGAGAACGGTGTAACCTCATAGCTGTGTTAGGTTTTTATTGAGGCCTCAATTAGTAGAAAAGTATTCGAACGAACATGTTAATGTTAAGTTGGCAGAATGTTATTTTCGAACCATATAATTGTTCTATAATTAATATATTTTAAAACTGTTTCAAGATAGAAGCCGCTCTAACTGAAAGTTATTTTTTCATCCCGAAGATGAAATTTAAATTATACTTTAAAATTCATATTTATGAATATGATATTATTTCACTATCGAGTAGGTTTCTCTTTCTTAACCTCTTTCCACTTTCGTTACATACATATTCTAAATAATTTCGTACATAACGTTTAAATAAAGTTCCTATTGTCACAAGTGACTGTTTTGACTAACACATAGTAGTTCATTTGAGTTCAATAGTACGTGTGACGTCATTCCCTCACTCCATCATCCGTTAGACAATAAATTGGTGTAAGCCGGTTTCTCGCTCTCTCTTTGACCATCATTCGGCTTACCGACCGACCGACCGACCGACCGACCGACCGAAGTGCTGGCTAGCTGTATAAAGCCAGACGATTTTTGCTGCGTGCCCACTCGTTAAGGGTTTTACCGCAGGTAAGTTTTTTCATTTCGGTATTTTATAGGATGTGATATGGGTTATGAGATTGAAGATTCTTGTAAGGTTACAGTTTTGTACCTTCAGGTTGAAAGGACAGGATGCAATACCTTGCACTCTGGTGTTTTTATTTAGTTTACGTTGGGAAAAATTTTGATGCCAAACAGCTCAGGAGAATTATGTGGAGCTCAGCTTTAGCTGCTGATAGGATTAGCTCTTGCGGGGTACCCGATGTAGTCTAGAACAGCGACTAGTTGTGTCATAATCACCCAATGATCTAACAAGGGCGCTTCTGTGTGTTGGTAAATTGTCATTTGGCTTGAACGAATGGATTTGTCCGCAGCCATTGAGGCAGGTAAACGGCCGCTGTGACCACCTATGTATTTTGCTTTAGAGTAGTAAATATTCTTATTAAGTGAATGATTGTTTCACTTAGTATTACCCATAAGTTTTGTAGAAATGAACCTAGTAGCAAATCCCAATCTCTTGTAAAGCATGCATTCCCTACCTTGAGCAATTCCCCCGTGTACGATCTGGCCATGTGCTAATTATCCATTACCATCCATAATTAGGTCGTCACACCATTTACGAAATCTAAATTTAGAAACTTGAAAGTTTAATGCTCTTTTGATTCACTGGTCGACAAATTTTAACTTTTTTTCTTTCACAAGAATTAAAATAACATATTCTAAAAGTATTTTTCGGGCTGAATTCGAATATAATTACAGTTTTTCCCCATCGGGCAGGAGTTTTGTGTGATATTCATTTGAATTTTTTGTAATATTCCAAAAAATCCGTAACTAGCTATCTAACTCATCTGGCCGGTGTTGAAGACCAAGAGCTTCCATAACTGAACAAATATAATAATTACAAAACACAATACCATTTTCTTCAGAGAAGTATACTTTGAAAACACTATGGCGGCTATGATAACTACTAATTCTTACATCTTTTTGGAGTAGATTCCACCCTTTGAGTCTGGAAGCTAAAACTTCCGCTTGCTGTTTAGACAGATTTAAATCGCAAATCTGGTCACTAAGGTCTTGCTGATTGGGAAAGTATGGTTCTGATGAACAGCTACTGGCTTCATATGTAAGATCATTTTTATTTTCATCTGAATCATTTGGAGTTTTAGTCAGGTCAGAACCAGAGTTATGACTTAAGGTCGTATCTGCATATACTGGTACGGGGATATCTTCACTGTGTAAGATACGTCTCATTGCAGATTGCAAATTCCGATACTTAACTGTATATTTTGTTTTAGATGTGATTCCTTTAATATTTGTCAAACAAAAATAACAGTTAGTTAAATGATCCTTCGGTTCCCTCCAAATCATGGGAATTGCAAATGGCATATGATGTGTACCATTTTTCCACCCAGTCAGCAGTCTTAACACACGAGACACAGCTCTTATCAAAATCATCAACTTGACAGCCAAAGTAAAGTTTATAACACTTCTTTACAAGTGAGGTCAAATTTCGCCACAAATATAGCAGAAATTATCTGCATGATTTACACAATTTCTTGGCATGATGAAAAAATAAAGCACAGAAATACAACATGCACAACATACACAATACACTTCTAAACAGAAAGGAAGGAAATATTTCACTACTCAACAATCTCACAGTCAGCTCAATACTGATACATCACAATGCCAAACAGGTCTGAACATGTCTAAACAACAACAATGAACAACAATGAACCTGCAAAGTCATGTTTTATTGCGCTTCAGCATGACATTGCAAATAATTTCAATAACACATCTTGAGTAAAATAGCTACATATGAGGTAACGGTTCCTATGACAGGTCAAAGAAAACGCTAAAATCATATTTTGAAAAGTAGCTTTTACAGAAAAACTATGCCTGATGGGAAAATTCTGACTACATATCTGAATTCAGGATGGAAAATGCAACTAGATTCACTATTCAGATCTCTTGTGAAAAAACCCTTGTCGACCAGTGTTATTAGAATGTTAAGTCTGCTGTTCTATTGTATGTTACCTAAGTATTGATAAAATCTCTTTGCATGAAAGTGTTTGTGTATAAATGGAATTCATATGTAACAATGCATGCAAGTCTGTGCGTTTTGTTAAAGAAGAAATAAATACATTTATCTTGAGTGTTAAACACACGACATTAAATTACCCTGGCTCATTTGAGCATTATTTCACCCATTTTATTTGCCGTCCAATATGATCTACATATAAAGCGATGGTCAGATGTTTTTAACTATACATTATATATTCGAAGGTGATGAATATTGACGATGCATGAAATTAAATCATTAGTGTAATAATAAGTTGAGAGATGGAATTATCGGAGCTAAGTTTAGGATTATATTTCGCTATTTGCCATGTATTAAAACAGAGCAAACCTCGACAAAGACCCCTGCACCAGGAGGATAATCCGGAGAGGCACCTCCCCAGGATATTTAGTAAATATACCGTTGCAATGTGTGGAACGTTCTTTCAAAAAATTCCAATACAATTAACCAAAATGAAGTATTTCCAATGCAACATGGGTATTTCTGCTGTAGAAATGCATCGGGTGTTCACTACTCATTCACCATACTAGAGGTTTGCTACACAACTTCGTACACTTTTTATAGCTATAGTTCAGCTTAAAGTTCTCGCATTTTGCACACAGCCTGAGAGTAAACGCTACCTTAGTTCTCCACCACTGCAATTACACACATAATAAACCTACACTTTGCAAGTAATATCAACAAAATAAGTACTGGCTGTAATATAAACTTTCCTCTATACATTAACAATTCACATTCATGTACTTAAAAGTATGTTTATATACGTAAAGACCTTGTGACTTTTTACGTCTCTGTATCTCCAAGCTCGTATGTGCCTTGGTCTCCCATGCAGCAAGCAGTCTAGCGTTTCACTTCTCGTTTAACGGCATAAATTTCAAAGAAAATTGACACTGTCTCAATTTACTCAGCAATTTCTCCGTTCCTTTGAGCTAAACGCTATCGCCTTGCTCCTCTATTCTTTCATAGATATCCCCTTTCTGATTTAGGGAGCTCGCCGACGTCCCAGTCAGTCACTAACAACGCGAAACGTAACCTCTGCACAAGAAACTAATAGTTCCACTGTTATCTAGAAGTATCACATTCGGCCACGTAGGGTGTTTTCGAATAATTTGGTTTTCTCTACGCACTTCTAAAATTACTTTTAACGAAAATTTACTTCGTGTGCTTCTTTATAACAGAAACAGTTCCACATTTTCCTTGTACATGTATAAGTAGATATAGCAGGATTATATAAGAATCAAATTCTACATCTGTGAAATCTGAATATTCGTAACTTCGGTTTCTATCTTTAATTTTATAAAATATCTTAGTACGAGAGGACCAGATATTTAAAATAATTTTTATATTTAAGTTAAGTGAGGAAAGATGAATAATAATTTATGGTATATTAGGTTTGATAGTTTTTGCTGTTATTTTTTTAACTTTTAACAACTTTTTCTTTAATTTACTTCCTGCAACATTGTCATATCGGACGATGAATGAAATATTCAAATGAGTACAGGGAACATAGAGCTTACAGTTACCAGACATTCAACTTTCAGGATAAGGGAAAACCTCCAAAGTTAAGTCGCATTGAACAATGAATGAAAGTATACTCAAACGAGTACAGGGTGTATAGAGTTTAGAGTAAACAATCATCTTTCAGAATAAGAGAAAACCTCCAACGTTAAGTCATTTCGGACGATGAATGAAATGATGTTCAATGAGTACAGGGTACGTACGCATACCGAGTTCTACCTTCTACCACCTGAATCGTTGATGTCTTGTTATATAATGTACTACTGTCATCAAATGCGATATAATTGTAATGCGTTTGTTAGTATATTGGATCTCGTAGAGGGTGTTTCAACAAGAGTGTTCTATCTTTAATATGTGATAGCTGCCGTTATTATTGAGTTATAGGAGTCATTTTTTTCATGTAGTTACAGTTGATATTGACAAATAGCCATGGAACGTTACAGCATTCATCAACCCGTAGAAATTATGAAAATGTATTATCAATATGGATCATCTGTTCATCAAACCTTCTGTGTATCGTGCAATATTTGGCCTGTTTTGGACTCAATTAGGTGGCATGTATCTCAGAAACATCAGGTTCCAACAAGATGGTGTCACATATCATACTGCTCTCGAAACAATTGATCTTTTGAAGGAGAATTTCAGAGGTTTTATCATTTAGCATAGTGGGGTGATGTTTACTTGTCCCCGAGGTCATGTGATTTAACGCCGTTGGATTACTTCGTGTGGGATTATGTTAAATCTGAGTTTATGCCAACAAGCCAAAATTAATGAGCGATTTTATGAATAACAACACGCGTGTTATCACGAAGTCGCGGCATTCATTTAGTGATGCTCTCTTCCACTCGTAATGACATTAATTATGTACGAAAATAGAAAAAGAAATAAAACCTTATCATTTGTATTTTTTAAGTTCAAAATAGGACATTCTTGCTGAAAGACCCTTTAAAACTGGTAAAAACCGTAAGAGATATACATAATACTTCGACAAAGGCACACACATATACACACATATTCTTAATAATTTTGCGCACTAAAATTCAACCTTATTATATTCTGTTAGCTTAATGTGAAGCAAACACGCCGTAGTAGTTTCATTGTTGGTACTCCTGGTTTCCGCCTGTAAGAACCAAGCAAGTTCAGACATGTTCAGTGTCGCCTACCGCTGCAATGGAGGTAACATGCAGTTAAAGTTGATGCTAGAGAAAGATCCGGAGTTTCTCTCAAACGTAGTCACTGCTGATGAAACTTGGCTACATCATTTTGATCCTGAGAGCAAACAGCAAAGCTCAGAGTGGAAATCTCCTTCATCATCAACCCTCCAAATAGCAAAATTGGTTGCTTCAGCTGTGAAAGTTATGGTCATCTCATTCTTTGATATTCATGGAACGGTTTATCAGCACGTTATATCTGCACACACAACAGTAACTGGACAATAGTACAGGGATGTCCTGAAAACAGTGCAAGTCCATATCAGGTGCAAAAGACCACATTTCCGTGAAGCAGCTGGATGCTCTACCACGATAATGCGCGGCCCCATATGCCAATGTTGTTGTTGAATATCTTGCAAACTCAACGTGAAGTGCATACCTAACCCTGTCTATAGTCCGAATTTACCCCGATGTGACATTTTTCTACTCCCTCACTTGAAGAAACGTCTTAGTGGGAGGCATTATCCATCAGAAGCAGTGGTGAAGGCTGCGGAGGCGGTTTTCAAGGATCTGTCAAAAAATTGTTTCCAGCATGTCTTTGAAGACTGGCAGAAACGCTTGGACAAGTGCATCGCATTCAGGGAAGACTATTTTGAGAATGACCTTTAAAATTATGAGGATGAGTAAAGGAAAAAAAAAAAAAAAAAATATGTGATCATTCTTTATTGAACAGACCTAGTGTGTGTGTGTGTGTGTGTGTGTGTGTGTGTGTGTGTGTGTGTGTGTGTGTGTGTGTATATATATATATTCTTAAAGCACAGAATTTATAGGAAATAATTATTTATTGCAGCAATTTCCGAGATATTCTTGGTTATTAGTTTGAATTGTCGACTGCTTTTCCTTTTTTTAAAGAACAGTAATAAGCTATTGGTGTTTGCATCTCTTGGCAATGCAAAGAGATCGGAATTTCAAAGTCATTACGTAATGACCAGGTTTCAAAATTTCTCATATTGCCATTTACCTACAATTCATTTCGACAAACTTTTCCAAAGCGTTTTTACGAATAGTTTATACAAGAATCCGTGGGGAATCTCATGTTTGTGCGATTTTTATGAGAATTAGAGCTTTTATTTTTATTCGCAGACCGTATTTTTTAGTATATTTTCTTTTTTTCTCGTTACCGCTTTTTTTCCTAGTTCGTTGTGAACCCTCCCTCTCTCTCCCTCTCCGCCCCCCCCCCAGAGACACTCTCTCTCTCTACAAATACCCAAGCCTGATTCAACAGCCAGTAGAACTACTAAACTTGCATGTGTAGTATTTGAAAGCAATATGTTATCAATTACAATTGAATTAGAGGATAACCGACAAGTGAAGCAATGAACTGTTTATTTGCATGGAACTGTCTATTTTGTTTGATCGTCTCATTTATACACTCTTTCACTGGAGGGAATGTTTACAAACCATTCTCTCAAATCGCTGAAGTGCATAAAATGATCACAATAAATAACAACAATAAAAGGCATGTTTCAAGTACGTTCTAAGCTCTTTAATAGGGCACTGTTTCTAAAACATGCTGTCAATGAATTCTGCATCTCTTGGACTGGATTACGCTAAGGAGAGGGTGCGGCACGGAGGTCCAAACTTCGTCTATTATACCTACACCCCAAGTGGAACAAGCCTGGAAGGCAGGTTGAGGTGAGAGGAGATAGAAAGCAGCCGTATAATGCAGTCACAATAGTGCAGAGAGCATTGTCCATATATTTTACTAAATGGAAGCTCCCGGGCAAGCCAGGACAACGCACATGCTACCCCACTGTGGTCCGGTTTCGGAAACTGGAAACTTTTGGAGGAGAAAGTGTTTACCAGGAGCATATCATCCTGCCATACAGCGCCGAGACACCCGCCGACATTTCTACCGTGAAAGAGACCACCAGATGAGAGATGATGTGAAATGATAATGGAGATGAAATGGAGGCACAGGAAATTCGGTGATGTAATAGACCTACCCAGCATTCGCTTAGCGACCGGATGTAACCTCCGAAGAGCTCATGGTCAGGTAGGTCGGCCACGGTAATTGAACCCGGACCTCCCGAATACGGGCCACAGTTGAAACCGTCTGAGCCATCTCATCTCTTAAACTACAGTGCGATCCATATAAACCTGAACCATTTCAATAGGCCTTTTGAACCAATAACACTGGGCAACAAAAAATAATTTTTGAATGTATCGAGCACTTCATGAGGCATTCCTACTAATTTTGGGTAGAGAAAAAAAATATGATAATGAAAAAGTTTTATTAGCTCTAGTTTCTATTATATACACAAGGTGGAAGTATTATATATCAACGGCTTGAGAGAAAAGGGTGCATTTTAATTACATACATGATAACAACAATAAAAGTGCATTTGATATTTTTTAACTGGTAATTACATGCTAAGAGTTCTAACTTGCTGGAAAGATACTTCTCAGATACTCGTGTCTGAAGAGAATCATGTGGTGGCCTATTTATTGACTCCGTCGTCTTTTAGCTTGCCTCTTGTGATGGAGTTCCCCAGAATCCCTATACAAAGACCAACAGTAATTCGCAAGTATTACTTCATTCCAACGGCCTGGATATCTTTGTTCCATAACAGAAATGTCCTGATGGAATCTCTCCCCATATTCATCACTAACAGCTCCACAACTAGGAGGGAAAAAGTCTAGGTGGGAGAGGAGAAAATGGATCTTAAGGAACATGTTGCATCCAAGGTTACGGTATTTTTGCAGCAGCACTGTCACCAAATACTTGTAGTTGTCATCTACGCTATTTTGACAGGTGTGCGAACCCCCCCCCCCCCAAAAAAAAAATTCCCCCAAATTTAAAATCTTCGCTCTAAAAAATGAAATGTCACTTTATCTTGGAAACAAGAGCTAATGTAACATATTTATGGTGACTTTTGAATTCAGCAGATGGAAATACATGTAAATTCACTATTTTTAAGCCCGAAACATTTTCATTGTTGCCCAGTGTAATAGGACACATGTGCAACTTTGGGAGAATATAATACACAATTGGGAGATCACATTACACTATTTATATCTCAGAAAAAATAGGCCGCGTCGTGGCTCAGTGGTTAGACCGCTTGCCTCTCACCAAGGCGGCCCAGGTTCGATCCCAGGCGACCGCAAAGTGAGATTTGTGGGGTACAACACTGTGCTGGGGTGGATTTTCCCCGGGATCTCTGGTTTCCCCCGCCATCTCATTCCACTGGGGCTCCATCTTCATCTCATGTATCATCAGTGTCATCGCCTGCGGTGCCGTATGTAGTAAAAGCGGGCGTTAAACACTACACATTTCATTTCAGAGAAAATGTTGGAAGTGTCCTCCACCAGCATCTATACATGTTTGCACTCGTCTTACCATATTCTATCAAGTATTACGGAGGGTATACTCATCGCCAATGTTACTTATTTCGGCTTAAATGGATTCCTTGAGAACATCAATTGTCCGTGGCCTATTCTTGTACACTATAGTTTTTAGATACCCCGATAAGAAAAAAATTAGTGAGGTTGGGTCAGGGGATCTGGGCGACCACAGACTATTTGAGATTATTCGATTATCAAAGAAACTGGTTACAAGTTCAATGGTGTCATTAGATGTATGGTATGTTGCTCCATCTTGCTGGAAATAACCTTCTCTCAATTCGATATCATCTCGGTAAACCTTCAGAGAATATGGTGAGACGAGTGCAAACATGTTAGAGGACACTTCCAACATTTTCTCTGAGATGTAAATAGTGTAATGTAATCTGCCAATTGTGTATTATATTCTCTCAAAATTTCAAGTGTGCCCTATTATTGGTTCAAACGTTATGGCTTGTTGAAATGGTTCAGGTTTATTTGGATCGCACTATACTATCCTATTGTGGTTTCTTTCATCACTGAAGTACTTCCCACTTAAGGCACTTATGCTTCCGTGGTTAAAAGCCATAGTAGTATTGCTGCTTTGAGATTTTGTCAAAATATCACATCCTCAAGGACCTTATTCAAATAAATAAATAGATTATAATTGCTGCGTGAAAAGTAAGGTGTGTAGAGTGGTTTCTATGTACACTATGTACTTACATCAGGAAGTCAAAGTAGACATAAACAAAACACGTGCGTTTTGACCACAGCACTCCTTCACGGTTGGCTTGACGCTTTCGCCCTCTGAATTTTCCCTCGAGAAAGTAGTACTACTAAGGCTTAAAGCCTTACTTCATTTCTTCTGAAGTACAAACTGTTAAGTACTAAGCATAGATAATTATAAAATATACACTAAGTTAATTTTTTCCTTTCGGAAATGAAGAAACATGGCCATCGGAGATTAATTTGTAACTAGCCTAACTTAATACGCCGTAACTGGGAGAGGGGGAAACAACGTGAAAACAAAACAGTATCAACATGGCATGCCACGAACCAACATAGAATGAATGTAGGCAGAGTGATAAGGCCTGCGACGGTATCGCATCGAACTATACACAAGGATAAAGTCAATAAATGAATATGCAAGCGTGTAACTTCACTTGTCTATTTAGCCGCAGTTAATTGTATTATATACTTTTAGCCACTTTAGCCCTTGGCGTACTGTCATTGGCGGCTGCTGGGTTAAATTATTGGTGGTGCACAAATGAAAAATAAAATACAGTATATAATGACTCGCCTATTTATACAGATTATCTGCTCTACTCTCCTTAGACCTGGCGAATCTATCGATAACTTTTGCGTTGAAATCGCTGATCTTCATAACAAAATCTATCTCAATTGAAAGCATTGCTAATGCTGACAGTCGGTCCTGTGACATTGTGTTCCTAAGGAAAGTTTTTATTCTTTTTAAAGTTGAGAAACAGCATTCTGCTTCAGCGGTAGGCATTGGCATAGTTAAGAGTACTCGGAGAACTTTGACATATTCGCTGAATGTAGCACATAACTTGTTTGCCTTATTGAAGTCCGTCAAGCACAAAGCGCCGGACATTCCATAAAATTCCTCTCGATTGTAAATTACAGTCAGTTCTCTACGAATTTTTGTTCCAATGATAAAAGGATAGAACCTTATTGTTTCTCTAAGGGAATCCTCTGGAAATGTCTTAGAAATGTTCTTGATGAAACAAAGTTGAGGCTACCAGATGTCCCTTGAAGCTAAATCTGTCCTTTGCTTCTCTAAGAATGTCACATACTTCAAGAGCTTCTTTTCTTTTCACATCATGATCTTCTATTCTTCTCCTCTTAATTGCAGTTTCTTCGTGTTCCTCGATATCCACGCCATTTCTTACCTTTTGTACTTCCCTTTTAAATGCGTTTAGCTGGGCGATGGCAAATGTTGCATTGCAGTCTGGTTTCTGCAGCTGATTGTACAAAATGTCCACATGTGGCATGATCTTGTAGAAGAAAGACAGCTAGAATACAAAATTATAATCTTTCAAAGTGGCCATAAACCCAGAAGCCTGAACAAGTGTGGCGTTGTTGTTTAACAGAGCTCTCTTCTGAATAACCTCCATGCATATAATTAAATTCTCCCTGTGTTCGAAAAGCAGAGCACACAGAAGCTAAGCCTGAAGGTCACGCTATAGCCGTTGCTAAGAGTAGGAGGAGCTAGGTTTATAAACCTCCATTTAAGCAATATATAAGAAGCCACTCCCATCTCTTCACCTTCCCGCAAACCCCTCAGAGAGCCTACATTTGGGCGAAATCTTAGGTTAACTCTTCGCTGCAAACCTGCGGCTCCTACAGCTAATCACTGTTTATTTCGACTTCTGTGGTCATAGGCAGCTACAGACAACAAGCGTAATTGAAACATGTTTGTATATAAAACAATGCAAACAAGTACAGCTTTAATGTGCAAAATGCCCCTGTTGTATATTCAGAATCAGTGGGTGTAGCGCAAACCTGCAACCTTATGGAGGAACCGCCCCTGCGTTCTGTGTTATTTACATTGGTGGTGTATTGCGTTTGCCTAGTGTTGTGAACGTCGGAGTTAAATGACGGATTAAAATAAACAAGTTGTATGCTTAAACCAAATAAAAATTACAGCTCGCAAGAAACTACACCTCTCGTAAAGGTGTAAAATGTTGTTCATCGTTAGTGTGGTAATAAGACAAACGAAAGCGATCGAAAGTGATAAGCAGAGCAAACATAACCTCATTGTAGCTAATGTACCATGGTATCCACTAGTGCTAAAGGAATTACAAAAATGTTACCGTAGAGTGTAAGACCAGTCAAAAGTAATAGGACACTGCTGAAAATTAATAAATTTAGGAACATACTGAATTGTACAAAGTTTAATAAAAAATGTTGTGAAAACTTTACTTGATCTACAAGTAATTCAGGATGAATTTAAACACAAGAGAAGATGAGCGCTTACGATCAAACATTGCCGAAAGTTATGGGGCGATTGTACCGGCTGTGGAGGGCGAGGATACTCCACTGCTGGAAAACATGGAGGAATCAAATTAAGGAATAATCACACATACGCTGGTAAAAAAAAAATGTAAAAAAACATGGTGGAACGAGCGAGTGTTGTTAAACATAAGCACGGAAAACGGTTACGAAGTGGTTAAAACAGAATAATATTGAACGTGTTCTGTGAAAAATAGCCAGAATTTTCTATGGAAGAAGTGGTGAAGTCAACGTCTAGGTTTACCGGTGTATCAGTTTCAAGTATTTACAGCATACGTAAACAAAAATCCACAGCTGATGAGGTTAGAACTCTTGGCAAGAAGAGCTGAAATTAGAGGGATGCAGATAACGTAACTAGCAGTTAATTTCCGTGACTAAACGCAGCATATTATTTATACGAGGAGTATAAATGTCATAAAACTTTATTGATGAACCTTTTTACAAAATTAATTCAGTCACCTTCAAAATATTCTCCATTACATGCGATGCACTTGTCAAGTCTCTTTTCCCACTGTTGGAAGCATGTTTGGAGCTCTTCAACTTTGATATTGTCCAGTGTCCTTTGCGAAGCTGTTTTTACCGTCTACACATCGTAATAACGCTCCCCTTTTAGCGATTTTTTTTTTTTCCTGGAAATAGGAAAAAGTCGCACGAGGCTAGGTACGGTGAATACGCAGGGTGGGGAACGACAGACCAACTCTGAGATGCCAAATAGTGGGTCACTCATAAGGCCGTGTGTGCTGGAGTGTTGTCGTGATGCAGAAAGCAGTCACCTGACCGTCAAAGTTCCGGGCGTTTCCTCCTCACATCCTCTCGCAGACGCCTTAAAACACCCAAGCAAAGGTGCTGGTTAACAGTCTGGCCAGGGGATACGAATTCCCGATGCACAATTCCACGAAAAAAAAAAAAAAAACAATGATCATCGTCTTCACACTTCCCTGCTTTTTTGGTCTGGTAGAGTTGGGAGTCCTCCACTGCCTTGACGCCTGCTTGGTTTCTGGGTCATACCCGTAACGCCAACTTTCATCCCCTGTAATGACTTTTTCAAGAAGTTTGGATCACGTGCAATCTCTGTTTTCAAGTCCTGACACACATTCATGCTGATGGATTTGTGCTCCTGTATGAGAAGGCGCGGAACAAATTTAGGAGCAACACGTCTCATGTACAAATCCTCCCTCAAAATCCTCTGGCATGAGCTCCAACTGATTCCTGTCACTGCTGAAATTTGGTCGATCATTTGCCGACGATCCTCGTTGATCTTTTGGCGGATCTTCTTAATGTTCTCCTCATTTCGCGATGTTGAAGGGCGTCCAGAACGAGCTTGGTCTTCAACACACATCTCACCACGTTTAAAGCGTCCAACCCACTGGAAAACCTGTGTGCGGCTTATAGCGTCTTCCTGGAAATTTCCTGAGGCATTTGGTGTCTCTCCCTTGCAGTTTCTTTAAGCAGGAAACAAAATTTCACACACACTCTTTGTTCTTTTAAAGTTGCCATAACGACTTCGCAGAGGCAACCCGCCAACAGTCAGAGAACACAATACCACACTTGCACGTTCAGCTCTACGCTGACGCCGTCTGCACAGCTGTTTCATGAAGGTCTCTACTAACACCATCTAGCATGAGAACCCTGCACTACGTCTACGAGTGGCAGCGCCCTCGAAGTCTGGTTTCTTTTGGGTCCCCCTTCGTATTTATTTTGAATAAATGTGTCCAGTTGAACGGTGAAAAACGCTTATTAGAGAACCCAATAACTGCAGAGTGATATACAACGGTGATTTATTTGTGTGTACTTTATTCACCTAGTGACATCAAGCTACTTTCATATTAACAGGGTAGCGAATATTTTGATAAAAATCTTAGCGATGCACGGCTCCCTTCGCAGATGGTATCGTTCTACTTAGAAGAAATACATAATACTATCCAATATGAAATTTACCTCCACGAAGATAATACATGTTTTAGTTCATTTTTACAAGATCTGAAAATGATGCTAGAAATGTTACATCGCGTCACAATCCTTACATATTAAACATAATCGCGTACCAGCCGGTATCTCGTATATCATAGGTTGCCCACCCTTGTCCTTCACAATTACTTACGCAGATACTTCCAAAATGTAAAGATTAAAACATACTGTATAATTTAACCAAACCTCTGCTTTAAAGGATTCTGACTATCAGCCAGAAAATTCTGAAAATGAAAGATATTTTGCAAAGCAAGTAAATCTGAATGATTTGGTATGCAAGTTAAATTTGTCAAAAGAAGAATCTAAACTTCAGTTCCAGGCAGCAACAATGGAAATTACTTGCATCTGGCACAAAAATTACAGTTTCTTTATACGAGATGACTAGCCGTGGTTTACAGATTCGTCAAAGGTTAAGTTACCTCATAATGGTAACGAACTTCCATCTATTCCAGTTTTCTATTCTGTAGATCTTAAAATTATGTAAGTATGGCTTAAATTGTATGTGTTCTAAAATATGAGGTTCTTTATTGGATAATATCTAGTGAACTTAAAGTAATTGGTCTGTTTCCTAGATTACAAGGGAGATTCACAAAATATTGTTGATTTTTGTGTTTTTGGGACAGCCGTGATATGCAAAAACATCATGCGAAACAACAGGTATGCCCAGACAAAGTAAAACGGAATGGACTCTACATTAGAATGCTTTATTGCTTTTTAAATTTTATGTCCCATTCGATACATGAAAAAGTAATAATGAATCTCCAATTTCCATTAAAGGTTAATGGAGACCGTGAGTTAAAGTCAATTTTGACTGATGGAATGGAACATTAACAACTAACTACGTTATTGACTGATAAATGGATTTTCGATACACAATAAAGACAGAAGCAATTGCTTTATAATCTTCCGTGTAATTCTAATGGAGCACAGGATGGTTTCACATTGCGTACTTGTAATAGAATGATTTATAAGGCACGAGTAAGAGTTCACGATAAGTATGAAGCTTTCATGGCAAATAAAATGTATACGTTTAACCTTTTGGTATTATACTCAGAAGTCTCTTAATTCTGAATGACATTCCTACAATTTGTATAAGATAGACCAAGTCTTACTCTATAAAAACAGTTCATTAAAATACACAGTTTATGTAAAATATATAATAAATTGTTGAGTTAACACTTTGCAATATGAAAATACTAATAATTTTGTATGAGAAGTCATTTTACCGCTTCGCTCTCACCAAGGCGGCCCGGGTTCGATCCTAGGCGATCGCAAAGTGAGATTTCCAGTGGAAAACTCGGCGCTAGTTGTTTTTCTCCGGGTCATCCGGTTTCCACTTCCCTCACTCTCATACGAGGTATTGGGCTGATCATCCTGGATTCTCTCTCTCTCTCTCTCTCTCTCTCTCTCTCTCTCTCTCTCTCTGATCTAGAGAGCCCGCCTCAGTAGCGTAGATGGTAGCGTGTCCGCCTCACGTTCAATCTTGGAGAGGGTGAGTTACCTGGATATCTTTTTTCCGGGGTTTTCCCTTATTCTGAAGGACGAATGTTGGGTAACTCTAAGCTCTATGGACCCTGGACACATTTGAGAATATTTCATACATTCCATTCATCGTCCGATATGATTTAACGTTGGAGGACGTAAATTACCACAAAAAACTGATCTAGAGATAACTCTTATTTGTTTTATCCAACAATTACTTGTAAAGTTGTACTTTTATAATATAAATTAACCTACTAAAGTAACACTTTAACATTAAGGATGGACACAATTTCACTTTAACCACTGTATGAATAAAATACAATCACTAGGCCTACATTTCAGGTATAATATTTAGTAATGAAATGTAAACCTGTAGTTATCCTACAACTTCCTCAGTCAATAAACTTCTATTAAAATTCACTTTTTCTTACTTATTATGTATGAATCAGTTGTCTTAAGTTGTTATTAAAACTATAACAACAATTAAAACAAAAGACTATCCAACATCGATTCTCTTATACTAGGTATTAGTCAACCATGTTTGTGACACTTCCAGCCGGCCCTGCTCTAAATAGCCCTATAGCCCAGAGAATAAGGTTACAAATAATTTCCCTATTTATCTATAGTTGAATTTAAAAAGTATTAAGCCTTTTTAATGATTCAATGCATTTTTGTGCCCAATCGATATTCATATCTTGCGTAGCTTCAAGGAACATGTCATGCAAGCACTGACCTGTAGTGATCATGGGAAGTGCCTTGCAAAGTAGTATTTCTACTATTAATATATCATTGGATTCAAAATGCACAAAAGCTACAAACTGTGCACAACCCGCAATATCCGTTGATTCATCAAATTGCAAGGACACAAAAGAACTTTACTTTTTCTATGGCTTGATCATGAATGTCAGTCGCCATATTGCTTATCCTGCGTTGGATGGCATTGTCAGAGAGCGGTATACTTTTGAGTTTTCGACACCTTATTTGCCAAACAATCGCTGCTATATCTAAAGCCGCTGGTAAATTCAAATTTTGGGCAATAGGCACTGTGAGGTTCTCCATCTTTAGCCAGACAAGAAACTACTCGATAGCTAGTGAGCAACGCTTTCTGATTTAGCTTGGACATTTGTCCTATAGCAGTTTTTTATGCTCAAGAGTTCTTAATTTTGGCTCAAAAAGTTCCACGATTTTTTTTTTCATTAGTATGTTTTGTGTTTAGGTGGCGTACCAACTTCGATGACTTCATGATTTCTCTTGACAAAATTTTGAAGCATATTATGCACTGCAGTTTATTCTCAATCACAGTAAACACAAATTTTAAATAATTGTTGGCATAAAGACGTTTTATCTTTATTCCACTACTCCCGCTAGACGTTGATGGTTCTGATGATATTTTCAGGAATTCATCCATTTTCAGTTTTAACATACAACTCAAATAAATAGGTAAAACGTAAAACACTCTTCAAACAACTAAACAGCAGAGGACACGACCGTGCGTGTCTCACTCTCACAAATCACTTTACAATTATTCCAACTCCAAGGCACCTTACACACAGTCCGTGTAACACCGTAGTTTCACATCCGAATCGTTTCCACTTATCGCGGTCTTGCTTCCGACCTCACTTGCTTCGCGGTCTTGCATTCAACTGTCGTGGCTTGCTCGCTCGTCGTGCTGGCTGGCTGTATTTAGCCAGAAGGTTTTTGCTGTGTGCCCACCCGTTAAGGGTTTTACCGCAGGTAAGGTATTTTTGGGATGTTGTAGGGTGACATATAGGTTTTTAGGTTAGTATTATTGTATAAGGGTACAGTGATTGTACCTTGGAATTGAAAGGACAGGATGCAATGCCTAGCACCCTGGTGTTTATTGTTTCACATTAAGATTGGTAAAATTTTGATGCCAAACAGCTTAGGAGAATTATGTGTAGCTCAGCTTTAGCTGCTGTTAGGATTAGCTCCTGGGTTATCTTGGGTGCCCGTAAGCCATGCGGGGTACCCGATGTAAACTAGAGCGGCATCTAGTGGGGTCATAATTCCCAATGATCTGACAAGGGCGCTTCTGTGATTAGGTAAACTGGCGTATAATTTTGATGCCCGGCACCTGGTTTCATCCTCCACGTATGGAAGACCCGAGGCTTCATGAAGCAACCTGGTGGGAAAGTAGCGGCCCACAGAATAGATAGCCCGTAGTCCTATATTCTGTGCACGTTGAAGCCATGCCAACCAGCTGTCTGCGACCATGCCCCAGATTTTGCAGGCATAAAGCATGACAGGAATTACCAGCGCTCGGAAAAGGTACAACCTCAGGCAAAGCGGCATCGAGCTCGACCCCAGCATTGGATACAGGGAAGCAATTGCTCCCTGTACCATTGCAGCTAGGTCCCTGATGTGCTGGGGAAAGGTTAGGCCCTTATCTAAAGTAACTCCTAGGTACCGGACAGAGTCCACTCAATCCTTCGGCCTCGGAAGCTGAAGGTGGGGCAGTCTGCGGGGGTGTTGCGCTTTGTAAAAGGTATGGCGTGGCTTTTGTCCGGATTTACGGACATCCGCCAACGCCTACACCACTGCTGTGTGAGAACGGAGGTGTCTCTGTATAGGGTTAAATGCTCTGAGGAAGTGTTTGTCTTTGCAGAACAGAAGCACGTCGTCAGCGTATTATGCCATTACGACTCGTGGTACTGTGGGGAAGTCTGCCATAAAGACATTGAATGTCGTGAGAGATAGTACAGAGCCTTAGGGGACTCCGCCTCTCACTGTTGCCGTGGCCAGCAGACCAGCAGAAGGTCCAGAGGTAGTCCTGGTCGGGCGGGGCAATTTTTCTTTTTCCCCGTCCGGGTGTCTTCTACCGCAGTACCTAGCCGCTTTGCGGCTTAACCTGCGAAGTGAGTCAAGATGGGTTGAGTTTTTGTTCTGCTGGCGGTAGGTTTTTGTTTGTGAGAAAACATTTTGTGTTAACTGGTTGCCCTTGAGTGTTCTCTGAAGGCAACAGCTAGGCGGATTTGTTACGTCCTCCCGTTGGGGGAGGATCTGTTTAGAGCTTTTGCCCCGTTTTGAGTACGGGTGGCCTAACGCTTGAGCCATCAGGCGTTATATGAAATTGGATATGTTTAGGATTTCCCTTGGGTTAACCAAGAGGCCCCAAGACGTCTCTTGGGAGTTTGTACGATGGCAAGCGTCTTTGCCCCCTCTAGTCATACCTGCCCAGTGAGTTCATCAAAGGGTTGCCATGGGTTTGAATTTTGTCGTACATTGAACGAGCCCTCTCTCGAATGACGTCGACAATGTACGGGATGTTCGAATGTTCATGAAGGATATGGGCGGAAAATCTCCAGTCAGTATCGTAGATGACCCGTAGCGCCCTGCTCTGCAGCGTCTGGAGTCTGACGAAAGTGGTAGACCAGCAGAAGGTGGTCGTCCGTCCTATTTATAGGCCAGCGCATTCTAGCGAGAATCATCTCGAAGCCTAAACGAAACGTCTGGAAACTTGTGGACCTTTCGTGGAACCTGTAATAGTTCCGAGTGTTACCAACAGATGGCGCTAGGAGTCTCGACTATCAATTAGTTATCAATTGGCCACGTATTCGATATAAATTATATGCTTTACGTACTTAATTATATATTGATATCCGAATCCTAATAACGCAAAAGCCTAAAACTTTTGTATGGATTATATACTTTTAACATACATGAAAATAAGGGTCGGCGGGTCACGAAATATTTTTTGATACTAGGTGTCGTGTCATAAAAAAGGTTGAAAATTGGTTAAGTGGATATGTGAAAGTGAAAATTGTAATGAGCACATTAGAGGCAATGTGACGAGTGGCAAATAGTGATTAATTTTTAAAACAGTGCTGTTTATTAATTACTTGTACTTCTTTCAAAAGTTCTGTATCGTCGTTCTGTGGTTTTCAGGTTCTCTGTTTCAGTAGAAGAGCACCGGCATGTGAATTTCGACAGTAAACAAACGAAAGGGATTAACAACATATGTACATTCAAAACTGGTAGCTGCTGACTAAGCTAAAGCCAAGCGTTTGGTTGCACTGTACTTGTGGAGCAGAATATAAACATAACCACCATTTACTCTTAACAGTAATTAATTAGATCACACGCTAATTGCTCTCCGCTCCACTGAACATCATACGTTCGAATTATTCCTCCGATGGCTATACGCGTAACGGCACTTTAAAATAATATTGATTATCAGTATCTACCGAAATACAGCGGGCGGCCATGTAACTGCGGCAGTGTAAATATTAGAATTATATTCTACAATGAATAAAATTTGTTTATTACCATTTAAGTACTCATATACGCAGTAACGAAGAAAAAACAGGAAATTGAATTGGCATGTATTTCAGCTTCAAAAAAACATTAACAGGGTCTGGATATTGGAATCCATACACGTTAAAATGACATAAAATTTTATCTATTACGTTCACGTGGCTTTCTCTACACTGTATGTTTATTATTAGTAGCTTTTTAAAACTGTGTTTACAGAACCTTTTTTTCTGTCTTCAATTTAATCTAACTTTCGAGATAACTGTGGTGCAGTTATCTTCATAACCTCACCATACAGTTTTCACACCTACTGAATATCGACAAGGTTTCCGAATAATCTCGGAAGCGGTTTACACTATCAAAATAATATTTGAAGTAAGTTAATATCTACAGTTTTGTGTTCTGTGTTTTGTCTATCACTTAAAGTTTATCAGTAATATAAGATTAAACAAAATCCCTTTTGAATGAAGATAGAAGATTTAAAATGCATTTTTATTTGTCATGGAAATGTTTCACTCATTGTTTTTTAAATAAAATCCTCAGCATTTCTTTCTTTTTTTTTTTTTTTTTTTTTTTTTGAAAACCTAACATTTTGAAATCCTGCCAAGTAAGAAAGGCGCGGGTTAATCGGATCTACATTTTGAAAATCTTTCGCGAAAGGCCTATTTTTCAGGTAAATATTAAAGCTTTATTACCATATATTGAAGCCTAGATTATGTTGAATGCTAAGTTTTTCGATGTAGAATTTTCTGTGTACCTGCGTTTTCATTTTTATTTCGAGCGGAAACTAATCCTAGCGTGTCTGCCTCACGTTCAAGAGGTCCCGAGTTCGAATCTCGGTCAGGGTGAGTTACCTGGATAAGGTTTTTCCGGGGTTTTCCCTTATCCTGAAAGACGAATGTCGAGTAACTCTAAGCTCCATGGACCCCGGACTTATTCGAGCATCATTTCACCCATTTCATTCAACGTCCGATATGACTTAACGTTGGAAGACGTAAATTAGAAGAAAAAATCGCCCGCAATTGAAGGATGAACAAGATTGGCATAGCGGAGGAATCGGAATGGAAAGAAATACGGTGAAACATTCAATTACAGTACATAATGAAATCATGAGAACAATGTGACACATTTCTGCACTTGTATATTCATATCTTTATGAATCTCACACACATTCTCTTTCACACAGCGCCCATTCAGATTTCGTGGTACTATTCTCCATCTTCTGGGCTCATTTGAGCGTCATTTTACTCGTTTCATTCAACTTTTTTTTTTTTTTTTTTTTTTTTTTTTTTGAAATTTACGTCCTCCAACGTTAAGTCATATCGGACGATGAATGGAATGGGTGAAATGATGCTCAAATGAGCCCAGGGTCCATAGAGCTTAGAGTTACCCGACATTCTTCTTCCGGATAAGGGAAAACCCCGGAAAAAACCTTATCCATGTAACTCGCCCTGAGCGAGATTCGAACTCGGGACCTCTTGAACGTGAGGCAGACACTCTACCACCACGCTATCGAGGCGGGCGTTTCATTCAACGTCCGAAATGACTTAACGTTGGAGCAGTAAATAAAGAAAATTTGAATCCCCCGCTTACGTTAATCCGCTGTGCCCGCTGTTGTAGCGGTTATTTATTTTTGTCCGTTGGTAGCCCTGATTAGGCAGCCATCATTACAAAATGGAGGATTATGGATGTAAGAAAGTCTATATTTTCTTATTGTAGAAATTTCTGGAGCAATTTAAATGCACATTCGTTATAAATCTATCTTGAACTTAAAATATAACAAAATGCAAGAAATTGAGAATTTACATTCTCTCTCACTCTCTCTCTCTCTCTCTCTCTCTCTCTCTCTCTCTCTCTCTCTCTCTCTCTCTCTCTCTCTCTCTCTCTCTCTCTCTCTCTCTCTCTCACTTTTGCTTCTATAATTCCATTTCATTTAGAATTCGAATAACTAGACAGAAAATTGTAAGTGCAAAAATAAACAAATACTGAGGGAGGGTAATTCATTTAAAGTTTATGTGCATCATTTAACTACGTCTATAAGCGTTTTCTATTTCATGAACATGCTTTACGGATTAAAAATATGCAAAAGCCCATAGAATGTAAGAGGAAACAATGCTCTAAACATTACTGGGATGTATGTCCAAATCAAACCGTATAATGAAATATTGATACTACCTAAAATTTGACAGTTAAATGTTATGTTTTGGAAATAAATTGTCCTAAAATTGCATTCGTTTTTCTCTGAATAAGTTGAAGTTAAAAGTTTTGTTGGAATAAAAAGAATGCCCTCTGGTTTATTATTTTAAAGCAGGCGTCAACAGCAATCTGTGGTATTAAATTTTCATTTTATTTTTCATGAGGCCAATATACAATGCTCGATCTAAATAGATGAGGCGCACAAGAGTTGCGTGGAATGAGGGTGTAATTCCATTAGCGTTATCTCCAGGATTCTAAATGTGGGTACTTCTGTCATCCACAGCGTTGGAGACGATGCATAGAAATAGATGTAATCAACGTGGGTAAGAAGAATAAAACAAGGTAGAGAACAGATTTCCCGAACTATGAGCTGTGTCCAGACCAAATCTGCAGGAGATGTATAAAATACCTACGAAGAGAAACTGCAGTATTGATTTCTGGTCAGACTGTAAGAAAGAGGCTAACAAATACAAATATAGCACACAAATACTGAGGTTTTCTCTAATAACATTACATTTCAACATGTATTCTATGGTTATGAAAAAAATATAATTTTATTGTAATATATGATAATATAAAACCTCGTTACACAACGAAATATAAAAAATGTCCTGCAATAATGCCAAATTCAAGCAATGAATTGGCCTGTGTACAGTCTAACCTCAATTTGAACGAGCATCTATGTAATAAGCTGGTTCACGAGTTACCTGTTGTTATACAAGAAGATCTAGCAAGTGTACTCTTTGGAGAATGGAAGCAAATCTCACAAATCGCTATTAGGAAGCTTGTACAAGTGTTATGCAGTTATTGCCACCTGTACAAACATAGAAACATTGAAGTAAGAGTATTGCATTTCCACTTTGTTTTGTTTCGATTAACAACCAATGTTTGTGTTGTATCTTCACAAATAGCTTTTTATACTATTCTCTGTAGATACAACGGGGATAAAATCGATATTTAGATGTTTAAAAGCGAGTCTATAAACACTAGTCTAAACATTCCATAATCCTTGCATTACATCGTGAAAAATAACACATTGGCGACATATGCAACAATAACGGCACTAAATATGACAAAGATTGAAAAATACGATGCTTGGTAGTACCTAGAGAATTACTGAAGCCACACATTTGTTATTGGAATAAACCATGGTGTGTTTTAAAGCAGTCTGGATATTTGTGTAGAAAGGTTTTGTCTTTCTGAGGTTTATCAGTTATATAAAACAACAGAATATTCTTTCCATAATAATATAGTTAAAAATATTTAAAATGTAAATATGTTATATGTAAGCTCTGTAAATCAACTTTGTTAAAACAGTTTTCAGATGTATATTTCCGCTGTAAAGGTTAGCTTTTCGGAGGTTATAAAACCCCCAAGAAACAAGGATGGTAAACTAATTTATTAGAAAACCATGTAACAAGAGCTGAAAAGTAATAACACTTCAGCGGAAAACAGTTACTCTATTTCCTACGGGATATGCCCCAGTGAAAAAGCATCTTAAGACGTTGGATGCATTTCAGGGCAACTTAGATTGCAGATTGTGCAAGAAAATAAACCAAAACAGTGTTCCTTTGGGGTTTCAGCTTACGGAAGATGTATTGCTTTCGGGGAAATGTTCTTAGAACAAAACGAATTTGAGGCCATGAGGCCATGTGTGTTATAGGAGCCGTATTCCTTGGTAAACGGCACAATTGGATTTAAAGCGATTCAGGTGGGACAGCAAACCCAACGCTGAAGTGCATCCGGAACAGTGACGAATAAGTACTAAATAAGACCAGAGCCTTGAAGAGGTTTGTTTAACTTTTTTAAAATTAATTTACTCCCTCCAACGTTAAGTCATGTCGGACGATGAATGAAATGATGCTCAAATGAATGCGGGTTCCATAGAGCTAAGAGTTACCAGATATTCATCTTTCAGGAAAGAGAAACCCCCCCAAAAAAAAAATCTTTATCCAGATAACCCACCCTGACCTAGTTTGAAACTCAGGACCTCTTGAATGTTAGGCAGACTCACTTCCACCACACCATAGAGGCGGCAATTTTAAGTAGGTAATTCCTCTCACGTCGGAATGAATTTGCACAAAGGAGATGTCATTTATAAAAACGCTGTGGTTGTTTGAAACACAGAGCTTGTTTATTTTTAACCATCTGTAGAAAAACGATCGTCAAGATAAGGTCTATCGACCCCAATGATCAGTCCGCGGTAGGGCTCTTGAGTTTACCTCTTTCACAGCAATATAGAAAGCAATGTCGACAGAAACCCCGAAGCTCATGGGTCACTTGTATACACGAAATATCAGTCATTTATACTAGCATTTCAGAAAGCTACTTAATGATTAACTTTACTGTGACATTCAAATGGGGTGATTTTTGTCCTTGAATGATATCCAGCCAGCAACCAATTGGAGTCCTGCAACATTTTCATATTGCAACCGTAAGTGCTGAGTGACGAGCGCCAAGTAAATCTATCACTAATAAATAATATTAATGATTATGAATGTTTCCTTTATTTCCTCTAGAGTTCCAATCAATATTATTCATTTCTTGCGCTTCAAAGCCATGCAAAAATGTCAACTGGATGCACTTGGGATTGAAATGGTACACTGCTTGCCTTCTTACTATTGCTAATAAATTCAATTAAGTTACTGATGGGGATAAAAACAGAAAGAAAACTTAATTTTACTGACGTTGAAATATTTATTCAAAAAGTAATTGACAAAGTAACAGACCAACAATGGAAAAACTACGTGAGACATGCAGAAAGCTTACAAAAAAGATAACTTTTGGAAAGAAATAGCTCGTGACGAGATATTGGAGCCTAGCATCATAAATTTGCAATAGATGATGAAGATAGTGACAATGACGAATTTTCTCTTGAGTAAGTGACATTTACAGGGATATGGATGAGCTGGTAGTTTCAATGTGTTAGAAAAAGAGGTAATTCATAAATTATAGTTACAGTATCTTAAACATGCGAATATGCGTTTTCCAATTCTGATTTTAAGAACAGCATTATTACAATAGTTCAAAAATTATATTTGTGTGCAAGAGAGTCAATATGAAAAGAGTGTAGGTGGCGATGTAACGCTGAACACGCAAACGCATATCATTCGCCGCAACCCAGAACTCCCATTTGAAAAACATAATATCGCGAGCATGTATCACACAAAAGAACGTGATTGATGTGTTTACAATCACTTTTATACGAGCGTCAGATAGCACTAGAAAAACCAATACAGCGATGTTCGAGCAGGAGGAACAGAGGGGAAAACATTTTCCGGAAATAAAATGAAGTTATTATGTTTCATTGCAGCACGCACCCCCAGGGACCCTTCTAATATCCCGGGGCCACACGTGGAAGATTTCCCTAGCCACTGCAACGGCTGACGTTCACAGAACTGCTTCAGAATCGGCGGCAACTTGACTAACGCGTGTCGAGCACTTTGGAACCCGCCAGCGACGGATCCGAAACTAATCTCTTCTTATAGAAATGGCTGCTTATCTGCATTAGCATTACAAAGGCTTCTTAAACTGCCACTATAATTTGAATCAAGAATAACTTTCAACTCATTTTTTGCGTTTTGCGGTCCGCCTCTATAGCGCAGATGGCAGAGTGTCTGAATAATTATTTTCCGGAGTTACCCTTAACCTGAAATATAAATATCAGGTAATTCTAAGCTCTATGTACCCTGTACTTGATTATTCATCCTCTGACATAGCGTTGGAGGACTTAAATTACATTTTAAAAAAGAAAAACTTGTGTTTGCACTTCGTCATGCGATAAAGTATGTGAAACGATAGATTATTTTTTAAAAAACTGCATATCAGTATACGAGGATTTTGAGATTTAATGCTGTTTGCATGTCCACGACAAAACACAAGACAAACAACTTCCTAAAAATAAGACCTGAAGCTTTCCTAGCGGCGAATATCATCAAGTTGTTCTCGGGAAGCAAGTCAGCTGAAAAGACGATTAGAAATTGACGTTTCGGGAGTGTGCATCTCTCCCATCATCAGGATATGTATTAAGTGTTATAACATTACATATTTATAACATTTAATACATATCCTGATGATGGGAGAGATGCACACTCCCGAAACGTCAATTTCTAACCGTCTTTTCCAGCTGGCTTGCTTCCCGAGAACCACTTGAGCAAATGACTTCCCATTTGAAAAAAGTACAACTATTTGAGTTCAAATATTTAATAATTTACTAGCTTCACAAAAAAGTGTTTGACGTGAATTGTGTGTTTCTAAGCAGTTCTACATTTTGCGTATTCTATGATTTTTATTTATCCCTTACGGGCTACCAGTTATTGCATACTTCGTAAAGTGTAAGAGGCAACCGCTTCGATGACTTATACTTGACTAAATGTAAGGTTTAGACAAAATGTTGCTATGCATACATTCCTGAAAGCATACAATTTCTTAAATAATTTTGTTTTTGTGAGTAATAATTTTACGAGATATTCTCAGCTGTTCACATGAATCTTCCAATATCTGAATTGCTTTCAAGCAGGTAATCGTATTTTTATATCCCGACCATAAAAGGAGAATGAAATTTAATTGAACTCTGCAGATTGCTATAAAGAATATATTCGGGAAAATTCTAATTATGTATATGAACTTGGTTAATTCAGGCAAGATTACATGGTGAACGGAAGGTATAAAATATTGGTCAAACCTGCAAACACATCAATAAATTTAAGTTTTTAACTATCTAATCTCATAAGAGGTAGAAGCCATTAGACAATACAAGGAGCAGGATCTCAATGGATCCTAACTGGTAAGTTCTTATTAATAAAATAGGTCTACAAAAGAAATTGAAGTAGTGTTTCTTCTACCTCGTCCTGAGTTGCCAAGGCTTATATCTCTAACACTGTACACTGTTTGTTCTTTTCCGGTCAATAAAGTGGAGTGTCAAGTCGACAACAAAGATCATTTTCCATACTTTCTGCTTTTCGCTTTTAATCGAGGTGCCAAAGTTGCTCGCGAGTATTTAGAACTTATGGGCTAATACATTAAATGAGACCAGCTACATATTTTATGAAACTATAGTTTCCCTCCCTGCGTTTCACTTATTTACCTGGCGTGTTGAACTGATAAATAAAACAGCCACTTGTAGGGAGAGAAGTGAGCGAGTGGTACAGGCTGTTGTGTAACTTACTATCAGCATTTCATTGTAAGTAATCATAAAATCAACTCTTAATTATTCTGATTTCTCGTTGCTTAGAGAAAAGAATGGCAGAAAATAGTTTCGCGTTCTAATAGTCATGGCAACTTAAAGGGAACTGTCATTTTACTCTAACCGCTACGTAATTGAAAATTTGATGGTATAATGCCTGTTGTATATAAACCATGTGCTACGGAGTAGAACCACAACCCCCAAAACTGAGGTCTGTAAAATGCCACATGCGACCACTTGCAGGTAGCTGCTGGACATCCTGGTCAGCACCGTCCAGTGTGAGGGACGGCGCTCCATATGTATGCCATGTGTAGACTGCTGCCGTACAGTGCTGTGCTATTATGCCTATATGTTCCTACGTATTCCGGACTTGTTTTCAGCTATACTTCGCACAGTTCCCACATGGAGCAGAGATGATGCCATCAAATTCTCACGCCCGCCTCATTAGCGTAGATGCTAGCGTGTCTGCCTCACGTTCAAGCGGTCCCAAGTTCGAATCTCGGTTAGGTTGAGTTACCTGGAAGGCTTTCCCGGGGTTTTCCCTTATCCTTAAAGACGAATGTCGGGTAACTCTAAGCTCCATGGACCCCGGGCTCATTTGTGCATCATTTCACACACTTCATTCATCGTCCGGTGTGACTTAACGTTGGAGGAGGTAAATCACACAAAAAAATCAAATTCTCAAGCACGTACAGGTGTTAGCATTTTGGTAGTTTCCTTGTTACAATACGGTAATTATGTAACCGTTATTACTGGCAGCGTGACACAGTAACGCAGTTATATACCATACTTACTACAATGTAGCAATGCACGCATTATAATACTTATGTGTTCTATACTGCATTCTTTTGCCAAATAAAAGAGGTGACTACAAAATACTTGGATGTTGCAGCCAATTGTTTTGTTGTTCATTTCAAGTTTACTACAAAGAGGTCAAGTTAATCCTTTTTCCGGGTAATAAAGTTTCCAGATATACATTTAATTGAGGCTTAGACACAAAAAGCATCACTTATAGCCTGAAAAGGAGTTTGTGAAGGGAATACAATATGAAAATCGTTTAAATACTCTGTGTGTATTCCCTTCTCTCAATTCGAGAGAGGAAGCTATTTGCTGTGCTGAGGACCTCATGTCCTCAAAGAGAACAATTACGTTTTGTGATTACATGCCAGTGAAGTGGAGATTTATAGCTTGCCACAGGAATATCTATACCTTCCCACAGGAATATCTGTGCCTTCCCACAACAAACGCCTACGAATATTTCGTGTAAACATGTCAAGTTTAATTACCATCATCGTGATACATTTGCATTTTTAGAAATCTAAAGTTGTTTGAACAAATATTGAGGTAATGTGAGAGAGAGATTATAAGAATTGCAAATATAGAGCCTGTAGGAAGGGGAATTCACAGTTCTTCATTTAAACACTAACAGAACTCAAGGTGTTCCATCTCTCTTGCAACTTTGTTGGATTTCCTCACTATCGGCTGCCGTTGTGCGCAGCGGCTAGCGGCGTGTACTCCGCTCAGCAGTATTGCACCGACCAATATGAACAGACGCCTCACTCTAGATCAACGCATTGACGTGTGCAAACGTTATTATAAATGGGAATCACCAAGCCGTGTTCGCACAGAGCATATTCAAACATTCCTCCTTCCAGATTTACAATTCAGGAGATTATAAACAAATTCGAAACTACTGGTTCTATGACAAACAAAAAACGAAAGCTTAAACGTACAGTGTTAACAGTATATGTTCTGTGGTGTTAACAGGGAAAAGGTTAGAAGACATAGTTGCAGGTTTTCAACGTTCACTAACAAAATCCATCCAAAATTTAGCAGAACAGGCGGGAATTTCAAAGTCTTCTGTACATAGAGAATTGAATTATTGAAACTAATAACCGTATAAGTATACAAGTGTCCATGATTTAAAACAAGGTGACTCAGTATCAGTGAATGACGGTTAGTTGATTAACAGCTTCTGTTATTTTCCGATGAGGCGTATTTCCACCTCAGCAGTCGTGGCTCATAATCTCAGTGGTCCACCTCAGTGGCTCATAACAGTCTGCACTGGGCCTTTGAAAATACATATCGCGTTCAAGAAATACCTCATTATGTTCGGAAAGTTGGAGTTTGGTGTGCTAGACGCATACACCGTTCAATATTCTACGAGCAGACTATAAATATAGAGAGGTGCCGAAATGACATTTTGATCACATCTTATTATGAACTGACAGAAGAAGAGAAATCATATGAGTAGTTTCAACAAGATTGTGCTACTGCCCATACAAAAGAGGAGTCCATGAATAAAATTAGGTAAGTGTTTGAAGATAGAGTGATTAGTGCTGGTGTATGGCCCTCTCGCCCCCCCCCCCCCGATCTAACAGTGTGTGACAAAGTTTACGAGATAAATCCTCAAACATTAAACGTACTAAAACAAAATATTAGAAATAAAATTAGAAACATTACAGTGGTTCAACTTAATCATAATTTGTTTTCCCGATATGATTCTTGTTTAACCGAGGGTGGAATACATTTCCAGCATTTTCTGTAAGGCAAGAGTGTTATACGAGCGGAGTTTATGTAGGTGCAAAGCCGGCCGTGGTATACCCAATCGCGGACAGGCGAAATACCGTACATCCGTTAGGTTTTAAATGAAGAATCCGGAATTAAAATTATAGTAGAGGGTAAAATAAATATCGATTTTTTTTTTTTTTTTTTTTTTTTTTTTTGTAATTTTACGTCCTCCAACTTTAACTCATATCGGACGATGTATGAAATGGGTGAAATGATGCTCAAATGTATCCAGGGTCCATAGAGCTTAGAGCTACCCAACATTCGTCTTTAAGGATAAGGGAAAGCTCCGGAAAAAACCTTATCCAGGTAGCACACCCTGACCAAGATTCGAACTCGGGACCTCTTGAACGTGAGGCAGACACGCTAGCATCTACGCTACCGAGGCGCACCTATAAATATCGATGGAGATATTTGTGATAGTTGACAACATGCCAGTAACCTTCAGTTGTGTATATTGGTTCTAAATAGGCAAGAGACTTTATAAATGCAAATTGAGAGTAGATATGAGGGATTTGTATTTTCTGTTATTTTAAAGGGATTAATAACTGGTATTTAAGGCATAAACAAAACTCAGAATGTCATACTCCGATTCGACAAAGCTATTCAAACCATGTTTATTAAAAATGTTTGATATGTTCCTAAAGAATAAAACTTCATTTCAAATTCTGTGTGGATGCGACTACCTTGGGAGCAGATAATTCTCAATTAATTATTATAATTTGGAAGCAATATGTCAGACCTAGTTACAATATCTAGATAGTTTAACTTAAACTCTTTCACTGATAGATGTATGTAGCCAATAGTGATTTTTACTCATTATTTTTCAGATGTTGCGATTTAATGATTTGATAGCAATGGAAAACTGCTACATTGCTTGTTTAACAGATGTTTTGTAAACTTTACTTAGTGGTGAATTTAACATGTTTCCTCAAATACTTTCTGCATATTTTGCTCCCTGCTCTTATTAACTACTTCAAGTAGTTCCGTACTTCACTCACGTTTTACGAAATATACTGTTGTAGATTAGTAAACCAAAATATTTTTTAGAATTAATTGAATGGCCATGAGCCCACGTTGACTTTCGGAACACGAAGTAACGGCTGGAAGAAAAGAACAATTTTGTGCTGCGTTACCTTACGTTTTAATTTCTCATTTGTTTTTGTTCGATTAGTAGATTTGGGTCACCATAGTATGTAAATTAATTACTGATAACTATTGCAGAAAGTGGCTTCGTACGTCAGCTAAATCTCTTGATTCACAACTTCTTTAACGCTGTAGTTATGATTTGTCCCGTTCTTTACATGACTTTGTTTACACGCAAGAATGTATGGAAAGTTGCATTCGATCACTCACAGGAAATGCAGACGAGGTCTATCAAAAAGTATAGTGCAGTGAACATTTTGGGCTACGTGCGAGGCAGTAACGTGACGTCCCGCTATTTTTCTTTCTTATCTAGAATAAATTAAACGCAAAACTTTTCAGCTGTACAAAACGTAAACTTTTAGAGGTATATAAAAGGTATCGAAGTATTGAAATACCGATGGTATCGGGGTCTCACCCTAATCTGAAACCTTACTAAAGAAAAAATTCAAAATTCGTTTAAATATATAATCAATCCCAATACTCCTCGTAGCATTTGCCGTTTCCAAATTACTTCTGTGGAACCTCATTCGAGGGAATCCCCGATATGTTTCCTTGTTTTTTGTAAATAAAATCGAACTGAGCACTGTTTCCGCAAATTCGAAGGAATAAAATAATACTTCTAGATAAGCAGTAAAACCCCTGCTTAAGCGATATGACTTAACCGAAACGGTGGAGGGGAAAGAAGAAACATACAAAAAGCAAGCGAGATGCTGATGATATTGCTGTGATAATTGACAGCCTTCTGTTTTTCCCAAGCTAAATGCCCATACCAACACTCTTTCTGATGCAAAATGTGACTAAGATAAAATAGGAACAGACACGTGTTGAACAATGGTATGCACAAAACATATTTTGTATAATTGTACATTTTTAAATAACATTTTAAAATATGCTTTCAACAACATGGTTTTAAACCGAATAATTGCAATGAAAAAATATCTAATTGGCTGGCTTTCATACGACCGTTGGTATTCAGATTATATTAATACCCTCAAAGATGTTCCTTTAAAAATAAAGTTTAAAACAGAGTATTTGGATTTTTGCGAAAAATGCATTCACTGACTAATTCTGTTGTACAAGTCCATGTGAAAGTATCATCACAAAGATATCAAGAAAATAATGAAATTGTTTTATGTCCCCATAGACCATTTAGGGAACCAAGGCATCCATGAATCAACCGTTCAAGGCGACTGTTTGTACCGCGCAAGGCACAAACCTGGTCCTCGTATCTTGGAAATGATAACCAGCTGTGTTGTAAAAGTTCAAAGGGCGATAAGGGGTCCTATTTCAGTTTCCAGCTTTCGAGAATTCAAAATGTATACGAGTTTTACAAGTTCTCTGGTAATCCTATGCATTGCAGTTAAGAGCCATGGCCAGCAGAGGAAAAAGAGAAGTATAAAAAGTGGCGAGCGAAAACAATTCTTAGAAAGTGTTAATATTAATACATTATAATAATATTTAAAGGAAATGAACCCCGGACGCACTTAAGATGACTTTCGTGAGCAGGCGTTCATAATTTAAATTAAGAAAAGAATGTAAAAATACTCTTATCACTACACCGCAGAAGATAAGACAAACGGGGTATAAATACAATACCAGAAAGTAGGTGATATATAAATGATTTTGTATGCAGTACTATACGACGTAAATTTAATTAATTTTATTTCAAAATATTCCCCCTACAGTTCTATCCGTTTCGAAAATTATCAATGTTGCAGAATTAACAAATTTTAAATATTCAACCTTTTTTCGCGAATGAAGCAAATAGGATTTTATTTTAAAAATACAGGAAATAAATGCAATTTGGAGAAGTGTTAGTGTGGCAACCAAATACAAATATTAATGCTGATGCTAATTATAATAGTGATGGATGGGATGATTACCTGGTTGTGAACGAAAGCGCGGTAATCGCGCCGGCGGAACTGACTGACACTGAACGACTTATTCACGAAGAAATTGACAAAGTAACACAAGACTGGCATATCTACGTGAAACATGCAGAAAAACTGCAGGAAGACGACTTTTGGAGAGAAATGGTACGTCACGAAATTTTGAATCCTGATATAAATTGGCAAGACTCGGATAGTGAAAAATTGTCTTTTGATACAAGTGATATTGACAGCTATATGGATCAGCCATTGAGAGTTCCATTGGATTAGAAAAAGAGGTAATTCATAAATTATAATTATAGCATTAAAATATATAGTATGCGAATATGCTTTTTATAATTTTGATTCCAACAACTATATTGTTATAAAAGTTCCAAAATTCAGTTTGTGTTCTCTTACGACTAGCGCCAATGAGACTGCATGCTCTGTGATAGTGTGCGAGAGAGAGAGAGGCAAATATGAAGAGTGTGGGTGTAACAAGGTAGCAACGCTGAGTCCAGAACATCTCTCATATTGTACGTGAAATTCAATGTTGCCAGAAAATTCATGATGATAATTCTCCACGTGTAGGCTTACAAAAGATATCCTTCCCTCTTGCAGAAGGCCGTTGACTTCCACGGAATACTTAAGGTTTCATCCATTCATACTTCAATTTATTCATTCATGCATATTTTAAGAGTGGAGTCTTTCTTTTAAACATTTTACATGCATTTGGACCAAAACCATTTTCTTTCTTTTTGTGCTTCAAACCATCATTATCGATTATTTCTGCAAAAAGTGTTACACGAAACGTCTCTGCTATTGTCAGTTCAGTTAAGAAGGGTCGTACTGTAGATAAGAACATATCTGTGCCATGTATTGCGTGTGTGAAACTAAACTGCGAGTTTGCTCAGTAGGAATAAAAAGTCTTTAAAGTAATTAAAACTCGCATTAAACCATTAGATGTAGAACAGATTTCAATGAACAGAAGAAGGGGACTTGCGAACAAAAGAATCTAAGGGCCAACTGAGGTATAACAATGATAAGAATAAATGCAACAAAAGGAAATGACGGGTAGAAAAAGACAAGAAAATAAAAAGTGAAGTGAAGAAGAGTGAGTAATAAAGCAGCACGCGACAGCAGTGCTCTCTGTCGCAGGGTGATCGAGTTAGGAACCTTTTCTTGAGGCCAATATGTTTTCCTTTTGTGTCGCCAAGACTCATTTCCTCTTGTACTGTAATGTATTGCCAACCCTTAATCTCATTTTACTTCCTTCTTTTCTTTCATCTTCTCCGAAATTTAATAACACTCTCACATCCTATCTTCTTTCTTGAGCCTGCTCCTAAACCCACCCCCTCCCACAAACCTTTTTACAGCAGGCAATATTAGTTTCTATGGCAACCTATTTTCATCCATTAAGTTAGGAGTATCACTCTCACGTACCACTGCACAAACAATGCTGACACAGTTTCGTAATGAAAATAAAACGCTTTTGAGTTTTCAGGACTTGAATCTGTGTTGTAATGTGCCTCATCGTAAAGGGCCACTCCGAACTATGAAAAGATTTCAATTTCTGCAGTGGTTTCAATTATCGAGCGTAAGGAATCTTGCTTCTGTAATTAACCTTGGTTTATAATGTTGAAGAAATGAAATGCATTAGCAGGGGTGTGAACCATAAATCTTGGTGTTACTCTATTCAAATGTACTACCGTGGCAACTAAGTGGTACGAACCTAATTTTGTAGGTGAACTGCAAGGTGTACTCACTCATTTTGAGATGAAATACTCCAGAGCAGCGATTATACAGAACTTTGGTTAACCGAGAGCCCTCTCGACATTGGCTAAATTCAAAATCGCGTGCCGAGACAAAGGTACTGGATTCCGTGCGTCCACCTGTTCCACCTACCTGTTGCCTATGTGATTAGACTAGAAACGTTTCACTCTTAAAGGCCGCAATGCGAGATTTAGCAGGGGGAAACAACTCTCGAGATTAAAAAGAGAAACAATAAAAGAACAGTTTCCTACTTTTTCACCTCAACAAATCTTTTTTATATTGCATTCCAAAAAGCACATTTTAAAATTTTGCAGAGTACTTTAAGATGTGTAAAATAAATTTACAGTACAGCTTTGTATCTTTTAGCAAAAGTTGTATTAATTTCCTCCAAACTTTCAAAGTATTATTTTTATTTTTAATCTCGGTTATCTAAAATATTAGTCATTCGAACACGACAATTTTCAATTGTTTCTTTTTTTTAATTTTACGTCCTCCAACTGTAAGTCATATCGGGCGGTGAATGAAATGGGTGAAATTATGCTCAAATATGTCCAGGGTCCATGGTGCTTAGAGCTACCCGACATTCGTCTGTAAGGATAAGAGAAAACCCCGGTGAAAAACCTTATCCAGATAACTCACCCTGACCGAGATTCAAACTCGGGACCTCTTGAACGTGAGGCAGACATGCTTCCATCTACGCTACCGAGGCGGCCAAATGTTCAATTGTTTCGGATAACAGATGCTCTACTGTACTTTAATTACCCGGACTTTATAATTAGCCATTGTTGGAGCAATCATTGGTAAGTAATTGTTCGTCTACAATTGTGTATATGGGTTATGGCTGAAATATAAATCCAGTGCCATAGCTGCGATCCGAGGCTAAAATTTCGACTATGGCCTTGAGGTTTTCAGTCGATTCTTTTCTTCCAGTCTTAAACTAATGCCATCTATGCGGAGCCCAGGCTTCCTGTAGCACCAGGGCGTGAGACAGCCTCTCCTGTTTCCTCAGGGCAAAACCCGGAGGTGCGCTGTTCCACTCCACATTCGGCAGGTAATGTGTCTGCAACACGACGGAGCTGCAGCACACTTAGAGAGAAATGTGGTGAATCACCTCAACGTTACATACCCCAAACAATGGATTGATAGAGGGGACCAGTTCCATGGTCAGCACGTTGACCAGATCTGACACCGCTAGACTATTTTTTGTGGTGTAGTGTGACAACTATGGTCAGAGGAGGACCTCATTGCACCAGTACATCAAGCGATTACCATTGTTTCAGGTCAACCACACTTATTGGAGCAAGTACGTGAAGCTCAATGCCGTCGATGTAGGATCTGCATTGACGTAGGAGGTACCCGTTTGTAATGTTGAACGGCTTCTTACTGCATACCGTTTCTTCGTTGTATTGACATGTGGAACCGACACCTTGCTAGTTCACTGCGCCCAAAACATGCACTTCCGTGTATGGGTTTCTGCTTGGAAAATGATCCTTTGTCGTCCTGCACGGCATACCGAGCGGTTTTTACTCGCACTGTTGAGGTTCCCTACAGGACCTGTGTAAAAAGATAATTATAAAGCCAATTTCTGTACTTTAGTCATGCAAAATGCTTGTTGTGTGTGAACAGCATAACCACAAAACGAAAATTCGTTAAATACCAAACATGATATACTTAAGTTCTGCATCCACCATAAATACAAGCGAACATTTCCAAAAAAATTTCCCCACCACAACTACCTTATATGGTACATATTTAGAAAATATTTATTTTCTAAAAAATGATTACAACGATTTTCGCTTAAGAATATTTTCATAGCAAGATGTAATCTACTAAGTAAGATTCGAATTCGCAGTGTGTGTCTGTTAGCTCTCGACTATAAAGCTATATAATTTTAAACAAGAGTCGATGACAAAACGTAACCTTCTGATCTCTTCTTCTAGCTCATTTCCATTTATTTATTGCATTTTGGCCTTTCAGTACAAAAATTCTTTTGTCTAACTAGAAGCAGACTGGGACAAGAAAACGGGGGCAAATGTCTATCTCAAGTGTGTCGAGCAATATAAAGTTTTAGTTGGAAGTAGGCAATTGTTTCCTGTTGTTCTTTTTTATCTTTCTTTACTCCCTCCTTTTGTCAACTGAATATTAACATTGTGACTTTGTGGGTTCGTAGAATTAAAAGTCCAAGTTGCAGAAATTTAAAACATTCTTTATTTCCGTAGAAATACACTTTGGTCAACCCTTGCAGTAGCAGAATTACGTAACATACTCAAGATCGTTGACCACAAGACAAAAGAGTTCACTTTCAAAACACTGCTGTATGCCCACGATACTCAGTTCCGATTACACTTCCATTTCGACTCTGACGCTCACTGGAAATCGCGGCTCCTTTTCATGTATCTCTTCATGGTTCCAGAAGATAATCGAATGTTCTCTAAGACGGCATCAGACAAAACAAGAACGTTCCAGACACCTAACTTTATCTGTTTCGGCATGCCTTTATCTCCGCGCTACGTTATCTGTCCTTTATCTCCGTGCTACACTATCTGCCCCTTTGAGTGCGTCAAGCCACGCTGTCGTAATAATGGATTCGCGACAATAAGCAAATAATATGTTTGATGACCCATGCAGTAAATTGCTGTATAACTCTTGATATATGAATATACTTTTTTTAGATAGTTGATAGTAGAACTTGACCATTTAGTAGCTCACGACAGTGTTAAAAGTAGAAAATTCTTCCGCTCAGTTCTCAAAAACGTTTAACAAGTCGTAATGCCAACCTTGGTTTCTTACGGAATGAGATAATTGCCGCATTCAAGAAGGCCATAAATCCGAGTTACATAAATAACCCTCGAATAAAATAGCACAATCAACATTTCAGTTTTATCTATGTATCAGTAAGTTTGGAAAATGTTATAGTCTATTAATTAAATTAGCACGTTATTTTCACCCTTGTATTTCCACTGCTTCCCTCATGTAGCATGTTGTGGTTTTCTAAAGTTCATGTTGTCAACACTGACGCTATGCAAGACAAATGAACATTCAACCGATGAGTATCATGACCAGAGAAAAGTAAAACAATACCACATATTTATATACCAGGTGAGTCACCTACCCCTATTTATTTTTGAATCGATATAACGTGCTAAACGACATATGTGACTGACGCCTTTCCTGAATGCACTCTAATCGATCACTTGCAGAACTATTCCTGACTTAGCTCCGACTTCTTTAGCACCTTACGCTGATGACACTGTACTATATTATTCTCATGTTAATCTCCAGCACGCACAACAAGTAGTACAGCTCTCTTTAGATCGCCTAACTCATTGGTTCAGCACTTGGCGGATCTCTTTGAACCCTCAGAAAACCGTAGGTAAAATCTTCACTCTTCGCCGATATACTCCGCTTCCTCCGTTGTGTCTCTACAGGAACAATGTCCCTTGGTTCCCCACTACAACTCCTGTTAAATACCTTGGAGTGCTTTTGGACTCTCGACTGACCTGGCGTGCTCACATCGATCGTCTTATATCACTGGCCTCCGGGCGGCTTTCAAAACCCTCACCTCTGTTACATCGCCGTTCCAGCCTCGGCCTACAGTCTTCATTATTACTCTACAAATCACTCGCTCGTCCGCTTATTACATAAGCCTGCCAAGTGTGGGGGGGCCGCACACACATGTCATCTGCGTCATCTTCAGGCTGTACAGAATCGCTTCATGCGCATCGCTACCAACGCTCCATGGTTCATCCGTAATCAGCAGCTCCATCACGAACTAGGACTCTTACCTCTTCACGACTACATTCGCAGAATCGCACGTCGTTTCTTTTCCACGCTGCAAGAAGTTCCAGGAGCTGTGCATTATAACATCGGCGTCCGCACGCGCCAGCCCTCACGCTTAAAGAGGAGACTACCACAGGACCTGCTTCTGAGTGATACATCTGATTCGAGTGATTCTAGTGCTTGATGTCTTCTTACATCTTCAATAATGATTTAATTCCTCAGAGAGTATTATTGGAGTTCTAACTTAATGTAGTGAGGGGGCGGCCCGTTAGCCTACCCCTGAGTGTTATTGTTCTTCAATTTATTGTTCTCTAACCTTCTTTTCACTCTGATCTGCATTGTACTGCTTATCGATCAATTAAAAATTATATAAAAAAACCCTTGTAGAACCGTTTATAGAGAAACAGTAGATAACTCAGTGCATAAGTGTTGTATGGGACAGAAAACGATCAGTATGTATGTCGATTTCAAAAACATCATACCCAGACACAGAGAGTCCGTTTACAAAATTTTATTCATTAGCGTACACACAAACACACACACACACCTTTGAACACGCCCCTGTAGGAACAAAAACAAAACGGCCGAGATCTTTCATTGCAGCAAGACCTCGGCCTCATTAATTTTGGGAGTCTGGTGCCTATTTTACAAACCAGACTGTATTCCACTCTTTATTATAGTTTCTTTACATTTGTTACATTTTCATTTTTAGTTGGTACCTAGGGGTACTTACAAATACTGTCTACAATGTATTTTACATAGTAATATATACTAACTTACTGTTACAATAAGTGGTCTAATTCTATTGGTCTAACTCTAACTTAACCTAATAGCTTATCTAATAATGTCTTCTGCGGTGATTGTCTTGGTCGGGAGTATTTGTTCAAGGGTGCCTTCCGCCGATGTACTCTTCTCTCGCCTTTATTGAGAAGGTGTTAGCTGCTTTATTGGCCCAAATCCAGAATCGTCTATTCCTTATGATGTCATATATGGTGTGGTCTTGTACATGTGACATCGCTGTTGTCCTTTGACGTATTGTAAGTGGGCATTCTCATACTGCATGCTCAGGTGTCTCTACTGTTCCGCATCGGCAGTTGTCTGAGTCCTTTAGGTTAAATCTATGGAGGTAGCTGGAGAATGGGCCATGGCCAGTCATGTAATGGTTTAGTCCGCTGGATGGTGTTAAGTATTTCATTTTAAGGCGTTCCTCGATGTTGGGTAGGATGTCGTATGTACACCTGCCAGTTGTGCTCACGTCCCATCCTTGTTGCCATTCAGCGACAACTATTTCCTTAATTTCTAACTGTTCTTGGACCACGCCGCCAGCTAATTGTGCCGCACGAGTGCTGTGTTTCCGGAGCCAGTAGCATGCAGCTCTTCGGCGAATCTCCCCTGTAGGAACACGTCAATTGCCGAGGTTCTACTCCAATTAGTCCCGGGCCCGTAGGTTCAACGACCCTGGCCTCCTTCAACCAGGGAGTTACCGAGCTGTCCCTAAGGGCGCCCGGCACCTCCGTGGGGCTTTCCATAGGGCAAGACCTAGAGACTAACAAGCCCCCCCCCCTGGGTCTTGTGGACTCAAGACGGGATGGAAGTGGATACACCACTTACACGTACGAACTCCAAAATGGGAAGGCTACCGATATGACCTCGGTGGGGCCGCCTAGTGATCTAGCACACTTTCTACTAGCTATGCTGGCTAGTACGCGGGAATATTAATGGCTACCCTCAACCCCGTCCGGAGACGTACCCGATCTCCCACGGGTATCGGGAACCACTGCCCCCTCGAGTCCAACCCAATCCGAACAACTCCCAATCAGGGAAGGGCTCGAATGTTCGGCCCGAGGTTCCTCTAGTAACGTCAGAGGTACCATGAGTGTTAGGGATCCGCAGAGCCCGCACCACGGCAGCTGAAGGGGACGGATCCTCTCCTCTGTAGGAACAGCCTATCACGTCCATCAGTTGACAATATTAAGAATTAGGTGGATTGTTTTCGCTTCTGTCACAAATTACGACAGTTTTTAGCTTATTCAGCAAATGTAATTGCGGATGCATATTTTATTTGCGTTAAAACTACCAAAACGAGCTCAAAACACCATATAATGCTGCAAAAGTCGTGTAAAGATCCGAATTGGGAGCATGAGAATTGCGATTACTTATTAGAAGAGAATCCTCAGCTCGCAAGGTAACGTTGGCTCAATGGCATTATCCAGGTTATCTCACCACTCTCCCACTACAAGTTGGGTTCAAATCCTTCGTGTTCAGTTCAGAAGTTTTATTACCCTTTGTTTTACCTCACCTAAGTTTCAAACACTTCACAAATGCAAAGTGGCTTTAGCTATTTGCACCTGCGTCAATGTTTGGCGTAAATTAACACTTCATTGTCTAGGTATCCAGTATTTGAAACATTTCAAACTTTGATTGTCAAACACTCCTTGATAATTCATTTTTTTCTGTTTAATCGAGAACTTAACACGTTCACAACTCCTTTGTCAGTAGAAGAAGTGAAACATAAGACTTAAGCATGAAACAAAAGCTATTAGATCTAATGTCGTTTATGCGTTCTTAAAAAGTGAAAGCTAACTACGTAACATGGTTTACAATACCAGATACGCTACAGATTATAAATGGTCACAAAGTTTATGATCCCTTATTATCGTATTGTCATTCTTGTGTCCTCGGCTCACAAGAAAACCAGTAGCAACAATAAATAAATTAATAACTAAAACACAGACAATGAGCCTAGGAGAAAGGAAACAAGAACAACAATGTGATGGCGTTTCGAACACAGCCCTTGCATCACCATGTGCCCCACAGCCAACCATCTCGACCGACTGCCAGGTATTCTATTTCGCTCGTTGGGAAAGCATTCGTGTATGACCTGGCTAGTATAATATGCATGAAACGACGTCGTTTATTTAAGCTTTTCGTATAATGTATCTATAAATATTCAGGAATGTCTAAAAACAGTGTATGATGTACGGGTTTAACATATTTTATTTTGTTCGTAGGTCTCGGCCTGCCGTCTCGTTTCGGAATCACACCTACCTACAAAATATAATCTTTAAACCCTTGTACCATAAATAATTATTACTATCGATCTAGTTTAAAATTTCACTTAATTATTTTAAGCCTGGAAACTCGGCAACTTTTAAACTGAAAACTAGGTCTACAGGAAATTCCGTCATCATGTCAGTTTAAGGAACCATATTTTTGGAATACCCTATATACAGTCCGCAATTTTTCAGCTGAAAAAACGATTTTGGTATCTTTTCTAATAAGACGGTTTCAAACTATAACATCTAAAGCCACTTATAACAGATTTTACGTAATAAAACTAAAAAGCTGGAATAATACGCCATTATTGTGTGTGGATCCACGAGACTGAAGTGATTTCAGGGAAATTGGAGTGGAATTTTCTTAAAACAAAGCATTCCGGAATAAACATCTCCTTACTAATACCTCAGAACGGAGGCAGAAAACCCCTTAAAGAAGAACTCTGTGTGGAATGCAGGTACGTGATATGAGATGGAAATTTCTCATCTGCTTTACTCATCTTCTAGGCATGTATTTTGTATGAAGAAAAGATGCCAGAGAGGAATAATCGTGCTCCTGCTTTGTGTTAAGGCATACAAGGAGATTTTAAAACCAGCTGAGCGATGTTTACAATGTAAAGATGCTGTAAATGTCAGGATCACGTCTGAGGCACTTCATGTTTTATTTTATCTCAACAATAGAGAGCAATCTCCTTATTCGAATCAAAGCTTGCTGTTTTCTTGCTAACAGAAGCCATTTCAGAGCTTAAAGGTTGGCAGTCTTGTAAATAGTGGAAGCGGTGTGCAATTACAGTTTCAACAATACAATGCATAGAAAAATAGACAAGATAGACACACACAGTTGGATACCGTTGATAAACCTACCAGGAACAATACACAGAGTTAAGTGCTACACATTCATATCGTCTACTTAAACCTCCACAGAAATAAACCTCTTAGAATTTAATTTTCTTAGCTGTTTATAAAACAAATACAGCACAACCAATGTTGGATACGGAATCGTGAGTTAAGCGTAGTGTTCTAAGAAGCTACCAATTTCCTTTGTTCTGCTTTTTCTTCATAAATCACGAATACCAACTTACATATACTTGGAATTAAATATTCACGGTATTTATCTTATTTTACATTCATATTTTGTGGAATATCAACTACTACTTTTAACTTTAAACTATTTTCAACCAAACATCGTAAATATGATCTATGTAACTCAATATTTTCGTTTCAAGTACAAGGACTGTGCAAATTTGCTTACTCTTTAAGTATTCTTTTAAACTACATTAGAGGTAGGAAGTAGTGAAGGTATACTCAAAATTGGTTGAGTTATTTTTAGATTACACTGTATATTGCAAATACTTTCTATTTATAACATGAATATGCGAGGTATTTCAAAATTAATGCCCTAAACAAAGAATATCTCCAAACGGTTAAAGCTACAGATACTTTTATTGTATATAATTATGTATTTTATTGACATCTGGATTGGTGGAAATATTTGGTTGTTCCAATTATATAGTCATTCGAAACATTCAAGAAAATTTCGAAAAAAAATCATATTTGTCATGTAAAAACTTAAAATATGTGGTATTTTATTAAATAAAACTGTTAGGCCATTTTAAATTGTCATTAATCAGCATGCCCCATTACCGAGTAATACTACATGCTTTAAATTACGTTTTCTTACAATTTACTTATGTTACTTTTGTTACAATTATAATTTATAATGATAGCGAATATAATATTTACAATAGTTTAGCCCGCCTCGGTAGCGTGGTGGTAGAGTGTCTGCCTCACATTCAAGGGGTCCCGAGTTCAAATCTCGGTCAGGGTGAGTTACCTGGATAATGTTTTTCCCGGGGTTTTGCCTTATCCTGAAAGACGACTGTCGGATAACTCTAAGCTCTATGGACCCTGGGCTCATTAAAGCATCATTTCACCCATTCCATTCATCGTCGGATATGACTTAACGTTAGAGGACGTAAATTGTAAAAAAAAAAAAAAAAAAAAACAATAGTTTATTGAATCAAGTCCACCTGTTCTTGAGTTCTGTGCACTTGCACTAATGTTTCTTATAGTTTGTTACAAAGTCGCATATTAATACTTGGAATGAACCGCTGAAATGCTTGAGAATGTCTTGTTATGAGTTGTTGGCTGCTAATGGGCCAAACGTCTCCCTTCCTTCTTGTTTCGTTTATTAGCTGTTGTTCCGTGTTTGGGCATTGGTAGATGATATGATTCACTGTTTGCTCTCCTCCGTTGAATGGGCATGTTGAGTCATCAATGTTAGGCCTGTTCTGTTAACAACAACGTTAAGAATAAGCAACAAGTTGCTATATTAAGGAACAGATACGAATTTTGTTAAATATCCAAACTGTGTTCCTCATAAATACGGAGAATAATACCAATTTAACCAAAGTGTACAGTGTTCTTTGTGTACAGAAGCACAATTTTTATTCAGGGACCATAAAACATGTATTTCTGGCGAAATCATAGCGATTTCTTTGGTACGAGGACTGTTTAATAAAGAATGTTGACAATTTTTTACGGTCACAATTTTTCGCAATAAATTAAATCTTATTATATTCTGTTAGCTTAATGTTAAACAAACACGCCGTAGTAGTTTCATTGTTGGTACTCCTGGTTCCCGCCTGTGAGGACCAGGCAAGTTCCGACATGTTCAGTATCGCCTACCGCTGCAATGGAGGTAACATGCAGTTAAAGTTGATGTTAGAGGAAGATCCGGAGTTTCTTTCAAACGTAATCTCTGCTGATGAAACTTCGCTACATCATTTTGATCCTGAGAGCAAACAGCAAAGCTCAGTGTGGAAATCTCCTTCAGCACCAACCCCCCAAAAAGTAAAATTTGTTGCTTCTGCTGGGAAAGTTATGGTCATCTCATTCTTTGATATTCATGGAATGGTTTATCAGTATATCGTACCTGCACACGCACATCAGTAACTGGACAACACTACAGGGATGTCCTGAAAACATTGCAAGTTCATATCAGGCGCAAAAGAACACATTTCCGTGAAGTAGGCTGGATGCTGCACCACGATAATGTGCGGCTGCATATTGCTCATGTTGTTGCTGAATTCTTGCAAACATTAACGTGCTGTGCATCCTTCACCCTCCCTATAGTCTGGATTTAGCCCCATGTCACTTTTTCTATTCCCTAACTTGAAGAAACGTCTTCGTTGGAGGCACTAGCCATCATCAGAAGCAGTGGTGAAGGCTGCAGAGGTGATTTTGAAGGATATCTCAAAAATGGTTTCCAGCATGTCTTTGAAGACTGGCAGAAACGCTGAGACAAGTGCATTGCATTCAGGGGAGACAATTTTGAGAAGGACCATCAAAATTTTGAGGGTGAGTAAAAGTACGTTGTCAAAAAAAGATGTGATCATTCTTTATTGAACAGCCCTCGTAGAATAGAGTACATTTTCTACTTAAAGAAATTGCAAACCAAATTTTCATTTTTAAATATTTAATGAATGAAATATTTTCTTTTTAAGGTGCATTTATCTACGTTCTTAGTGCTAACCTGCTAATATTCAAACACAAAAGTGCATGCCAAACGGATACCTAAGCAGTGACAAACAGAAAGACCAACGTAACACCGTGCCTCTTTGAAGTCCGATGCAGACGTCTTTCTGAACTTCGACAGTAGATAAGTGATTTGTTTTCATTTGACCGTCTTCACCCTAACGATGGAAGCCCGCACATGCTTTGAAGACATAAAAATGTGTTAGCTTTGACATCAGCGCGCTCGTCGTCTGTTTCAACAGAAACTTTGAAACAGACAATTTAAATTGTATGATTTTTTTCAGAATGACACGCACAACTGAAGACTGGAAAAACACTGCAGGTGACAAAGGTTTCATATATCATTATATTTTGGGGGGAAATTCATATTTTAGGAAAAAACTCATATTTGTATTTTACGATTTTTCATTTTTAAACCCAAATCACTATTCAGAAAACACGTTTTTTTTTCTTTTACGTCCTCCAACGTTAACTCATATCGGACGGTGAATGAATTGGGTTAAATGATGCTCAAATGAGCCCAGGGTCCATGTAGCTTAGAGTTACCTGACATTCGTCTGTAAGAATAAGGGAAAAGCCCCGAAAAAATCTTATCCAGGTAACTCACCCTGACCGAGATTCGAACTCGGGGCCACTTGAACGTGAGGCAGACACGCTACCACCATGCTACAGAGGCGGGCGAAAACACGTATGAGGTAGGAAAAAAATTCATCTAAGTAAGTCAGAGTTGAGAAGACCTAGCATTTCTCTAAGTGAAATTAAAGAGTGACATTAAACACCGTCAGTTCTTGGAAGGAGTTTTCTATAGTCAGTACTTTAGTCAGGAATTTAACCAACAATTGTAAGGTTTAAATAAATTTTAGTTAAATACTATGAATTGTAAATTTTAATAAAACATGTATTTTTACGTGGTGCATTTAGCACAACAAATGAATCTGTAAATAGACAGACGCTCATTTTTTCTTGCAAACTGTTTTTAGCATGCTGAAGTTGTTGTCGGGAAGCAAGCCAGGAGAAAAGACGATTAGAAATGGACGTTTCGTGTGTGCATCTCTCCCACCATCAGGATATTTATAAAATGTTATAACCACAAATGAAACACTGGATACAACACAACTATAAACAAAGACAAAATACTATCAAAATTCGCATTACTGAACAAAAGACTATTTTCAGTAATTTAAATGCCAGGTCATATATATATATATATATATATATATATATATATATATATATATATATATATATCAGCATGACCCATTAACGGAGTAATATTCCATGCTTTAAACTACATTATCTTACATGTTTATAATTTTACATATGTTATTTTTGTCATAACTACGAGTGCTGTTCAATAAAGAATATTCACATTTTTTTGACAACCTACCTTTACTTATCCTCATAATTTTGATGGTCCTTCTCAAAATGGTCTTCCTTGAATGCGATGCGCTTGTCCCAGATTTTCTGCCAGTCTTCAAAGATCTGCTGGAAACCATTTTGAGAGATCCTTCAAAATCGCCTCCGCAGCCTTCACCACTGCTTCTAATGATGGATAATGCCTCCCATGAAGGCGTTTCTTCAAGTTAAGGAATAGAAAAAGAGTCACATGGGGCTAAATCCGGACTATAGGGAGGGTGACGGATGCACTTCATGTTGATTTTTCCAAGATATTCAGCAACAACATGAGCAATATGGTGCAGCATCCAGCCTGCCTCACGGAAATGTGGTCTTTTGCGTCTGATAAGGACTTGCAATGTTTTCGGGACATCCCTGTAGTACTGTCCAGTTACTGATGTGTGTGCAGGTACAACATGCTGATAAGCTATTCCATGAATATCAGAGAATGAGATGACCATAGCTTTCCCAGCAGAAGCAACCAATTTTGCTATTTGGAGGGTTGGTGATGAAGGATATTTCCACACTGAGCTTTGCTGTTTGCTCTCACGATAAAAATGATGTAGCCAAGTTTTATCAGTAGTGATTACGTTTGAAAGAAACTCCGGATCTTCCTCTAACATCAACTTTAACTGCATGCAGACCCGCATGTCCTTTTGTTCGGGAATAAACAGTCTTGGAGCCCTTCGCGCACAAACACATCTCATGTGTAATGTTTCTGTCACCAACGTGTGGGTGGCACCCAATGAAATGTTCAGTATTTCAGAAAGTTATCTTAAAGTAATTTGTCGATCCTCTCACACAATGGCAGCAGCAGTGTTGATGTTTTCTTCCGTAAGAGCAGTAACTGGAGCACCGGGTCCACCTTCCTTTGAAATTGATTTTCTCCCTGTTTAAACATTTTAAACCACCTTCGAGCTGTGCTATACGACATAACAGACTCTCCATAGGCCTCCTGTAACATTGTATAGGCCTCAACTGAAGATTTGTTTAGACGAAAGCAGAATTTCAAAGCCGCATATTGTTCCTCGTGTGTTACCTTCATTGCAGTGGTAGACGATACTGAACATGTCTGAACTTACCTGGTTCTCACAGGCTGGAACCAGGAGTACCAACAATGAAACCACTACAGCGTGTTTGTTTAACATTAAGGTAATAGAATATAATAAGATTGAATTTTAGTGCCAAAAGCTATGATCATAAAAAAATTATGATCATTCTTTATTGAACAGCCCTCGTATAATGCTGATAGCGAATGCATTATTTACAATATTATGAGAAGCAATTCCACTCGTTCTTGAATTCCAGTGTTTGTTATAGTTTATCATAAAGTCACTTGTTAGTGCTTCGAATGAACTACTGAAATGCTTGTGAGTGTCTTGTTATGTTAACTAGGAAAATGTCTCCTGTACTCCTTGTTTCGTTTATTAACTCTGTCCTCTGTTGTTACGTGTTTGGGCATTGGTAGGTGATATGGTTCACTGTTTGCTCTCCTCCCTTGTATGGGCATGTTGTGTCATCATATCAATGATATGAAATCGGTGAAGGTATGATCTTGTATATCCAAGTCCTGAGACTATTGCTGTATATTCTGTGTTATGGGGAGTTTTATTTTGAGCCTGTCTTTGACAGATGGATAAGAGTACTTAGTTAATGTACCTTTTGTTATATTGTTGCATCTCTCATACCGTTTTTGTAATCCTAGGACATTTAACATTGTTTTAACTGTATTTTTTGGAGTTCTGTTGTATACAATTTAATTTTATTTGTCTTCACCTACTTCTTTTGCCGGATTATCTGCTAGTTTATTTCCAGCTATACCTACATGTGCCTTCAGCCAGCTAAATTGAATTTTCCATTGACTTTATTCCAAACTCTTAATTGTTTTGTGGATATATACCATTATTTAATTGTTTTTTTACTTATTTAGTAGTGAAAGCGTTACTTTACTGTCGGTATACACAGCTACTTGCCTGTTTTATTTCGGTATATCTGGCATGATTTGAAGTTCTTACAGACCTTTCAAAATAGCAAATACCCCAGTCTGGTTGTTGAAACACTTAGTTTCTCACTATTAAAAGGACATTTATTCAAAAATATAAAAATATAAATAATATGTGCTACTAACGTCATTACACTCTTCTAATCTGAGCTGGAAGTTGTTCGCTTCTTGGCAGGAATTCTAACCTGAGCAACTGTCGATTTTTATCTTTATATGCGCTGTAGATATTTGAAACTTATACACCAGTAAACTCTGGATGTTAATTTCGTCATTTCATCGATAGAAAGTTCTGGACATTTCTCGCAGAATTTGTTAAACAATTTCTATATTACTACTCGTACTTTTCTACGATTATGTTAACTCTCGCTCGTTTCGCCATGTTGCATGTTTCTTGCTTGTGCTCTCTCCCAGCTCTCGCCGTGCAAGTCAGAATAGTTACAAAATCAGTGTGTTGTTTCATAACTGAACTAAACTTAGTACTCAATACTTAGTACTTTAGAAGAAATGAAGTGGGCTTTCAAACCTTAGTGGTACTTCTTTCTTGAGGGATTATTTCAGAGGATGAACGCATAATGCGAACCGTGAAGGAGCGCTGCGGTCCCAACGAACTGGTTTTGTTTGTCTTCTTTGACTTCTTGATGTACATAGTATACATATTGTGACGATCTAGCTATGGACTGTAAAAACTAAGGAGCACATGGCCAGATCGTACACGGGGGGTGGGAAATGCATGCTTTACGAGAGGTTGAGCTTTCCTATTTGGTTACAAAAGAACTACAAAAGATAGGAGGGACATTAATTAACATTACAAATCACTTAATAAGAATATTTACTAAAAATAAGCAGATTACAAAGGTTGTCATAGCGGCCAGTTACCTGCCTTCAAGAGGATGCTTACAGATGCGTCTAGCCTAGCGAAGAGCTAGTCCAAGAGAGAGAGCAAGCATCCAGATTACACACGTTTATCCAACAAGTGATGGAGTGGGGGAGTGACGTCACACGTACTACTGAAGTCACAACTATTATTAGTATAAATTAGTACAGTAACTTGTGACAATGTATAATAGACGAGGAAAGTATTACTCTCCTCCCAAAAGTTCAGTTCGTGAATAAAAAAAGCATAGTGTATGGATAAAAGCAATAATCTCTTTTGAATTCGCTGTACTAAAAGTATAAATTATTGCCTTAGATGGAGCTTGCTCGCCAAATGCATTTCTAAGCGATCTTTGCATTGTATAAGCATTAATTACCATATAAAGTCGCAAACTCCTGGTCTGGAAGTATTCATGGTCAAAATGAGGTGCTGAGAAACATAAGGATCCAAAACACAGAAAAATAGTTTTGAAAAAAATATATGTTTCTTAAAATCAAAATTGTCATCACGAAGTACTGCTTACGAACGGGATGTAAAGAGTAAATTATGTTGGCAACAGTACACAAAACTGAACAGCGCAGAGCAAATAAAATGATACTTTATGCTTCGGCCCCTTTTATAATTGAATGTCAGAAACAACTAGCGAGACAGCTTCTTGTGAATGTTTTATTAAATCAAAGAGGGCAGGAAGCTACAGTTGGTTAACAAATGTCAGGAGCATGCATGCATGCTAAATCTGCTAATCGACGATGTTGTGCTTCAATTCATATTGTGGGCCAACACAAAATATTAAATTAAGATAATTAAGAAATGTTAGAACAAGTCGAACAAAACAAAACAAAGCAGCTATTAGATATAAACAACTTTCATTTGTTTTTATAAGCATAGCTTTGTAAACTTTTTCGTATCGTCTAATGATCCACACAAACACATATCGTATGAATGGCTTGCTTTGAGAGTCAGTGGACGGAATATAGTTGCATTTTTCACAATTCACGATGTGTGTTTACTTCAGCAAAGTTTAGGCATATGAGACATTAATTTGTGATGAAATCAACTCGATCAGTGAAAACCAATGTTAGCACGTCGGAAAAAGTTTACACACACGCACCAATGTGTTTGTTTTGTTTCTCTCTTAACGTTTCCGGTAGATACGTATTGATACATATGTGGGAACTGTGTAATAACGAGATGGGAAATTACAGTTCAGTAAAAAAAAAAATGTTCCAAACACAGCTACAAAAACATTGCTGTTCTGGTACTGGTATTTACAATAAGAGTGTGACAATTGAATCTCCACGTAATAAGATGTGGTGCTACCCTGGATGATTTCCACTACTCAAGCTTGTACAGATTATTTCAGGAACTCTTATTTGTCTATCTACATGTTAATCTAAATCGATATATCTCAGATGTTTAGAAAGAGCTGGTCGTTGGGTGTTGACATTGAAATTTCGTTATTGTTATCTTTATGCAGCCAGAACGGGAAGAATAAGAGAAGCATAATTAGAGAAGCATAAGAATTCTAAAATTTAAACTAGTCGCAAGAAATGTATAAAATATCAATCCGTAACAAAATTTACAAAACTCCTGTGCTTTCAGGAGATATAAATTTTTATAGTATGATCTTTTCTTCTCTATCTTTTAGCTGAAACGTTACTCAGTTTCCTTTTATTTTTATTTTCTCAAATCTGGCTCTAATGATTTCGAGTTATGCTGTTCAAAAACAGACAGAAAAACATTTTTACAAAATATGTTAAAGTGGAATATGATTTCGCAGCACAGTTTGAACAACTGTAATTTTTAAAATAATAATTGCATTAGTTGTTCCATGCAGTGGAACATAAATAAATACATAATTTTTAAAATAAATTGCTTAATTCCTTTCTGATAGATCCAAAACACGAGATATTGTCCAATTTGGTAATCCTAAATCCAATTTTCGAGCACCAATGCGTTCAGCTGACTGCAGTAATACATTTTTAATGTGCGTTCCCTCCCCATATTACTAACAAGTTGATCGTTACTTCAATCAACCAAAATATGGTGGTGGCGGCGGTGGCGGCGGTGACGGTGATTCATTTTAACTAATTAGACCATATCGGACGATAAGTGAAATGATGCTCAAATGAGTACAGTATACATAGAGCTTAGAGTTACCAGATATTCATATTTCAGGAATAAGAGAAACTTCCAACGTTAAGTCACATCGGACGATGAATGACATAATGTTCAAATGAGTACAGGGTACGTAGAGCTCAGAGTTACCAGACATTCAGCTTTCAGGAATAAGAGAAACCTCCAACGTTAACTCATATTGGAAGATGAACGAAATTATGTTCAAATGAGTACAAGATACATAGAGCTTACAGTTACCACGTATTCATCTTTCAGGAATAACAGAAACCTCCAGCGTTAAGTCATATCGGACGATAAATGAAATGATGTCCAAATGAGTACAGTATACATAGAGCTTAGAGTTACCAGATATTCATCTTTCAGGAATAACAGAAACCTCCAACGTTAAGTCATATCGGACGATAAATGAAATGATGTCCAAATGAGTACAGTATACGTAGAGCTTAGAGTTACCAGATATTCATCTTTCAGGAATAACAGCGTTAAGTCATATCGAACGATGAATGAAAGGATCTTCAAATGAGTACAGGATACATAGAGCTTAGAATTACCACATATTCGTCTTTCAGAAATAAGGGAAACTTCCAACGGTAAGTCATATCGGACGATAAATGAAATTATGTTCAAATGAGTACAGTATACATAGAGCTTATAATTACCAGATATTCGTCTTTCAGGAATAAGAGCAACTTCCAACGTTAAGTCATATCGAACGATGAATGAAAGGATCTTCAAATGAGTACAGGATACATAGAGCTTAGAATTACCAGATATTCGTCTTTCAGAAATAAGAGAAACTTCCAACGTTAAGTCATATCGGACGATAAATGAAATTATGTTCAAATGAGTACAGTATACATAGAGCTTATAGTTACTAGACATCACTTTTCAGGAATAAGAGAAACTTCCAACGTTAAGTCATATCGGACGATAAATGAAATTATGTTCAAATGAGTACAGTATACATAGAGCTTAGAGTTACTAGACATCACTTTTCAGGAATAAGAGAAACTTCCAACGTTAAGTCATATCGGACGATAAATGAAATGATGGTCAAATGAGTATAGGGTCAATAGAGCTTAGAGATACCAGACATTCATTTTTCAGGATAGGGGAAAACCCCAGAGAAATCCTTATCTTGATAGAGATGGTAAAACCTTCCTTAAATGATTTCAATATTTTTTTTACTAAGGATGGAGCGATAGTAGTATTTCTCGATACTCGTTAGCGATACACGATATTTTTCACGATACCCGATACTTCGATACTCGATACCGTCATTTCTACTTCTAGTTTCAGTACAAATTAGAATGTTGTGAGATAGCGATACACGATATTTTTCACGATACCCGATACTTCGATACTCAGTACTTCTAGTTTCAGTACAAAATAGAACGTTATGAGATAGCGATACACAATATTTTTCACGATACCCGATACTTCGATACTCAGTACTTCTAGTTTCAGTACAAAATAGAATGTTGGGAGAATTGTGTCGTGCCAATAAAATTAAATATATGCACATATTTAATGAGAAAAAAAATAAAATGCCAGTCTGCTTATATTTAAACTCCACATTAGACATTTAATAGCAAAGCAGTTCACTTTTATAAGTTTTTGTACAAAAATAGCAGCATTTCCCCATTTTGGGTTCAAATCTACTTGTTTTCCTGTCACATATAAGTCCTGCTGTACTAAATAGTCTTTCAGAGAAAACTGTTGCAGGTGGAATACACAAACATTCAGCGACTAAATATTTTAGTTCCGGAAATTCTGAATTTGTTTTCCAGCAATCCAGTGTACTAAAAAGAGAAGGTGACAAATCATCGTTGAGATATGCAGTGATTTCTTCTTGGGAACTGTTAACTGACAGTTGACATACGGTTATTTTCTTGTATAATGTTATATACAGGTACCACATTCCTGACAATTTTCTCTGACTTTGGAATTTTCTATTTGCGGCAATAATATTTTGTGATTTTAAAATAAAACAAAAATGTCAGAATCAGCACCAATTTACACATCAATTTTTCTGAAGTATCGTTCGATGTCGATACCATACAAATATCGTGAGTATCGAGATATCGCAAGTATCGACGATCCATCTCTAGCTTTTATGAATCGTTTACCATGTATTTTTGCGAAAACACGTTGCACTTCGAGAGGTACGTGTGTACTACCCTAAGTGTAACTCCTGCAACCTGTGAAATATACAACGTATATTTTCAAGTTGTAGGGGGCAATTTGGTGATACCTAGGTAGCCCCTTTTTTTTAACTTTTTGTAGTGTCCTTTGTTCCACTTCGTTTTGTCCTAGTGGAATGTGCAGTCAATGCGTGATATGCCTTTTCACTGCACAACTCTGGATATTATGTATCGATTCGGATAGTCAGACAGAGGGAGGCGTTAGGCTCAGCATCTGGGAGGAAGGGATTAAGGGGACACCCGTGGGCGACCACAATATGCACATAGAGTCCCTGAAGGTTCCCCCCTCGGGCTTCTGTGACTCGCATTCACAAATACAGTGACACGAATAACCTGCAGATATACGTTCACAGCTTTGGCCCAGAGACCCCTCCATTATCTATCTGCACCCCGACGATTTCAGAATTACAATAACATTCCAGACACTGGCCATCAACTAGAGTGATCGAGGCCCAGACAAAATGCAGGGAGTTCAAACTCAGCACTCCCCAACTTACCTGTTTTACGAGTATCCTATTTCCCTATATTCTATAATTTTATTCTATATGTGTAGCTTAGTAATTTGTATAGCACTAACTGTGCTGATCAATTGAAACGTACAGTAACATAAAACTTACCTGTTGCGTCCTTTGGTTCTACAACATTTAAACATATGAAGTGCGAAACAAATGAACGGAAATGACGGGTAAAAGGAATTTGTGATAGAAAAACAACTGCCAGACTGGAAATCTCACGGACAAAAGAGGAGCAGCTTATTGTCTTTGCTCGCGGTTTTTGGTGCTGAAAGTCCGTGGTCCGATTCTCGGGTCTGTAGTTGCGATTTTAAGTCGGACCAATCCAATAGTAAATGTCTAATTAGCAGTTCTTGGAAGTTAATGACCCAAAAATCAGAGAAAAATGCCCAGTAAAATGCCCTTAAATTTGAGATAAAATTACATTGGAATTTTAAAAAGACCGTTAAGTTTTTAATTTGAGGGTTCAAAATTTAAAAAATGTATGTCATTTTTATTTACTATTATAATTATATATGTTATGCAATGTATCCTATTATATTCATTTACTAAATAATTTAGCTGGCCCTCGTGGCCACGGTCGTTAGAACGTATTGTCAACCGAACGTCGGAACTCCCTATAGAACTGGCCCGCAGTAGGGTCAGACGTGAAGCATTCTGACCACGCCTGCCCATTTGTCTCCTGTCACTAACTGAAGGGATGTTTAGGAGAGGCATCGCGAGCCCCTGTGCCGTCTCTTTCCCCTCCCACTGGGTTCTCGAACGTGCGGGGTGTTTCGTCTAATCCGGAACCTTCTAGATTGGCCAGTTGGTCCTATATAAGCAACGCGTCGGGCTGGAGGAAAGTTCAGTTCTTGGCGAGCAGCGTAGGAGCGCCGTACTAGTGTACGGACGAGAAGACTGTGTACGTGCATCGGAGGAGTGTACGTAACTGTGAGCGTGCAGTGGAACTGTAACGGACGAACTGGTGTGCATTACGTAATTCTGTGTAATTGGCAAGAGTTCAACTGTAAGTCGGTGGAAATAAAGAACATTTTGAGTTTGTGCAATTGGACTTTTAATGTTACGAATCCACAAAGTCACAGTATGTATCAAGCGTTCCGCCGCGTATGGGGTCGCGGGTTTGAGTCCCGCCTTGGGCATGGGTGTTTATGTGTATCGTGTATATGTGTGAAACTAAAGAAAACAGATAGTAAACGAAAGGGAAACAATAAAAAACGGTTAAATAAAAAAATTAGAAATATATACTATATACCTAATTAGAAGTATATACTATAAAAGTTATATATTTAGGCATATCTCTAATTCAACATTGCAATAAAGAACCATTGCCAGTCGTAAGTTCTCGGATTTGAATAATCGCAGGTTGTCTTGAAGAATACTCTTATACTTCGGAAAACTCTGAACTTCAACTGGCGTCATGGGCACAAACTTGAAGTGACCAATGTCCCCTGGTAAAAAAGCTCCTTAAAAACAACAGAAGTCAAAATGTTCGCCTTGCAGAACTTTCTCATTTTACACGACTGATACCCATTGTACTTTTCTAATACTTGTTTCATTTTCTCAGAGACTTCTTGAACAATTTTTCACACACACTTTTGCAAATATTCCTTCTTTTGTAGCATGTTATTGTTTGTGCGAAAATTGAATATTTGGCACTGAAAAGTGCCAAAATTCCCTTAATTTGAGGATCATCCGGCATCATTTTAAGCAAGAGCTATAGGTGCAGCATTCTCAAACTCTATGAAGGGCATGCATCGTGCACATTAAATGCACAACTTTAGTGTAAAATGATTTAATTGCCGTTCGCGATTTCACCATATATTTTGCTGCATCTGTTACGAAAGGTAAATCATTTTCATGTTTCGTGCCCTATGGCCACGAAAGAAAGATTCTTTGATAAAATAGTTTGATGGTTATCCTTCAAAATTACTTCCGTCGTAAGTAAAACATTTTCGGAAAGGTATAATCTTCTAATGTACAATACATGTGAGTAACGTGCGTTAAAAAGCAAAACACTGATAAAAATGCAACAAAAAGTACAGTATTACCTAAAATTGACCAATATGTGTATCATCTTGTATGCGTAAGAAACTAAGGGGTCGTGTTACACCCTTTTTTAAGTTCATGGAAAGACATTAAAACCCCCCAAACTACAAAAAGATGCAAAATAAAAGTAGTCTGCGTGGGTTAATTTTTAAGAGAAATGAATTTATATTACATTCTGCACTGTCTGTGATGACGCAGAATAAAACTTGAGCCTCACTAATTAGTTTCTTGTTAGCGTCGTTGTCAATTGCCAGTTAGCGACGCCGGTGTGCCGGAGTTCTGAACCGCAGGAGTTCTTCTATGTGCCAGTGAATCTACTGACAAGGCTATCGGCTTTAATCGGTTTGAACTCGTGACCTTGATCAGTAGCCCAACCAGACGAGACCTTCACCGTCTGACGAGCTCATGTGGAATATTCCTGGAGCTCTACGTTTTCTGAATCTAGAGTAAAAGCTGTAACTCTTCTCATTCTACCAACATCACTCTACATTCGGAGGTTAAAGACTCTAACCACAGAAATGGATCTACCATCGCTTGGTGAGGTTACCTCCAAAGGTCATAGACTCTACTATGACGAGTGTAACAAATGATGACATTTTATGTTTTTATTATTGCATTTACGGAATATAATCATATTAGACTGCTGCATTTTGGCATTTCTTGTGACGTTGCCACCATTGCCATCTGCTGTAGAAAAATCGCGCAACTGTTGTTCCATACTGTTCCAGAATATAATTCGAAAACATTCGATTACTGGAGCGATCCTCCGCTGCCGGTAGACTATATAAGAGCCGATGCGAGGCTTGGTATAGGAGTAGTTGTGTTCAGTGTTTTGAGTTTGGGTTTCGAACTTTGTCAATCGACGAGTACGGCTCCGTGGTGAAGAATCGGCGCTGTTAAGCGATTCACGAGGCAGTCGACCAGTTGATTTGAGTCGACAGAGAGAAGCACGTTATGTTTAAACGTAAGGCAGACACGCTATCATCTATGCCACAGAGGGGACCTGAATTATTCTTGTTCTTTTGAGCAACTCTTCCCTCGTTACAGTGGCGTGCATTATGGGCTATCAAAGCTATCACCGAAGCCTATTTCTAAGTAAATTAGAAATTAATAAGCAATGTTAATAATAATTGCAATACCAGCCAGTTTCCCCCATAAAGAATTAGTGCGTAGGGTAGAATATCTCTCTTTCCCTATCACTGAACAGAGGGGTAAGCAGAGCTTCAAAAGCTACAGTTGCAGCCTTCTCTAAGGTAAGGGGCAGTGAGGGACGAGGGGAGGGAATGCAGGATTCAACATACCAAGGCTTCGGAACCTGATATCGCTAGACTCATACGAGCTTCTCCGAAATGCATCGTACGGACACGACTGGCTTTGGAATTCAGCATAGCACGTGGAGTTAAGGGCAAGAAAGAGCGTGTTTTCAATTATTGTGTGATTGTTACGGTCCTCAACAGACGTATTATTATTGTTTATTTCATAGCGTACAGTGTACCAAGACAGTTTGCAGCCCGCCTCGGTCACGTAAGTGGTAGCATGTCTGCCTCACGTTCAAGAGGTCTCAAGTTCAAATCTCGGTCAGGTTGAGTTACCTGGATAAGGTTTTTTCCGGGGTTTTCCCTTACCCTGACAGACGAATTTTGGGTAACTCAAAGTTCTATGGACCCCGAACTCATTTGAGCCTCATTTCAACCATTTCATTCATCGTTCGATATGACTTAACATTGGAGGACGTAAATTGCAACAACAAAAAGATGTTGCTAGTGCTAATTCTTCGAAATGGGAGAAGAATGTGTAATTAAATAATTAATGCAAAGACCATTCTCGCAGTTTAAATACGAGGATAAGTTAGTGATAATAAAACCGGAAAGGTCTACTCCAGCTCTTCCGCACTTGCAGTGTGAACAGAAGGAGAAAATAACCCTTATAAAAGGTATTTTAGTATAAGTAATGATGATAAGTATGAGTGATTGTCTGGCTCATTCAAAATAAGTAAAAACCCCGCCTCGTTAGCGTGGTGGTAGCATGTCTGCCTCACGTTTAAGAGGTCCCGAGTTCGAATCTCGGTCAGGGTGAGTTACCGGGATAAGGTTTTTCCGGGGTTTTCCCTTATTCTGTAAGACAAATGTGGACTAACTCTAAGCTCCATGGACCCCGGACTCATTTTAGCATCATTTCATCCATTCCATTCATCGCCCGACATGACTTAACGTTGGAGGGCGTAAATTACAAAACAAAAAAACAAAAAACAAAAAAAAAACGTTATTGCTGGCCATACTTGTTGTTTGCAACTGAGAAAACACCCTGGAATACTACGGGTTTCGCAAATTTAGCTTATTTAATCACAGCTTTGAATAAACATAAAAGATCAACAACACATAAAAATTCTTTCACGGCATTAAAAGCTTTCGGCACTCGGGTAGACATGCATTGAATTACCAAAAGAAACTTGTTGACAGTTTGCACAATGAAAACGCTAAGGAAAATAGAAATGTATTGAAAATATTGATTGGTGCAGTGGTTCTTCTTGCAAAACCGGAATGTTCGTTTAGAGGCCACGATGAAAGTGAGGAGTCATTAAATGAACGCAATTATATAGAATTGCTACAGCTTCTGGCTAATTATGATTGGCACTGTCTCAGCATATAAAGACCGTTTTCAAAGGCACCTCGGCTCTTATACAGAATGACCTAATCGATGTCGTGGCCAGTGTTGTTAGAAATAATATTAAATCAGTTATTGATAAGGTTAGTTTTGTTGGACTAATGCTCGATGAAACGACTGATGTCACCAATAAAAGTCAATGTCTACTATTCTACGCTATGCAGGCGATGAAGTTAATTGCAAAGAACGGTTTCTACATTTCACTGATGTAAGTTCTGATCAAACAGCCAGTGGTTTATTTGAATATGTAAAAAATAACATAAATTATTTAGGATCTTCAAAAAAGTTGTTGCTCAATGTTTCGATGGTGCTGCAGTAATGGCTGGACATGTTTTTGGACTTCAGACTTTAATTAAAACCGAGTATCCAGCTGATACCTTCATCCACTGCTATAGCCACAGACTCAACCTAATACTTTCCCAATCCGTGAATTTTATTAAGGAAACCAGACAATTCTTTGTGTCTCTTAATGGTTCACCCACTCTTCTCTCACATTCCACTTCACGTACAGACGCTCCTAAAGCCTTTACTGAAAAGAAAACGGCAAGTGTCGCACCTACACAATGCAATTTTGCTTCCAGACTTATAAGCACAGTTCATCACTATAAAAGCCATCTTATCAGTTTCTTTACTTCAATGGAAGAGGAACCTGAGGACTGGTCTAGCGAAGAAGTTAACATGGCTTCAGGCTTTGTGCGATTTCTCTCAAGAACTCGAACCAAATTTTTCTTGATTACGTTCCGTAAAGTTTTGCATTTTCATATATTCTTTTTGACATTTTACAAAACAAGAGCATGGATATATTTTACTGTACGATAGAAGTTAACGAATTTATTACCTCACTGCACAATATTAGAAATAGAGGATTTGAAGAAGTATGGTCAGAAAATATGAGCGTTGCTGATGAAGGCAATAAATAAAGAAAAAAATACAAAAAATACTTTTATAGAGGAACGCAGGAGAACATTAAAAAATAAAAAAGAGAACGAATAAAGGCCTAGAAAGAGAAACTGTCGTGAAGATGAAACCCATTCTTCGTACTTAAAGATTTTCTGTGAAGTTCTGGATACAATAATAGCTCAAACTAAATTAAGATTTGATTCACAGAAACAGTTGAAATTTCTGGCGTTACTGATTTCTAAACATTTTGCGAGTTACGATAAAATGTTTCCAACAAGTGTATTTAGTGAACTGAAAGATCTATATGTTTCCTGTTTCGATATACTCTCTTTGAAAAATGAACTGAAGGTCTTATATACACTTTAAGAATTTTCTAACAAGTCCGTTCAAACCATTGCAAATTATATGAAATTAAATGGACTTGACGTTGTGTACAGTGAAGTTTATAAACTATGTGAACTGATTTTAACATATCCTTCTAATTACTGCAAGTGCTGAAAGGAGTTTTCCAGCCTTGAAACGAATAAAATCTTATTTACGTGCAACACAAAAACAAATTCGTCTGAGCAGCTTGACTCTTCTATCGGTAGAACAAGACATTCTTGATTCATTGAAAAGACATAACAAGGAACTGTTTTTTGATAGTGTCATAACGCAGTTTACCCACAAAGAAAGACGGCTGGAATTCATGTATATATAAACAGGTATAGTGAAATTGTTTGTTTTAGTTTTTAATTGTTTTAACAGCTTGTTTCAAGAAAAGTTTATTTAAATACACTGTTTGTGAAGCTAACATTTAATCAACAATCCCTTATTGTTCGGATCTGGTAGACCTAGTGATAACCCCAGTCACAATCCCAGCATATGCCACAGCACTTAACCTTTCTTAATTAGTCTTAACCTCCCTGTTAAGTCCTCCCTGTGGATGGTATCAAATGCTTTTTCCAGATCAATAAAAATCATATACACTCTACCTCTTTTGATGCTTAAGTATTTACCCACAGTTGTAGAGACGTAGAGACTGGGGATATAAGTGTGAGTGGGTTGGACAGAGTGAAAAGCTATAGTTAATACACAATACAGAACAAACCTAATCTGGTTTAAATGCTTGAGCATTATGAACTTGTTTCAATTGTTCTGTTTACCTCACCTTTAATGACAGTCGTCATATCCTTTCGGCAAAGATACCATACGAGTATTTGACAGTATTTTACTTTCCTCTCTCTCTCTCTTACACACATACATACACACACTCTCTGAATTTTCCGCAGTAGATCACAAACCCACACTATCCATACTTTCATATTCTGGGTAGGATAGCAAATACTTTTGGTTGGATAAATATTTATATTACTAGTGAATCAAGACATATTTTATCCAGAGTGGAAGGTTTGTTAATTTACGCGAGTATATAAATAAGCCTTGATTCACTAGTAACACACAATGGTTTATTCAACACTTACCCCAATAATTAAAAAGGTTTACTTTAATTAAACTTTAATAATATAGGAAAACTATTTGTATTATTATTTTCTGGAATACAAGACTATTTAGGCCCAGGCCGGCTAGACGTGTTTCGTTGGGTAATACCTAATATGAGAGAATCGATTTTGGAGATTCATTTGTTTTAATTGGATGACAACTTACGGCAATCGATTCAGTGATTGATTTCTACTAATTATGAAAAATAATATTTAACTGAACTTTATAGTTACTGAGTCACATTTAATTACTAAATGTTGAACTTCTCTTCGAGACTCCGAGGAGTAAACATCACCTTAAGGAGACAACGCCGATCTTACTACGCAGAATGGGAAAGAAGAACGCCGCCAAGGGCAAGAAGACCAGCCAGCCAGCGAAGAAAGCTTCACCGCAGCCATCGCCTACCAGATCTCAGGCACCGTCACCCCGCCTCTTTCGGCGGCCGAGAGGGAGCCTCCCGCGCAGCTGGCCGGGAAGTTCTGGGCATCTAGGCCCGCTTCCCCTACCGCGCTGGACACCAGCCAGGCGCCCAGCCAACCACTGCCTCACCTGGCATCTGGGCCCGTCAGTACAGCACGGCCAACTACAACGCTACCGGAAGTGGCATCACCAATCATCCGCGCTGACACACTTCCATCCTCATCAGCACCACCTTCTAGCCGACCAACTCCAACTGCCGCCGCCACTCCACAGTTGCCAACACCAGTCTCGACCATTCACACCGCAGTCATCGTCGGAGCCCCCCGGGACCTACCTTCCAAGTTCCTGCTCACCGCCGAAGCGCAAAGGTGGCCCTCAGTCATGAAAGCTACCCGCATCTCATCTATAAGGGGTCCGACCATCTGTGTGCGCTTGTAGTTTGCCGACCAAAGGGAGCGCGATGTCGCCTTGATGTCCCGTCTACCCATACTAGGACAGTGTCTGAAAGTCGAGGCTAGCAAACTGCTGCGCCACATACCCTTCAGACACTGCTGCACCTACGGGTATACCGCCGACTCGTGCACCCCGCCTCCATGGTTCCACTGTGGCGCCCCTACTCCTACAGCTGTTTGCAGGGTACTTGATCTCAGACGCCGCCGCAGGTACTGCACCACCTGTAATGGCTTCGGCCATTTTACTGGACAGGCTCCGTGCCCAGCATACCCTCGCCGGGATTCCAATAGATCATCAACCCGGACGAATATGGCACCACTCCCACCAGCCTCTGCTCCGCCGTCACACGTCACACAGGACCAGTCGATCCTCGCCGTCAGCTCTCCAGCCTCGACAGATATCCTGTCAAAGCTGGAAGATATTCAGGCTTAAATACTGCGCCTGGCCGAAAAAGTAGCCCAGCTAGAGGAGCTACTCACCTCAACTCCAGTAGCAGACATTACCTCGAAACTTGACAATCTTCTGGACGACATCCAAGGCATGACTTTTCTTTCAGGATACTGTACAACACTAATGACTCTGAATAGCATCACCAACGAACAGACACTGACCATCCGGAGGTACATCAAGGAGGAAGTGGCAGTCCTCCAAACGATGCTCGACGGACAACACACTGCAGGAGCGCCATCCAGATGGCCAACTGACTCCAGCGACAGAGGCCATCACCGCCAGGTGAAGAGGCCAAACTACAGACATTAATCCACAATAACCTTACCTAGAATTTTTCAAACATTCTCACCCTTGAAAACCCAACACATCACCCACAATTACCTACAACCACCTCACTCAATAATCCAGATACATCCCTCACTACTATGCCAGGGCGTAAGCAGGGTCTCGGTCATGCTTACGTCCTGCAGCCTTCCTCACCTTGAACCAGGCTACTGCCTGGCCAATATATCCCTTCCTTGAATCCGCAGGTGCTTACAGCGGTACTGCATCTCTCCTGAATATTCACCAGTGGAGGTTTTTTAATGGGTAGGGCTGGTGGTTCAATCCCCCAGAGGAGTCCCACACTCCAATCCCACGGTTAGTGCGTAACATACAGTTTTCCTCCACTTGAAAAAGAATGTTAATACTGCAATAAATATTATTTTTTAAATATAGACCCATGTTTGTATTTTATGTATAGAGTGGTTAAATATACTCTTTAGAAGTTTTATTGAGTCTTAATATCAGAAACTTTAGTCGAAATATTTCTATTATTAAAGTACAACTAAGTCTTGGATAAAATTTATAACCCCACCAGGCTCAAATCGAACTCGGGACCTATGCATTACCGACTGACATACAGAGGGCCAACCTAAAATTATATTACCTGTGCAGAATAAATAAAATTTGTTAAATTTCAAAGTCTAGCCACATTTAAAGATTATTGATGTGGGTCAGTCTATTCTGATGCAACGTTGAATGACGTTATTTGATAATTTTGTTGTCAAATCTTTCCGTTTCGTTTGCCAATAATTAATATTCATGGATCTGGGACTGTAATGAAATTTGTCACACACAGTGAACAGCCAGCTGTTAATTGCTTTGGTGTGCATGAAGCTCTTGCAGTTGCAGCGGCGAGGCGTAACTTAAAATTGGGATTTTATTTTGTCGTTATGTACAGGAGCATTCAAAACATAGTTAATTTCATACCGTAACTAATTTTCACATGAAAACTGCAAGAGTCTCGATAATACTCGGTTTTATATAACCAGGTTATATTTTATTAAAAATCGTATATGTACCATTTACACCATTTTACTTATTCTACAAACTTTTCCTCTAAACACTTATTCTATCTAATAACGGATTAATTTCATTTTATATTTATACATTTTGTTATAGGTGTAAGCCATAAACGGACTACGCAAAGCTAATGCGATTGTCAACTCTTTTCAAAGGCGGCGATTTTGAAATTTCGTTCTCTTTGCATGAACACGAGAAGTAAACAAGTGAAGAGAGACTTGAGAATAAAAACTAATAACGATTTTCAATTTAGAAAATACAACGGTTTTGACTGTTCACATTAATAAATTACAAACAATCTTATTTTACATAAATGTTGTGTTTTAATCACACCTGAAGTTTTAAAAAGTAGGATTTTATCTAGCGCTTACGGTCTACCAAAGCTAATACGTGGTTACACAGAAGTGTGTATAATTTAGAATGAAGGAGACTTAATAGGTTATTTTATGCAACATTCAAGGTATACATTCTTTTTTCTTGTCCTAGTATGTTACACACGATATTTTATCAAAACCGTTAAGTAATTTTTTTAGTAGAACAATACGCACGTACTAGAGAATGTATAAAATTGTTATCTGTGATAAAAGTTTGTTAATTTATAATACTATCTTTATCCCTATATGGTATTTAAAAATATGCTGCATTCCTTAAATGCATGATTAGTAAATCAGTAGTGGTAATAACAAAAAAGCAATTTAAAATAATGACATTTTATTACTGCAAAATATTCACATTAAACAGGCATTTAAAGATAGAGGGGATGCAATTTTATGGAGATCAAATGCAGATAATTTGCACTTGCGGACACTTGCACACTGATGAAAGTTCACTTCACGCACTTGATACACGAATAATTGTTGATCGTTAATATTCTAATTGTATACAGGAGTGAGGGGATACATGCAACATTCATGATAGATGCAGCCAGTCAATAACAAGTTTTAGCTTTCGGTAACGTATTATGTAGCAACTTGTGACATGGTCTCAAAGCAGAGCAGAACCGCTTCATAAAACGAACTTCTTATATTCTTTAGATTACAGAAGCGTGTTACTCTGAGCTATTTTCAAAAGTCAACTCTAGAACTACCACACTCTTGTCGGGGCCGCAAGAGTACCCTGTATTCATTTGAACATCATTTTATTTATGTTTAGATAGGACATAGGTTTTTTAATAAAAATATAGTCCTCCAACGTAAATTATAGTCCGCATCTGTAGCATAGCGTGCCTGCCTCAAAATCAAGAGGTCCCAAGTTCGAATCTCGATCGGGATCTTATCTGAATAAGTTCCTTTCTTTTGTTCTTCTTTTTTCAGGCTTTCCCTTATCCTGAAAGATGAATGTCGGTTAACTCTAAACTCTCGCTAGATTCGCTTGAACTCATTCCATTCACTGTTCGATAGACTTAGGGGACTTCTTTAAAAATAAAAATGTACGTCCTCTAACATTAAGCCATATCAGACGCTGCCACTGCAATGTCTGATATGGCTTAACGTTAGAGGACGTACAATAAAATGATGCCCAAATGAGTCCAGGCTACATAGAGCTTAGAATTAGAAGACATTCACCTTTCAGGATAAGAGAAAACCTCCAAGGTTAAGTCATATCGAACGATGAGTGAAATGATGTTCAAATGAGTACAGGGTACACAGAGCTTAGAGTTACCATTCATCTTTCAGGCTAAGGGAAAACCTCCAACGTTAAGTCATATTGGACGATGAATGAAATGATGTTCAAATGAGTACAGGGTACATAGAGCTTACAGTTACCAGGCATTCATCTTTCAGGATAAGAGAAAACCTCCAAGTCATATCGGAGGATGGATGAAATTATATTCAAATGAGTACAGGGTACATAGAGCTTAGAGTTACCAGAAATTCATCTTTCAATATAAGGGAGAAACCTTCAACGTTAAGTCATATGGGACGATGAATCAAATGATGTTCAAATGAGTACGGGGTACATAGAGCTTAGAGTTACCATACATTCATCTTTGAGTATAACAGAAAACCTCCAACGTTAAAGTCATATTGAACGATGAATGAAATGATCTTCACATGAGTACAGGTTACATAGAGCTTTGAGCTACCACACATTCAGCTTTCAGGTTAAGGGAAAACCTCCAACGTTAACTCATATCGGACCACGAATGAAATTATGTTTAAATGAGTACAGGATGCATAGAGCTCAGGGTAACCGGACATTCATCTTTCAGGATAAGAGAAAACCTCCAAGGTTAAGTCCTATCGGACGATGAATGAAGTTATGTTAAAATGAGTACAGGATACATAGAGCTCAGAGTGACCAGACATTCATCTTTCAGGATAAGAGAAAACCTCCAAGGTTAAGTCCTATCGGACGATGAATGAAGTTATGTTAAAATGAGTACAGGATACATAGAGCTAAGCGTTACTAGACATTCATCTTTCAGGATAAGAGAAAACCTCCAACGTTGTCATATCGGACGATGAATGAAATGATTTTCAAAATAGTACAGGGTACATAGAGCTTAGAGTTACCAGACATTCATCTTTCAGGATAAGAGAAAAGGGAAAAATAACTTGCCGTGATCGATATCGAACTCGGATCCTCTTGAACGTGAGGTACATATGCTACCATCTACACTACCGAGGCGGGCTATGACTTAAGTTGTAGGACGGTAAAGGAAGAGTTAAAGTTTATGGTTCCATGAATCACTAAGTGTTAAATCCTAAATTCTCAAGCAGATTTCAGCCGCGTTTAAATAACACATGTTTAAAGAATTATTTATCTGGCAAATTAATACTGACATCCTGAAAGTAATGTTCCTTAGTTCAGCACTATAGCAGCTGAAAGGAGATTCATCAAAGACGAGATATGCTTTAGTCGGCACCCTGTGCAATAGAAATATTTGTGTATATTGCCTTTCTTTCTGATGTTGAGAAAACTTCACCGTTAAGCTTTCTATCCGATTGTTGTCAGTTTAACATCTCAATGAGAGTAAGTAGTACTTTGACATTTGAGTAAGGTTTCGCTCAAGCCCCTGACAACCTGAATCGATCTCGGTTGCCTTGAAGGAAACAAAACAGAAATAGGTTAAACTATACAATTGTTGGGTTCCCGCCGCGCACCGCTGAGTGCAGAGTGTTGTTGTTGCCGAATACTGCTTGCCCTCCAACCGGCAGGCACCCTAATGGCAACGCTTACGAACATTCACCTCGACTTTGTTTACAGTTGTCGCAACCACCTCAAACTTTCTACACATTCATATACTTCCATGGCAAATAGTTCACTATTGTTTCTATTTTACGTAGCATTTTATTAACTCATTTCATTCTACTAGTAAGAGTTTAAGTGTGAAATTTAACAAAAATGTGAACATTTTCGATTTATTTGCATTCTTATTGTAGCATTCGATTTTAATAGGAACAAATAAAATTATAAAGCCACATTCAATGTATTCTATGCCATAAAGTCAAAAAAGTAACTTTCACTCAACTTAGTGACTCTTCTCACTTTTTTCTCGGGCGACAAGCCAGGTGAAAAGATGATTAGATATCAACGTTTCAAGAGTGTGCATCTCTCCCATTATCAGGAAATTTATAAAATGTTATAACCACAAATGAAATACTGGATATAACACAACTATAAACAAAGACAAAACACTATCAAAATTCGCATGACTGGACAAAAGACTATTTTCAGTAAATTAAATGCCAGGTCAGGAGATGGCGTGAGTATAGGAAATTGTGTCAAAGAAACGTAACTACTTAACTTGATTATCAAGCTGTATTGATCTTTGCTTCTTAAATCGACGGATTTCCATTTTAAGGTCGGTTTCCAGGAGGAGCTGAACTGAAATCCAGCATTATGATTAAGCGTGCTTCTTTCAGAGGAAATCGCCAAAGCCTCCTTAATTCACCGCTCCCAGTATCTGTTGCATTTCGCCTAGATGGTCGTCTCCCGAAAATTGGCTCTATGGTCGTTATCAAAACAATGCTCTGCCAGCCCAGACTTCTCAGGTTGCATTAAACGAATGCTCCGTTCATGTTCGATTATTCTGGTAGCGATGGTCCTTCCGGTTTGTCCCATATACGGTGTCCCACATTCACAGGGAATGCAGTATACTCCCGGAACTTGGAAGCCCAGTTTTTCTTTCACTGGCCTCAACAGATGTTTAACCTTCGAAGGTGGGTTGTGGATGGTCCTGATGTTGTATTTGGCGAGAATTCTGCAGATTCTGCTGGATAGATTGCCGGTAAACGATGTGCAGGCTGTAGCGGTGGGCTTATCTGACGCTTGCTGTATTACAGGTTTCCCTTTCCTAGTTTGATGATCGAGGCTTCAACGTCATATTCGGAGTAGCCGTTTTGACGGAAAGTGAGTCTCAGGTGCTGTAATTCTTGTTTTAAGTGGCTGGGAACAGAGATAGACAAAGCTCTGTGGGCCAGTGTATTGAGAACTCCCAGTCGTTGAGACTTATGATGGAAACTATGAGGGTTCAGATAGAGATCGGTGTGTATAGGCTTGCGATATACAGCATGCCCCAGTGTACCGTTGCTGTTTTTGAAACAAGAATGTCCAGGAATGGAAGAGTTCCAATCTTCTCCACTTCCATGGTATTTATTTAATTTATTAGTGACTGTCGTAAATACGAGAGAACACTGTTAAATAATCAGTCCGTTTTTGTTTTGTTTGTCCACTGTCAGATGTTCATTTTCAGATTTGTTTTGTTTGGATACGTTCAGTGTCCATGTTGTCGATGTATTGTTGAAAAAATAAGGACTTTTTTGACTTAAAAAATTGTACAAAGGTGATTGAGTTCTTAATTCAAGCATGGAATGAACAGTATAATACTGTTCCGCCAACACGAAAGGCTGTCATCAATTTACGGAAACGCTTTGAAGCAAGCGAACTGCCCTAAGTGAGGCTGGCCATCATTAAGTGAGGAGGCAAAACTGAACGTGTGACAAGCTATTGTACTGTCCCAAAATTATCTACTCCTAGGCCTTCTAAGAAAAAAAAAATGTTTTCCGAACATCTATCCAGAGAATTTTACTTAACGCTAAATTTAAGTACTACGTACCGTGTGTCATATACAGCCTTGTAAAGGACGATCCTGGACTGGACGGAGGGGATTTGGCACGGAGGTCCAAACTTGATCTATGTAACCTATGCTCCCAAGTGGAGCACCTCCGAGAAGAAGGATGAAGCGAGAGGAGACAGAGCGCGGCCGTTCCAAGGAGACATGACAGTGCAGAGGGCAGGGTACCTAAAATTGATCAGTTGGAAAGCCCCCGGCAGGCCAAAACTACCTGCCTGCCATCCTCTGTAGTCCTCAAATGGCCCACAGGTCAATGTGAAGACCATCCCACTGGAGGAGGAACCTTCTATCAGGGGCATATCATCCTGCCATGCAGCGCCAAGACACCAACCGACACTTTCTCTCCTGAAATAGACCACCCGATGACAGATGATATAAAATTATAATGAAGATGAAATGGAGGGAGAGAAAATTTGAGGGATGTAATTAACCTACCCAGCATTCGCCTGGCGACCTGGGAAACCCCTGAAAAATTATGGATGAAGTAGGCTGGCCACGGAAATCGAAACCGGAGCTCCAAAATGCGGGCTAGACACGAAACCACCTGAGCCATCCAGCTCGGTAAAAGACCACCCTGATCGTAGTGTTCAGTTTTGTGAATCAATTCTTAATGAGTCCACTCAGATCACCAGATCCAACAAAGATATGGTCTATGCTAGAAAACCAACCACGATAGAGGAATTGAAAAACTGAATTACTAATGCTTTCCCCAAAATGTATTCCAATCCACAACTGTGTGAACACGTATGGCTAGGGAGGACAATTTGAAAAAGTCACCTATAAATAACACCTATAGGTGTAATGGGTAGTGACTTCTGCGCCAACCTGTATTTAGTTCAAATTAACAATATGTGTGCAATGTAATAAATATTAGGGTTCAAGGAGCATTTCACACTACCATGTCGAAAGCTTTAAATATTATGAATAAATCAATAACTTAACAGTTTCACATAATTCGTTAAACATTTATGTTCACTATATATTGAGCACATGGTTTTTAAATTGAAGGTAAATTCTTTCTTCAGAGGATAAAAGAATCGAACGATTACTGGAGTGATTGTTGGACCACTGTTTGATCCATTTATCTTGTAATTGTTTTACGTGTCACAAATTAAAACTCCACTGATATTCACTCAAACGGAAAAATTAAACTAGTCTCTCTACCCTTAAGTCCGAAGCAACATACAAATATCCTTTTTAGATATTTATGGTGGATAATATTTTAAACCCCTGTACATTCTCTTTGGTGCCATAGCTATCAGAAAGGACGCATAGTCTGGCACCATCGAGATTTATAATATGCTGAATTGTTAATTATAAATCGAGAGAGTTGGTGCTGATGGAATGAGCAAATCAGAATGTTTCGTGTTTAAACTGCGAGGATGATCAATCTGACGGAAGGCTTTCATTTGGTGTCTGGGCGAGTTTTGCTGTCATCACTACATTTAATTTCCTTCTTCGTCGTCATACCAGACGCTAGACGATCACCATGATATACAATGATCCAAAGTTTCGTTGTCTCTATAGGTTACTGAACCAAGGTATTGGAGGGTTATCCGTCGCAGAAGTTAACTTTTGACTGTTTAGTAATATTAGATGTACACTTTTTATATTTATGCAGTTATTTAGTCTACCAACGACCATGATGCCCGCCTTGGTAGCGTATATGGTCTGCCTCAAGTTCAAGAGGTCCTGAGTTCGAATCTTGGTCAGCTTTGCTTTGCTTTTTGTAATTTTACGTCCTCCAACGTTAAGTCATATCGGACGATGCATGAAATGGGCGAAATGATGCTCAAATGAGCCCAGGGTCCATAGAGTCTAGAGTTACCCGACATTCGTCTTTCAGGATAAGGGAAAACCCCGGACAAAACCTTATCCAGGCAACTCACCCTGATCGAGATTCCAACTCGCGACCACTTGAACGTGAGGCAGACAGTCTACCACCACGCTACCGAGGCGGGCAATCTCGGTGAGGGGAAGTTACCCGGAAAAGGTTCTCTTCCCGGGTTTTCCCTTATCCTGAAAGACGAATGTTGGGTAACTCTAAGCCCTATGGACCCTGGGCTCATTTGAACTTCATTTCAACCATTCCATTCATCGGTCGATATGACTTAACGACGTAAATTTAACAAACAGAAAACAAAAAAGCAAAAACAAAAACATCATATACTTTAAGGAATGGGACACGTTTCACAGTTTTAGAGTTAGTATATTTGTCATTAGTTTTGCAAATATTGCTGTAGGAACTTTCCAATACGTTCGAGATATCGAAATATCCATAATATTCTAATTATCTAACGATAGTGCTTACTGTGGAAGGGCAAGGCGCGCGGCTTATCTTGTTTACGGTTCCGAATGCCCGGAAGGGTAAGGTTTAGATATGCCTAAAATGTGTGATCGTTGGATTAAACAAAATATAAATAAGATATTTTTCTATGTATTTTTCTTTATTTACCTACCTACTTTCTGGTATAAAGGGAGAATTTTGCACATTAGTCCTTAACATATCCACTATCGCAAAAAGACAAGGGATGATATATTAGGACTTATCCCTGTAATATATGTTCTAAATTCTAGAGATAGCTTCTAGATAATCATCGAGGAATGTTTTGTTTTCAGGTTACCAATAACTTTTGGGTCGCAAACACCTAATTTTTTTGAAACTGTTGGCAATGAAATCTAATTTTTTTGGGTGTTCAAAATATGTACTTCATATTCAAGGCTCTCCTCGACCACACCGTTGCTATCAAATGTGATTCAGAAAATAATGGAGAGCTATTGCTCAATGAGGTTGTGCGGCATCCTGTTGGGTCATCATACAGCAGTTCTATTACAGATGTGATATGGGCATGCTTTGAACATCCAGTTGTGTTTCTGTCCCAACTGCTTTCTCTGGAAGGATAAAGTTCCGCCATATCGAACATTAACTGAAGGTCTAACGAGAGACGCGGATATTCACGTTCCGTTAGGACTGCATAATAAGTTTTCACTCGCCCACTTGCATGGATAGTTATTACTTCGTCAGAAAACAGCCGAAAATTTACATCACACATGGCTAATGCAAGCCTCCCAACGCCTCCCAACGCCTGAACACCTTGCACTATATAGCAGAGATATTTCTGTAGACAATCGTTTGAAGCTTTTCTTGGGAGATCCTACTTCAAGAGTGTTGACAGCAGCTTTGGTTTGAGAAACTCGCTTACGGATGCAATAAACGTATGTTTATATATCCTCGTGCTGTTTCTGATGCGGTAACAGCCATGATACGAAATTCCCAAGCACTGGAAATGAAATGAGTCTACAGTACCCTAATCGGGAACCTTATAGCCGTTTTTGTTCTATGTCTTCCCAAAGAGAGAACTTTGTATGACACAAGCGGTGACTTAGCTATTGACAGAAAAGTAAATGTACAGAGTTAGTCGAAAGTCCTGCACCAGCTGAATAACGTAGAAACGATGTCTGATCTAACACAAAAGTCGCTGTAGGGAGGATGCACCCAAAACTTAGCTTTTTGCCCTTCGGTTTAACCGAAAGTAACTCCATCTTTCTTATTTTAAGTGAAACACATTATTTCTATAAATTCGGCTTTCAACAATTACCCAATAAATAATTATGTATAATTCGTTTCCTGTTATAAAAATAAAAGTAGGTTAATCAGTAAAATTAACTTTGTTTCTGTGAAATAAGACGTGAAGTTTTCCTGGCGACGAATATGCTTAAGTTTTTTTCGGGAAGCCAGCCAGGTGAAAAGACGATTAGAAATCGATGCTTCGGGAGCGTACATCACTCCTATCATCAGGATATTTATTAAATGTTATAACCACAAATAAATCACTGGATATAACACAAATATAAACAAAGACAGAACACTATCAAAATTCGCATTACTGAACAAAAGACTGTTTTCAGTAAATTAAATGCCAGGTCAGGGGATAGCGTGAGTATAGAAAATTAATTGGAGTAAAGAAACGTAACTACTTAACTTGATTATCAAGCTGTATTGATCTTTGCTTCTTAATTCGACGGATTTCCATTTTAAGGCTGGTTTCCAATAGGAGCTGAACTAAACTACAGCATCACGACTAAGCGTGCTCCTTTCGGAGGAAATGGCCAAAGCCGCCTTAATTCTCCGCTCCCGGTAACTGTTGCATATTGCCAAGATGGTCGTCTCCCGAAAATTGACTCTATGGTCGTTATCAAAACAATGCTCTGCCAGCCCAGACTTCTCAGGTTGCATTAATGATTCGTTTAATCTGATAGCGATGGTCCTTTCGGTTTGTCCTATATACGGTGTTCCACATTCACAGGGAATGCGGTACACACCCGGAACTTTGAAGTCCAGTTTGTCTTTCACTGGTCTCAACAGATATGTAATTTTCTGAGGTGGCTTGTGGATGGTCCTGATGTTGTATTTGGCGAGAATTCTGCTGATTCTGAGGATTCAACATACATCCCGTTTACCGGCAATCTATCCGGCAGAATCAGCAGAATTCTCGCCAAATACAACATCAGGACCATCCACAAGCCACCTCCGAAGATTAAACATCTGTTGAGACCAGTGAAAGACAAACTGGAATTCAAATTTCCGGAAGTGTACCGCATTCCCTGTATATGTGGAACACCACATATAGGACAAACCGGAAGGACCATCGCTACCAGAATAAACGAACATGAACGGAGCATTCGTTTAATGCAACCTGAGAATTCTGGGCTACCAGCATTTTTTTTTTTTTTTTTTTTTTTTTTTTTTTTTTTTTTTTTTTTTTTTTTTGTCATTTACGTCCTCCAACGTCGAGTCATATCGGACTGTGAGTGAAATGTTTGAAATGATGCTCAAATGAGCCCAGGGTCCATAGAGCTTAGAGTTACCCTACATTCTTCTTTTAGGGATAAGGGAAAACCCCAGAAAAATCCTTATCCAGGTAACTCACTCTGACCGAGATTCGAACTAGGGACCTCTTGGACGTGAGGCAGACATGCCACCATCTACTCTGCAGAGGCGGGTATGACAGAGCATTATTTTGATAACGGCCATAGAGTCAATTTTCGGGAGACGACCCTCTTGGCAATATACAAGTTACAGGGAGCGGAGAATTAAGGAAGCTTTGGCAATTTCCTCTAAAAGGAGCACGCTTAATCGTGATGCTGGATTTCAGTTCAGCTCCCCTTGGAAACCGGCCTTAAAAATGGAAATCCATCGACTTAAGAAGTACAGATCTATACAGCTTGATAATCAAGTTAAGTAGTTACGTTTCTTTGACCCAATTAATTTTCTATACTCAGGCCATCTCCTGACCTGGCATTTAATTTACTGAAAACAGTCTTTTGTTTAGTAATGCGAATTTTGATAGTGTTTATGTCATATCCGGTGATTCATTTGTGGTTATAACATTTAACATCCTGATGATGGGAGAGATGCACACTCCCGACACGTCGATTTCTAATCGTCTTTTCCCCTGGCTTGCTTCCCGAAAACAACTTGAGCATTTGTTTCTGTGGTTTCATTAGTCCCTTATTCCAACTTTTTAGATTGTTAGACGCTGTAATTAACCAATTTACAGATGTTCCCTTGTGGCTAAGTTATTACATGATTTAAAACAGAATTCCAGGAAGTCGAATGATCATTTTAATGGTGCCAACCCCTAAACGCTGTAAACAATCCATCTGATCTTAACAATAAGCTAATACTTAAAGAAACGGGTTCTTGAAACTCCTTATGGCTAGAAAAATAAACTGGCACGGCTACAATATAATTGTGTATAATCCAGTGTAATATAAAGCACAAACCTGAAAAGCTATATTGTCTGGGTGCTATTGTCTGAATTATGTGGAGAATTAGAAAGTGCAGTTCATATTTTGATAGAGTGTAAAGAATTAGCAGCATGGAAGCAGGAATGGAAGAATAAATGGAGAATGATGCATAGTGATTTGATGGCTATAAAGATTGTTACGGCGAAAATTAAAATAGAAGTAGAAATACAGGGAACATGTTTTGAAAAGCTAAAGAGAAATGAATGAGAAAAGTAAAGAGTGGAAAAGAAAATATGATGGGAGAGTAGAGGATAGAAGGGTGACTACGCTACTCAGCAAGGCTAAAAGCCCTGGGAGCCAAGCAGGCTCTGCTAACAAGGTTAATAAGGGAAACGGCACCAAGATTTATACAACTAGTTTAAGCAATATGCATGTATTGTAGATAAAAATATTGTAAATAGCAAGTTGAATAAATAAATTCAAATGCAATTCAACTGCTATTTGCAGTATACCTAGTCACTCTATTTATTAGAAATTACAACAAGAAAAATGGGAAAATTGTGCTTATAAAACATTTAAAAAACTGTTATAATTAATGAAGCCTCCTGATATATTCAGACATGAATTAAACTGCGAAACACTCCAGATTTATAGAAAATGAACCTCTGCTAGAACCAGTGCTAGTTGCTAATAAATTAGGGTTTGGCACCATTAAAATGATCATTCAACCTCCTGGCATTCTGTCCGAAATCATGAAATTACACAGCTTCAAAAGAAATTCTCGTTAAATTTTATTCGTTACAGGGTCTTATAAAGTAAAAGCACTGAATAAAAAATCATAAATATATTTCGGGGCCTCGTGTCACTGATACCAGAGCTTTGTCGTTGAGTTACGAGAGGAACATAGATATTGGTTCTTTTAAAATCATAGTTCCAAGTGTTTCACGTTTTCCTGCACAGTCTCCAATGCAGGTAATAGCTCGACTGCAAGAGAATCGCTACTTGTTATGCAAAATTTAGTCCATCTGTCGTCATAGTGGTTTATTAGTCATAGAAAACTTCGGAGTGACTGATAGGTTAAAATGACCACGATATTAAACGTCTATTGCCGATTTCATTCTCATACCTGCTATTGAAAGTACGACTAGATTGGAACGGACTACGTACTGGGCACGGAGTTCAAAGGTCTATTGTACCTATGCTGGAAGGACGAGGCGAGAGGAGACAGAGGGCGGCCGTCCCAAGCAGCTACGACAGTGCAGAGGGCATTGTCCCTACACTTAACCAGTTGGAAGCTCCCTGTCAGGCCAGTACAACGGCATCCCGCCTATCGCGACCCGAAGCGGCCCATTAGGCCGACTCTGAGACCGCAGACCCTCCTCCCGAAGAAGAAAGTGTTTACCAGGAGCATATCATCCCGCCATGCAGCACCGAGACACACGCCGACACTTCTAACCTGTAAGAAACCACCAGATGAGAGATGATATGAAATGATAACAGAGATGAAATGGAGGGGCAGGAACTTCGGTGGATGTACGAGAGCTGTTCAATAAAGAATGATCATAATTTGTTTACGGTCATAATTTGTCGCACTAAAATTCAATCTGATTATAATCTGTTAGCTCAATGTGAAGCAAACACGTTGTAGTAGATTCATTGTTGGTACTAATGGTTCCCGCTAGTGAGAACCAGGCAGGTTCAGATATGTTCAGTATCGCCTACCGCTGCATAGGAGGTAACATACAGTTAAAGTTGATGTTAAAGGAAGATCCGGAGTTTCTTTCAAACGTAATCACTGCTGATGAAACTTGGCTACATCATTTTGATCCTGAGATCAAACAGCAAAGCTCAGTGTGGAAATTTTCTCTATCACCAACCCCCAAAAAAGCAAAAGTGATTGCTTCTGCTGGGAAAGTTATGGTCAACTCATTCTTTGATATTCATGGAATGGTTTATCGGGCTGTTGTACCTGCACACACGTCAGTAACTGGAAAATACTACAGGGATGTCCTGAAAACATTGCAAGTCCACATCAGGCGTAAAAGACCACATTTCATGGAGCAGGCTGGATGCTGCACCACGATAATGCGCGGCTGCATATTGCCAATGTTGTTGCTGAATATGTTGCAAAAATTAACGTGAGGTGCATCCGTCACCCTCCCTATGGTCCGGATTTAGGTCCATGTGACTTTTTATATTCCCTAACTTGAAGAAACGACTTCGTGGGAGACATTATTCATCATCAGAAGCAGTGGTGAAGGCTGCGGAGGCGATTTTGAAGGATCTCTCAAAAATGGTTTGCAGCATGGTTTTGAAGACTAGCAGAAGCGCTGGGACAAGTGCATCGCATTCAGGGGAGACAATTTTGAGAAGTTCCAGCAAAATTATGAAGATGAGTAAAGGTACGTTGTCAAAAACGATTGTGATCATTCTTTATTGAACAGCCCTTGTATTTAGCCCACCCAACATTCGCCTGGCGACCTGAGAAAACATCCGAAAACCCCATGGGTCAGGTAGTCCTGCACGGGAATCGAATCCGGAGCACCGACGAAACCGCCTTAGCCATATCGCTGGGTACGATACTGGTCCAAGAAAAGTGTGTATTTACTTTCTTAAAAGATAGTACAAACAAAACATTCCCAAGATTGCAAATGTTTGTTGCGTGGATAAAGGTGCGGGAAGAGAACAAAATTAATAACTAAACGTTTACCCTCAACTCAAGTGCACATTTCCTATTAATTATAGACAAGGGCGGCGGATGTAGCACAGTTTACCAGAGGTAAAATGTTTACCTACTTTTGCCAATGTTTAAGCACCCTGTGTTCCTTTTATACTCTCGCTGGAAAGAAGAAGAACAAACAACCATTGCCAAGATTAGATAGTAAACAAAAGGGAAAAAAAACTGAAACTAGCGCCGTGAAAGATTAAAAAGCAGAACGAAAGAAAGAAAGATGTAGCATACATGTAAGGAAGTGTTGAGAAATGGAGCACCTGTTGCTACTGTGCGCCGCTTCACGTGGTATTATCAGAGATAAGATAATGGTGGGAAATCAATATCCTGGCGGTAAAACCTCATCTTAAACATAACTGCTACTTAACGTTGAGTTCTCTACCCGAGTGCTTATAGAGATGACGTAGCAGTTACCAAATTAACATAAACATAACTGCCTGCCCAGTCGGTAATAAATTGTTCTTTCACACTAGCCATGTGCAATACAACGTTTGGATAGGTAGAGTAAGACTTAAAAATTTAATGCCATAGCCAAGATTTGAACCATGTGTCTACCAGTCTCTGTCCGGTTGTTCTTAACCATTGAGCTACCATGGCAACATCCCAGCACGACATTAAATTCTCCATCTAAATCTCATTTTCCTCGCTGAACCACTAGGAGTTCTCGTAAACATGAGACAACTACCTTAACGATCAGGGGTTGGAAGTTTTGACAGTTAACCCCCTGTCAAGGTGACTAGTGTGAGATTACATCTACAGTGTCTTGCGTGTGTACGCGACTGTAGGTGGCTGTCAGGACTTGCTCCCGGGTTCACGTCCCCGACCCTGAGCTATAGAGTGAGTTTTGTACTCTATAGGCCGAGAGGAGCTTAAAAAAAATGGACAGAGGGAAATTCAGTAAGTCACAGGAAGCAATTGAAAAAGAAATCTTCACCCCCAAGAGGTCGTTGGTAAGATCTCCGGATGCCGCCTCGACCTCGAAAGAAATAGCCGGACATGACAAAGAAGCTAAAGGTATTGAAATTACTGTAGATGATGCAGTATATAAATATCCATCTGAACACGACATAACAAAGATAATTCAAGAAATGAATTCAATAGTAGGTGCCGACAAAATGTCTGTGAACGGAAAGAAAGCGATATTTAGTAACTTGGCAAATATTGTTGGGAAATTTGATAAGTTAAAGGAAGAAAATATTAAATTGAGAACGGAATTAGCCATTCGCAAAGAAACAACAGCAATACAACCTTTGGCTGCAAGTTTCTCACAAGTATTACAAAAACCGAAGACAGTTGAGAATATAGAAAAAATAGAAAAAACTGCAAGAAAACAAAAACATACTTTATTTATCTCATCTGCAAAAGGAAAAACAACTAAAGAAGTTCAGGAAATATTACGCAAGAACTTAAAGCCAGCTCAGGAGAAAATAAAGATTAGTTTCATAAAGGCTACAGAAAGGACATTAATAGTGGAAACCGAAACTAAGGAGGATATTCAAAAGATAATGAATAGTAAAAATTTGGATCAGAAAGACCTAAAGATGGAAGAACCCAAAAGGAGAAATCCTCTAGTAATAATTTACGATGTACTAGCTGGAGTGAAAGAGGAGGAAATAAAACGAAATATGTATTTACAAAACTTTGATGATATGTCTTGGGAAGACTTCGACAGTAAAGTTAACTTAAGATTCAAAACGGGACCAAGAAATAAGGCAACAGTTCACCATGTCATGGAGGTCGAACCATTGTTAAGAAGGCGCATTGTAATGTTAGGAAGACTATATATTGGCTTTCAATCGGTTAGCGTAAAGGACTTTATAACAGTCCCTAGATGCCTCAAATGTCAGGATCTTGGACACGTAGCTAAGTTTTGCAAAAGTGAACATAGCAAATGTGCTCATTGTGGGGAGGAAGGGCATGACAGAAAGGACTGTGATAAGAAAGAGCAACAGAGGAAATGCATACCATGTAGCCTAAGAAAGAAGATTTGCACAGAGAACAAAGAAGAGAAACGACAATGTCCAACATATGCAATGCTGAGGGAAAGAATCATATCAAGAACAAATTATGGTTAATAATTATAATAATAATGATAATCAACAATGCAACTTTAATGAAACATCTCTAATAAGATTTGGACAAGTTAACGCTAAGCGTAGTAAAATGGTCATGTTGGAACTACGTAAATTGGCAGAAGAGCAAAAAATAGATATCCTTTGTATACAAGAACCGTGCACCTTGCGAGGAAAAGTGGTACATATGCCAATTGGTTGTAGAATTATAACAACAGGTACAAGTCCTCAAGCTATCATTATTGTATTTAACAAACAAATACAAATAGTTAAAATAGCGCAACACAATGATGAATGGCTATGTTGTCTAGAAATGACCTACAGAGGTAAAACCAATATTCTGATAAATCAATATTATCAATATAAAGACAATATAGAACTGCACTTGGTAAAGACTGGAGAAATTCTGGACCAATACAATAGGGAGCCAATATTAATAACACTAGATGCCAATGCAAAATCAGTTCTATGGGGAAGTAAAAATCCTGACGAAAATGGAGACAAAATGGAAGAACTAATCCAAGAATATGGTTTGGAGGTCTTGAATCAAAGAAATAATCCTTATACGTTTCAAGGAAGGGCTGGAGCAGAAGAAAACAGATGTTACCTTAGCTAGAGGATATATTGTATCTAAAATAATAAACTGGAAGGTGACACAACAACAGACTTCTAGCGACCACAATCTAATATTATTTGACTATGTAGTAAGGATGAAAAATGAAGTACCATTACATACTGGACCAACTAGATACATAGTTAAAAATGTAGATAAACAGAAGCTTATCCAAGAATTTAGATTACCGGCAATCCTAGATGATGATAACATTGACACTAAGGCGAAGAAAATCACAGAAAGTGTGCAAAATGTTATGAAGAAAACTTTATTAAGGATAAGACCAAAGATTAATGAACGGAATGTATGGAACGAAAAACTTCAAAAGTTAAGAAGTAAATTAAGGAAAGCAAGAAGAATATATCAGAGAACAGTCATCTCAGAAGAAAGAGAGAGGAATCTAAATATCTTTAGAAGAATAAAAGAAAAATATAAGATAACTCTAGAGGAATCCAGACAAAACTCCTGGGACAATTTCGTCGAAGAAAAATTATCAAATAACGCATGGGGAATCCCATACAAGATTGTAATGGAGAAAGTTAATGTACCGGAGGTTATATCTACACTCAAAAAGGATGATGGTCAAATGAAAAGAACGTGGCTAGAATCAACAAATCATTTATTGAACAAACTATTACCATTGGATATACTGGAAGGAGAAAACGATGATCAGAGAAAGAAAAGAGATGCCTTCAAAGGAAACTAAAACGGAGAGAGGTTAATGTATCCGTTTGATAAATCAGAAGTTCGACTGGCAATCAGAGACTGTAGAACAGGGAAATCACCTGGACCAGATGGAATACCTTCAGAAGTCATATTGGCGTTGGAAGAACCACTAGTTCCTATTCTTACAGAGCTATTTAATGAGTGTATATACGAAGGAAGAATACCATACTGTTGGAAAAATGCAAATGTGGTAATTCTGAAAAAAGCAAAAGATAAAGATCCTACGGAAGTAAAATCATACAGACCAGTGTGTTTGCTAAACACTATAGGAAAGATCCAAGAAAGACTACTAAGTAAACGTATACATGAGTTTAGGACTATGATTGGCATGACAGACACTCAATACGGATTTCGGAAGCACAGATCAACTGTTGATGCAATAAATAAAGCATTAGAGAACATAAAATCAAATCCCAATAAGTATGTCATAAATATATTCTTTGACATTTCTGGTGCATTCGATAATCTGTGGTGGCCAGAATTGTTCAAAATTATGAGAGACAAAGATTATCCAAGATGTTTATATAATATGTTGAGGGACTACTGTAAAGATAGAACCGTAACATTAGTAGCTGAAAGCAGAAAATTAATCAGAGATGTTAATAAGGTATGCCCTCAAGGGTCAATATTGGGTCCTATCTTTTGGGATATACTAACTGAACCAATTCTGGAGAGATTAAGACATTTAAATTCCACATCAGAAGTTATAGCGTATGCAGATGATCTGATGGTAATTATAGATGGGAATAATCGTAGAGAAATAGAAAACAAGGCTAAGAATATCACTGAGACCTTGCAAGACTGGTGCAATGACGTAAAACTAACCATAGCATCCTCAAAATCAGCTTACGTAGTAACGAAAGGTAAACTAAAGAGAAACCCAGTAATTAGAATAAACAATGCACCGATACCAAGAAGGCAAAGTTTCAAATACTTAGGTATAATTGTCGACGAGAATTTGACTTTTAATACGCATATTGATTACATAAGACACAAAACTTCAAAAATGATGGGAAAGTTGACGTCGTTGATTCAAAGGAATTTTAAATTACCCACTGATATCATCAAATTGTATCATACAAGTATTGCAGCTGGGATTATGGGATACGGAGCAAGTACATGGGCTCAAAGGCTTTGCAATAAAAGCAACAAAATGCTAATAAGAAGAACACAAAGACAGATACTTTTACGGTATGCAGGCGGAACTAAGACCACCCCCACGATGGCTCTATTCGTAATCCTAGGGATATGGCCGATGGACTTCATCATAAGATATAGAGGTGCAGAATACTGGAGAAGAAAGAATAACCGGCAAAAAGTACGAGCAATAGTAGGTGTAGAATGTGAGACAAGGATGCAAATTAAAAGGACAATATTACAGGAATGGCAAAACGAATGGGACAGCATAGAGGAAGGACGTCGAGCTTATGAACTACTTCCAACAATAGAAGAAAGACTAAGGATGAGCCACTTCAAACCGACTAAAGGAATAATCCATTTTATTAGTGGACATGGACCTTATGCCACCTACTTTAAGAGGATAGGAAGACGAGCGACAAGTCTATGTACAGCATGCAGCATAGAGGACACACCAGAGCACCAAATTTTCGAGTGTCAAGAGCATCGAGAAGTGGATAATTTGAGACAAGAGCTGCAAGGAAAGACAACATGGGAAATAATAAGAGATGCAGAGGAGTTCAATAAGTTAGACACAATAACAAACATCATTTCAACAAAAGCTTGGGAACAATATATAACTTCTAAGAAATCGACACCAATGGAATTCGCTACACCTGCAACACTTCAACAAATAAGACGATCAACTAGACTCCAAAGACGAGAGATGGAAGGAAATATGAACATAGGAAGAGATCCAATTGAGGAAGCAACACCAGTAGGAGAAGAGGAATAAAGAGATTTTGAAATTGAACATATCCATGAGCTGGGAGGAGAAGAGCTAATAAACCAACAAGGTGATATAGACTGAAATCGGACTGACTTGACAGCGATATATATAATTGAAGAGAGAGACTAACTTGGAAACAAAAGAAAAAAAAAATAATTAGGATAGTTAGGTTAGTTGACTGCAAAGTTTAGCAGTCACTTAGGTTATTGTTTCTGCAAACAATTAAAAAGTTATTCTTATAATTAATAAATGTATAAATGAAAATAAGAAATAGTTAAAAGGTTCCGATATAGAATCTAGGCATCGGAACATAAGAAAGCAGAGTTTATTTTTTTTTCTTTTTTTTTCTTTTCTTTTTTTTTACCTTAACGATCAGTTAATTGATCCAATAGTGATCTATGCTACTAAACCCAGGGTGACACAAAAAGGGAATAATCCAACAGTCCAATAAACTAAGAGTGATATGATTAAAAATTTTATTCAAACGTAATGGAAACCTTACAACTTGCCATTTGAGAAACAATAATGGAATATATCATTTTTTAAAAATTACGTTCTTTAAATGGTTCATGGCTGCCACTACGCATTTCCAACATTCCCTTTTTGTGTGTCACTTCATACTTAAACGTTGTAAAACGCCATTGAGGTAGTTTACAAGACAAATCTACAATAAAATTAAAAATAATGTCCGTTAACACATTTTTTTTTTCAATTTTTCTTTCCATTTTTTATTTTTATTTATTTATTTTTTATTATTATTTTGTAATTTACGTCCTCCAACGTTAAGTCATATTGGACAGTGAATGACTTGGGTGATATGATGCTCATATGAGTCCAGGATCCATGGAGCTTACAGTTACTCGTTATTTGCCTGGAAGGATAAGGGAAAAACCTGGAAAAACCTTATACAGGTAACTCACCCTGACCGAGATTCGAACTCGGAACCTCTTGAACGTGAGGCAGACACGCTATCATCTACGCTACCGAGGCGGGCGTTTCGTTTGTTAGAGGAAGCTCCAGAGTAAAATGACTTGCGTTCCTAAGCAGGTGTCAAAAATGCATAAAAAAGGCAGGTACTAGCAAAGTCTCCTTACTTAATAAGCGTAAGAAATTTACTTTTCTTTTAAAGTGTTTGTTAGGAGTATTATAAATAGCTTACGATAAATCATACTTCATTTACTGCGGGCACCCGCACCGCCAACAGAGCAACCAGCTTCGCCGATCGGTCACCCGCCGAGAGTGAAATCAGCTCTCTGTATTATAATACGTAAAAAATAGTACCAAATAAACTGGTTTATATGTTTTAGTGATTGGAATATGGCACCTATTAAAATATGAATTTCACACACATTGGAACGCTTATTCAGTGCCTCGGGAACTGAGCATTCGAAGCTATACTGCAAAAAGGGTTCTCTTGCGGCATTTTAATATGATATTTCGGGACCCCCGGAAAGTGTATAACAAAGATTTTAACTAAAATTCTCTCACTTTATATCATCCTTTACATGGAACTTCACGAAAATTAAGGTTTTCTCTAACACATTCGATGAAAATACTTTTTAAATGTATTTTCATGCCAAATGCATATTTGTAATTTTATGAGAATGTACTCAGAAGTGTCCTTCATTCTAATTGACTTTTGCATAACGGGTTTACCGTAAGAAATAGACAAAATACAGAATGGGGCTGATAAAACCGGCTCGTATTATAGACTTTGAAGAAACTCTTTATATATATATATATATATATATATATATATATATATATATAATGCATGTACCTGCATAATAAATGTTGGAAATGCCCTCCATCTGCAACTATACACTTCGTGCACGTCTTAACAGGTGCATGAAAAGATGCCACTTCCTCGTGGGTGAAGCTGCAGATGCAATTCTGTTGTCTTTGAGAGCATTAGTGAGATAGGGGATTCTCTCATACACGTTTCCCTTCAAGATCCCCATAAGAGTTAACATACCCCGATTGATGAAACCAAGTCTCATCACTCCTAATGAACATCAGCGAGTCCATATGAACATCTGCAACCCTGCCCAGCAACTAGCGGCTGAAATTTACAACTTTAGCAATATCAGCTGTTGTACAGCTGTCATTTGTTATGGTTTGAATTTCAAATACTTCAACACACGTCCGCAAGTTCTCCTACTCGCATGAACCTAATCTTCTGATGGACTTTCGGAAGCTGCTAGATATCATTTCATTAATTTGCACCGTAAGCTGTGTTGTCCAGGTACAAGGCCTTCTGTTACTT